>CM056582.1:23488971-23968971 GCA_029721435.1 Gymnothorax reevesii | reverse complement strand
CTTAATTTAGAGAAAAAATTATCGCACGGTTTTTCAGAAATGATTTTTAAAAATTTCTCAGTCCTATCTTTAACACTGGAGCCAAAATTTCAAGGGCCCATAAAATGGACAAAAATTATTCAATCAAAAATCCGAAAAAAAAAAAACCTCTGGAGATATGGTCTAGTATTGTTATGGCAAATTTACAGGAAAATTCATCCGGCCAAAAAATAAAAATAAAAAAACGTTCCGGACGACGGACGTCACATCACAACAATAGATTATCGGCCAATAGGGCCCAATCCAATTAAATTGCGTCTCTGGTCTCTACTCCCGTTAACCTCCCCTTCTGGTCTCACTGTGTGAGCAGATAATGAAAATGACTGAAAAACGTTTCCCAAATATACACGATCAGAGCCTGTGGTTTCACACAGTAAAACGTTTCCAGTCCCCGCACAAAGTTTAATGTGTTTTTCAGACCTTTGTGAATGCTCCATATACAGGAGTGATATTGCTAAGTAATAAGCCACACTCTAATGACAGCGTGTAAAATTGTGCCTGATGCAGTACAGATTCTGCCGTGTCACACTGTGTGTGTGTCTGCGTGTGTGTGTGAGAGTTTGTTGTAACTGCAAGTTTGGCTTGAAGTGCTAGGCTTGGACTGCTCTGACTCTTCGTGACTGGTTTTGTGATGGAGGGATTTTTGCCGATGGCTCTCCTTGCATTTGGGGTGAAATTGAAAACACAATGTGCTCTCGCTGCCCCTGTGATCAGCTGCCAAATTTGAAGGCCTCTCTCGGTCTCCTCTGCTCATGGCGGGAAATATTGGCTGGTCATAAAACATGAATTTAGCATAGGGGCCTTACGGCTAACGGGGTCGGATCAAGGGGATTCACATTAGGGGTGGCCATCTTACAGCCTGTTTTCTTTTTTCTGGGGATGGCAGTATGGCTGGTATTTGTACATATCAGTGTCTGTATCCTGTGATGCTGGGAAAGAGCTTGACTGCGGTTCAGTGATGGGAACTGTGTGGACACTGAACAGTGGTGCATCTGCCAGAGGCCAAAAGTCACACTCCAGTGTCTTGCCAGTTGTTTTCACATCGCTGTCATCTCAGTGAACTGGGTCGTCGGCTAGAAATGTACTTAACCTCCTTTGCCCTGTGATCCTTGTATGTGGGTTTGTCAAATTCGGCTGCGATAGTCAAACCTGTCATGGTAAATACTGGTCTGAAGTCTGGAGCAGGCCGGACATAGCTTCTGAAAAATGCCACCCTCAAACTGGGCTCATTCCAGCCGCCTGCTCTTACCTCCCTGCTTCCGAAAAAGCTGAGAATTTTTTAGAAACGTGTTCTCAGTGCCTTTTGATATGTCTACTTTATTTTTTTTGAGTGGGGGGGCCAACATTTCCCTGTTTGAAAATGATGTGAACTCCCATCTCAGGTTGTGGTATGGTGGCCTCTCCAGTGCTCTCAGGCTGCTTATCGAGGGGCACCTGGGTTGTCAATCTTGGCGTAACTCATGGACGCAATTAGGGATGCAACGATATTCAACTGCAATTTTTTTTACAATGTAGTCAGACCTCCTGCCACCATTGGGTGAACATTCGAGCTTGCCCTTTTTGTTTATTTAACCCAGATGCAGTCTTGAACAAACAACTGACGAAAGTGCCAAAAATCGGAGGGCATGTGGGATGCTTCTGGAAAAAAAAAATTGACTGGCATCAGTATTTTTCAGCAACGAGCTGAACGGAGTGAAGTAAAGGACTGTAGAATTGTCTCCTTTTAACCAATCGGGCTACTATAATCCTGTCCCCGTTTACGTTGCTCAATTAGCAATCAAACAGCGGATTGGATTATATACTTTGTTGAATGAGTTCATTGTCCAATTTATTAAGATAGCATGATTGATTATCGCATTTTGAAATTTAAATGACCATCCAACAGCTAGATTTGCATGAACGCAATTAGTTTTTTGTGGGCCTACATTAGGCCATATTGTGCGGCTGCGATAATTTATATTAAAAAGAAAGAGATTTGTTTTAAGATCGCCATGGATTTTAAGAGTCTAAAAAATGCAGAATACGGAAAACATTCTGTAAAGCGGTTGAAGTATGAACGTGAGATGTATATCATCGATGCCCCCTATCAACATCAACAATCCCGTACAAATGTACGGATGGATGGGTAACCCAATATGCCCCCAGCCAATAGGACTGCAGGCCCATTGGGTCAAGTGCATATACAAAACCCAAAACCAGTGAAGTTGGCACATTGTGTAAATCGTAAATAAAAACAGAATACAATGATTCGCAAATCCTTTTCAACATATATTCAATTGAATACACTGCAAAGACAAGTTACTTAATGTTCGAACAGGTAAACTTTGTAATTTTTTGCAAAGCTACATCCGATAGCCATCAAAATTAATGCAAAATAAACTTGTATAACATTAAGTGCCGAGACCTTTATGGCTAATTATTGACCCTAATAACCATATCTTAAGATCGGTCATTGCACGCAACAAAATGACTAACCGAAGATTCTATGAAAACTTCGATCTTGAGTCAACGTGGTTGCAAAATATTGACCAATCTTACGCTTATATTATAAAATATGAAAGAAAGATGGAAAAGAAACATTCTGTTTAAAAATCAAAACGGAATAATATTGTTTAAACTCACCTTTTGTTGCTTAAATCAACTAGATCTAACTTGTGTAACATCGAGACCGCGAAAGGACGCACGTTCAACTTGACCTTCAGTAAGTGGAAAATTCCACTGTACGAATCCAAATCTTTCATATGTGTCCTTTCGCTTACAAAAATAACACGCTACCGTTTAAAAATATACCCAAACTCCTTTCATGGCTCGGAAAATAATTCAAAACCAGATACTATTGTAACGCATTCTGTAAGAAAACTATTCAATCGATACTTTCAGCTTTCATTTTGAAACAAAACCGCATACTATTTATGACCGAATATGTACACGGCGTAATGATTTCATGTTGCTACTTTTCTTGAGGGGGTGGCCTTGACACTGAGCCTTTCGGTTTACATCAAATGCTCGATCGTATGCGTTCTGTACATTCGGAAACAGTTTTTACGAGAGTTATGTAATATTTTGCATGGCGTTTCATTAGGGCTAAACTTATTTTATGACCACAACAATCAAAAGGTGTGTAAAGGTACATCTCAAAATACAATTGATGTTAACTGTAGAATTTTAAGCAGACCACAGCGTTATTTAATCAATGCTATGTCGGTGCCTATCTATCATGTCACAAATCGAGCCGCCATTTTTTCCACAAATTTGCAGCGTTTTTCCAAATTAAAAAAAAATATTCACATTAGAAATCCAGTTTTGTCCATGTTATCTCTCTCACTATTTTTTTTACAAATTGAAACCATTTTCACCATTTAAAAATGTATAGTTTATTTATTGTTGGTATATATAGTGGGATACCCTCAATGGCACCCAACTTTGGAGACGGACCCATTTGCAAATCATTGTATTCTGTTTTTATCTACGATTTACATAACGTGCCAACTTCACTGGTTTTGGGTTTTGTACATCTGAAGTGTAGTGAAGTGTAGATGATGGATGGACAGACAGACAGATAGATGAAACGGTAAACCTAGACTCAAGTTACCTGACAGGTAGCCCAAGTAACAATGAAATGGCAAAAGAGAAACAGGTGCTGGGTGCTAACACTGCAGCACTGAGGTGCATGGGCTAATGTTTTGTCAGAAAGGCTTCTGTAACATCTCTCTCACTCTCTCTCTATCCCTCTCCTCCTCACCTTCCCTCTCCCTCCCTCACTCTCTTTCTCTATTTCAGGAATGCTGGTGGTGATTGTCCTGCTGCTGATTGCCATAGTGGTGGTGGCTGTGTGGCCAACAGGCTAATGAGGAGGACCGTACCATCAAGTTGGGCTGGGCCAAAGAAACTGCTGTGAAGACTTGGAACAGGATCCCCCAACTGCTGCCCCCCCCCCCCCCCCATCCATCCATCCTTCCATCCTTCCCTCCTCCTGGTGCCTTTATTCCCCTCTCAGTTGATTCAAAGTGAAGGAAACTGCGCCTGGGCAATTAAAACAGAACCAGTGGTGTCTGACTGCAGCGCAAGGTTGTTGGGGAACAGGGGATGTGCGGATCGGACCCAGTTTCCGAATTGTGGTCTTCAAAATGGACCTGAATTCCAACATCAAGATCACAATTTTGATCTCAGCTGCTCTACTCAAGTCCTACTCCTGCCCCCAGCAGTTTTTAGGTGTGTGGATTGTGTCCTCCAAGAACAAACTAGTAAAATCACTCACCTCCTTGGCAATTTTCACTCATATTTACAGCACTCAGTTGTCATAAATGGTCTCTAATGAAATTTTTTGTTGTTTAAAGCAAAGCCAGTAAACGATTGTTTTTCTGACGGTAACTTAACTCTTACTTTTCTTTATGTTGTATTATAATGGCTGTATCATCTAATAAATTACATCCAACAGTTCATGTGAATCCTGCCATTCAGTCTGTAATCTTCCAATTCTCAGGAAGCCAAATCTGTCAGGCTTTAACAGTGTTAATGACTCGATGCCTGCTTATTAAGACCATGTAGGAGGTGTTTTCAGTATAATGGTGTCTTTACCTTCAAAGTGTGGCTATACTGTGAAAATGGCTCCGAAGTGTAGCATTTTTCAGGTCATTAGACTTCAACCACAACCTCCACTGGTCTCTGTTTTATACTGAAATTATCAAGTAAATGTGCAGCCCATCAAAATTATCCGAGCGACTTCATTTGCATCAAAACTATTTATAATAAGGCAGTGACTATATTTACGGACGGTGCCGTAAACGGTGATTCGGGGCTATATTTACGGCAAGCCGGACTGGGCATGTGCGGAGGCGGCGTCTCCGGGCAAACCCAAGATTACAGAGTCACATTTGACAGTTATAGGGAGCAATGTTGATTATTTATCCACTGAAATTCAGTCAAGAAAATTTCAAGTTGAATTTCTTGTGCTGCTATACGTGGTAATCCATGTTACTGAGTGATGACACACCGGGCTGCTAGGGCACGCGCAGCATGCATTCGCGATATTAATATTCTAAAGCCCAGGGATTGAGTCGTCGGCCAGGTTAGTGGTCCCTCTAGTTAAGAAGGGGGACCGGAGAGTGTGATCCAACTACTGGGAATCACACTCCTCAGCCTCCCGGGTATGATCCAACTACAGGGGATCACACTCCTCAGCCTCCCGGGTATGATCCAACTACAGGGAATCACACTCCTCAGCCTCCCGGGTATGATCCAACTACAGGGAATCACACTCCTCAGCCTCCCGGGTATGATCCAACTACAGGGAATCTCACTCCTCAGCCTCCCGGGTATGATCCAACTACAGGGAATCACACTCCTCAGCCTCCCGGGTATGATCCAACTACAGGGAATCACACTCCTCAGCCTCCCGGGTATGATCCAACGACAGGGAATCACACTCCTCAGCCTCCCGGGTATGATCCAACTACAGGGGATCACACTCCTCAGCCTCCCAGGTATGATCCAACTACAGGGAATCACACTCCTTAGCTTCCCGGGTATGATCCAACTACAGGGGATCACACTCCTCAGCCTCCCGGGTATGATCCAACGACAGGGAATCACACTCCTCAGCCTCCCGGGTATGATCCAACTACAGGGAATCACACTCCTTAGCTTCCCGGGTATGATCCAACTACAGGGGATCACACTCCTCAGCCTCCCGGGTATGATCCAACTACAGGGAATCTCACTCCTCAGCCTCCCGGGTGTTGTCCAACTACAGGGAATCTCACTCCTCAGCCTCCCGGGTATGATCCAACTACAGGGAATCTCACTCCTCAGCCTCCCAGGTATGATCCAACGACAGGGGATCATACTCCTCAGCCTCCTGGGTATGATCCAACTACAGGGGATCACACTCCTCAGCCTTCCGGGTATGATCCAACTACAGGGAATCACACTCCTCAGCCTCCCGGGTATGATCCAACTACAGGGGATCACACTCCTCAGCCTCCCGGGTATGATCCAACTCCAGGGAATCTCACTCCTCAGCCTCCCGGGTATGATCCAACTACAGGGGATCACACTCCTCAGCCTCCCAGGTATGATCCAACGACAGGGAATCACACTCCTCAGCCTCCCGGGTATGATCCAACTACAGGGGATCACACTCCTCAGCCTCCCAGGTATGATCCAACTACAGGGAATCTCACTCCTCAGCCTCCCGGGTGTTATCCAACTACAGGGAATCTCACTCCTCAGCCTCCCGGGTGTGATCCAACTACAGGGAATCTCACTCCTCAGCCTCCCGGGTATGATCCAACTACAGGGGATCATACTCCTCAGCCTCCTGGGTATGATCCAACTACAGGGGATCACACTCCTCAGCCTTCCGGGTATGATCCAACTACAGGGAATCACACTCTTCAGCCTCCCGGGTATGATCCAACTACAGGGAATCACACTCCTCAGCCTCCCGGGTATGATCCAACTACAGGGGATCACACTCCTCAGCCTCCCGGGTATGATCCAACTACAGGGGATCACACTCCTCAGCCTCCCGGGTGTGATCCAACTACAGGGAATCTCACTCCTCAGTCTCCCGGGTATGATCCAACTACAGGAGATCACACCCCTCAGCCTCCCGGGTATGATCCAACTACAGGGGATCACACTCCTCAGCCTCCCGGGTATGATCCAACTACAGGGGAATCTCACTCCTCAGCCTCCCGGGTGTGATCCAACTACAGGGAATCTCACTCCTCAGCCTCCCGGGTATGATCCAACTACAGGGAATCTCACTCCTCAGCCTCCAGGGTATGATCCAACTCCAGGGAATCTCACTCCTCAGCCTCCTGGGTATGATCCAACTACAGGGGAATCTCACTCCTCAGCCTCTCGGGTGTGATCCAACTACAGGGAATCTCACTCCTCAGCCTCCCGGGTATGATCCAACTACAGGGGATCATACTCCTCAGCCTCCCGGGTATGATCCAACTCCAGGGAATCTCACTCCTCAGCCTCCCGGGTATGATCCAACTACAGGGAATCTCACTCCTCAGCCTCCCGGGTATGATCCAACTACAGGGAATCACACTCCTCAGCCTCCCGGGTATGATCCAACTACAGGGAATCTCACTCCTCAGCCTCCCGGGTATGATCCAACTACAGGGGATCACACTCCTCAGCCTCCCGTGTATGATCCAACGACAGGGGATCACACTCCTCAGCCTCCCGGGTAAAGTCCATTCCAGAGTGCTGGAGAGGAGAATTCGGCTGCTAGTCGAACCTCAGATTTAGGAGGAATAATGTGGTTTTCGCCTGGTCGTGGAACAATAGACCAGCTCTATACCACCGCAGGGTGCTTGAGGGTTCATGGGAGTTTGCCCAACCAGTTCACGTGTTTTGTGGACTTGGAGAAGGCGTTCGACTGTGTCCCTCGTGGCCGTGCCGCCTCTGTATGACCGGAGCAGGAGCTTGGTTCGCATTGCCGGCAGTAAGACCTGTTCTCGTTGCATGTTGGACTCCGGCAGGGCTGCCCTTTGTCACCGATTCTGTTCATTATCTTTATGGACAGAATTTCTAGGCACAGCCAGGGGCCGGAGGGAGTCCAGTTTGGGGACCACAGGATCTCATCTCTGCTTTTTGCGGATGATGTTGTCCTGTTGGCTCCTTCGAACCAGGACCTTCAGCATGTACTGGGGCGGTTTGGAGCCGAGTGCAAAGTGGCTGGGTTAAAAAACCGCACCTCCAAGCTCGAGGCCATGGTTCTTGACAGGAAAAAGGTGGTTAGCCCCCTCCTGGTTGGAGGAGAGCTCCTGTCTCAAGTGGAGGAGTTTAAGTATCTTGGCGTCTTGTTCACGAGTGAGGGAAGGATGGAGCGTGAGATTCACAGATGGATCGGTGCAGCAGCAGAAGTAATGCGGTCATTGTACCGATCTGTTGTGGTGAAGAAGGAGCTGAGCTGCAAGGCGAAGTCAAAGTCAATCTACGTTCCTACCCTCACCTATGGTCAGGAACTTTGGGTCATGACCGTAAGAATGAGAGCACGGATACAAGCGGCTGTAATGGGTTTCCTCTGCAGGGTGGTGGGGCGCTCCCTTGGGCATAGGGTGAGAAGCTCTGTCATCTGGGAGGAGCTCAGAGTAGAGCCGCTGCTCCTCCACATTGAGAGGAGCCAGCTGAGGTGACTCGGGCATCTATATCGAATGCCCCCTGGACACCTTCCTGTGAAGGTGTTCCGGGCATGCCCCACCGGGAGGAGACCCCAGGGAAGACTCAGGACACGCTGGAGGGACTATGTCACTCGGCTGGTCTGGGAATGCCTCGGGATACCCCCGGAAGAACTGGAGGAAGTGTCCAGGGAGAGGGAAGTCTGGGCACCCTTACTTAGACTGCTGCCCCCGCAACCCGGCCCCGGATAAGCGGAAGAAGATTGATGGAATATTCTAAAGCCCCTTCTCAATAATAAAATCCCCAAAACATATTACCCAATAGCACTGTGGCATGGTACTGAACAATCGTACCTTGTCTGAAAAAAACAAACACTTCGCCGCAGACCGCAGATAAGCATGCTGAGCTTGGAAACTGCCAACATAAGTGAAGAAAAGTGTGTGCACGTGTGCCGTAAATATAGCCCCGAATCACCGTGTACGGCACCGTAGATATTGCCACTTCCTTATAATAAACGTTCAACACAATGCAATTGAAGCAGTTTTTCTTCCCAGTAAATTGTATCAACTCCGAAACATTTTGTTACCCCATGGACAATGACATGGTTGGTGAGTTTACAGCAGGGATTGCGCTAGCCACTCGCCACGTTCGCCAATGCGATAAAGTTTGTCTGGCGATAATATTTTGGTTCTCCCTCGCCACATTGGCGAAGGCCATATTTTCTCCTAGTGGCGATTAAGATCATTCTGTGGCTAGTTCAATGATTTTAGATTACGTTGCGTGCAGTATTCCCAATCGGGAGATTAATATTGACCTTGTTTTTATTGTCATGATGGCTTGCACAAGAACTAATCGGGGGAGAGCGCTGCATCATTTTGAATACGGCGGAGATGCACTGGCCTCCCAAGGGCTGAGACACTTTGTCGAACTCCGCCCGTATGATAAAAGTGACTGCAGTTGCGTTCAACAGTTTTGGTTTCGTTACTTACCCTGGTTGCGGGACGATATTGTGTTGCTCCTGGTGCCACGAGTCCGATGTTTTCACAATTTGTGCTGCCTTATCAAAAAATGGTACCGTAATACAAACCGATCGTAAAGTCTTTGTTTTGCCTTAATATTGCAATATGAATCAGTCTACAACGGAACTTTGGTATTTGTTAGCTTATTATGACATAAGCAAATGTTATAATGAGTTGGATAAGTTTGTGTAAAGCTGCAGTTGGTAAGTCTTACAAAAGTAACTTTTTGTCATATTTGCTAGTGTAGTGTAGTGTAGTGTAGCGCAAGTTTAGAATCGCGAGGTAGTATATTTTGATAGGTAGCAAAAATTGACAGGACACAGGCAAGAAAAACAATCTGATTGCTGAACGATCCCTAAAAAGAATGATTTGGAAAAACGGCAGAAGATTCGTGATCATCAGTGCGAGTACAATCAGTATTTCATTGACATTTCTTCAGAATTCTCTGACGGTACATGTAATATTGTGCATGTTGTAGTGTATCATGTAAATTGATACACTCCAACATACACTACATACAGTCTGCAATATCCATGTGATTTTTTGCCAATGCCAATGATGCATTGCAAATTCATGAATAATTTTCATTTCTAATCTTGTCCCCGACGTTTTACTACGCAAGTCACACCATATTTTGCAGCTGCTCTGAAAGACTTGGCGTAGATATGACTGGATAGGTGTCATTGACCCATTGTTTACAAAACACAGCTGACTGGCTTAATTCATAGAATTACATACAAAACCCAAAACCAGTGAAGTTGGCACGTTATGGAAATCGTAGATAAAAACAGAATACAGTGATTTGCAAATCCTTTTTAACTTGTATTCAATTGAATACACTGCAAAGACAAGATGTTTAATGTTCAAACTGAGAAACTTTATTTTTTTTTGCAAATAATCATTAACTTAGAATTTAAAGGCAGCAACACATTGCAAAAAAGTTGGCGCAGGGGCCTTTTTACCGCTGTGTTACATCGCCTTTCCTTTTAACGACACTCAGTAAACGTTTGGGAACTGAGGAGACCAATTTTTGGAGCTTTTCAGGTGGAACTCTTTCCCATTCTCGCTTGATGTACAGCTTAAGTTGTTCAACAGTCCGGGGTCTCCATTGTCGTATTTTACGCTTCATAATGCGCCACACATTTTTAATGGGAGACAGGTCTGGACTACAGGCAGGCCAGTCTAGTACCCGCACTCTTTTACTGCCGAGCCATGCTGTTCTAACACGTGCAGAATGTGGCTTGGCATTGTCTTGCTGAAATAAGCAGGGGCATCCATGGAAAAAAGACGTTGCTTGGATGGCAACATATGTTGCTCCAAAACCTGTATGTACCTTTCAGCATTAATGGTGCCTTCACATATGTGTAAGTTGCCCATGCCTTGGGCACTAATACACCCCCATACCTTCACAGATGCTGGCTTTTGAACTTTGCGCCTATAACAGTCTGGATGGTTCTTTTCCGCTTTGGTCCGGAGCACACGACGTCCACAGTTTCCAAAAACAATTTGAAATGTGGACTCGTCAGACCACAGAACACTTTTCCACTTTGCATCACTCCATCTTAGATGAGCTTGGGCCCAGCGAAGCCGGCGGCATTTCTGGGTGCTGTTGATAAATGGCTTTCGCTTTACATTGTAGAGCTTTAACTTGCACTTGCAGATGTAGCGAAGAACTGTAGTTACTGACAATGGTTTTCTGAAGTGTTCCTGAGCCCATGTGGTGATGTCCTTTACACACTGATGTCTGTTTTTGATGCAGTACCGCCTGAGGGATCGAAGGTCACGGGCATTCAATGTTGGTTTTCAGCCTTTTCGCTTATGTGCAGTGATTTCTCCAGATTCTCTGACCGTAGATTATGAAATCCCTAAATTTCTTGCAATAGCTCATTGATGAATGTTGTTTTTAAACTGTTCGACAATCAGCTCACGCATTTGTTCACTAAGTGGGAACCCTTGTTTGTGAATGACTGAGCATTTTAGGGAAGCTGCTTTTACACCCAATCATGGCACCCACCTGTTCCCAATTAGCCCGTTCATCTGTGGGATGTTCCAAATAAGTGTTTGATGAGCATTCCTTAACTTTCTCAGTCTTTTTTGCCACTTGTGCCAGCTTTTTTGAAACATGTTGCAGGCATCAAATTCCAAATGAGCTAATATTTGCAAAAAATTACAAAGTTTACCTGTTCGAACATTAAGTAACTTGTCTTTGCGGTGTCTCCAATTGAATATAGGTTGAAAAGGATTTGCAAATCATTGTATTCTGTTTTTATTTATGATTTACACAACGTGCCAACTTCATTGGTTTTAGGTTTTGTACATTGCATCAGTAATGCCTCACCACTGACTGTAAGCCATGTATTAAAACAAAGAAATTAAATAGCTTCTGCCTTTTTTATTAATTGTCTTCATATATCTGCCGTAATTCATCTAAAATATTATTCCAAAGGTAATGGGGAACCTGTGGAACTAGAAATTTAGATGGCAACACCAGTGTAGTGCAGTATAGCACCAGTAATGTGCAAGTCCAATTCATTTTCCATTAAAATTACATTTTGTTGATTACTACCACAATTGAATTAAGACTCATTCCAATTACACATTCGGCTTGATTTCCCCATGTTGAGTAAACGTGGCTAACACTTTTTGGACCTGGTTAACCACAGTGTTAACAGTGCAACCCCTGGTTTACAGGAGTTAAAGTTAAATTCTGGATTTATTTTTGCCAGGTTGGCAATCAGTTTTTATAATATCCATCTGAATTTTCTCAAATCCATCTAAGCAAGCACAAATTATAAAAACAGGATGTCCAAAAACGAGTGGTGCCAGGCACAACAAACCCTGACCCTCGCACATACTTTCACCCACTTGTTTGAAATTCAATAGGGATCTATTCTGGGTCAGTGGCAATCCGTAAACCGAATTTGGGGTGAAAGTGCCCATTAGTTTTGCCGCTAGAGTGTTAACAAACAAACAAACAAACAAACACAGAAACAAATGCACAAACAAACGCACAAACATACAAACACAGAAACGAACCAAACCAAAAACAATACCCCTTGCCCTAACCCTTTGGGTGGGGCGGGGTAATAAAACGCCAAGTTTTTCATGTGTCATTAAATATATTCATATACAGTAACCAATAATACATTAGTATGTGTTGTAAAACATTGTAAACTGTTGCAATGGCCACGGCTAGACAACATTTACAATTTATAGAATGGATAAAAGTTCAACCAGTGGTCTGCAGCAAAAATCCAAACACCATCTCACGGCCCGGATTACAGATGTTAAAGTTACGTCATGAGGCTATAAACACACAAAAACACTCGTCGTTTAATTATGCATCTCACTCCAAATGCAGGTTGAACCATACATGACACTGTTCTTGTGAATATTACAATTGAAAATAAACTGCATACATGTATACGCTATTTATATATAAGACATTCATCTTTTTGAGGAGATACCAGCAGAAATCATGTTTTGTTGTAATGAGCGATGCATAAAAATGTACATGTTTAACTGAGCAGCTGTTGGACCTGATGACTGCAGTGAACTGAATGGGACGGCTTCATGTATGTGAGAACAGTCACGTCAATAAATTACAATGCCTTTGTTACCTCAACTCTCGTCAGAAGATGTTTTCCCTCAAAAAATCTATGGTTATCCATCAGGTCAAATTTCTGTGAAGCCTTGTCAAGTTTGGCTTCAAGCGAGTCATCTTCCATCGGCTGTCGCCATTATAAACCACTGCAGTGTGGGAAACCGCAGGCTTCACACGAGGTGCATGCAGGCCAGTATCTTGAGAGATATGGTTTGCGAAGCCCATGTTTTGTGGGATGTGAAAAAAACAAAGGCGTATGCCCTCCATATTATTTCAATGACTTTTTTGGCTCATGCCAGTTTGAAGGGGCACTCCTGCTGTATACTGTACGAGAAATGTCCATTTCCCATATACCAGAACAGCCTACCCCGTGAGATCAACGGCTGTAGGAAAAAAAAATGGCAGTTTATTCTTCATGAGTATTATCAATTCATGTATACCAGAGCTAGAATTGTAGGAGACAAAGAAATGGCTTTATATTGGCACCTTCTGGTATACAAGAAATGGACATTTCTTATATATACGATATACAGATAAATAAAATTGATATGGTCACTTATTTATATATACAATTTCAAACAACTTGTCATGTTTGTGTGCACTCAACTGTAGGAGATCATTAAGGTAGCACAAAACTTGGGCAAATATTTGTCCGAGCATAACACACAAAGACTATTTTGTCTATAAAGGTCACTTGCTCTCCTTCACATGGTAAAATGAGAGCAATGGGCATTGTCTCGGTCAAAGTTTTATACTTCGTGCCTAAACAACCAATGACCCGCTCCACATGAATCCTGAGATGAGCAATTTTGCAGGTTTCTTCTCCATTCCTTGCCTCCATTTGACATTTACCTCTAAAAAGTTGGTATCCTGACCTCAGCACACATCATGCCTACACTTTCTCCAATATCAAACTCGCAGTCAGCTAAAACAATGTCACCAGGTAGTAGATTATTCAAAAACCCACACTCTTGAGTTACAGTTGCAAGAAAAGGTATGTGAACCCTTAGGAATTAACTTGGTTTTTGCATAAAATGGTCATAAAATGTGATCTGATCTTCATCTAAGTCACAACAATAGACAAACACAGTCTTCTTAAACTAATACCTCATAAACAATTATACAGCGCCCTCCATAATTATTGGGACCGCTGGTTAAGATGTGTTCTTTAGCTTCTAATAAATTCAGTTTCATTCTAAATAATATAGAACCTCATTGAAAAAAAGAGGAAAATCCAACCTTTAATTCAAGTGCATTTATTCTGTCGGAAAAAAATCCCACACTAAGAAATAATTCTTTCACATCAAATCATGTGTGCCACAATTATTAGTATCCCTGATGTTAATACTTTGTACAACCCCCTTTTGCCAACAAAACAGCACCTAGTCTTCTCCTATAATGTTTCACAAGATGGGAGAATACAGAAAGAGGGATCTTCGACCATTCCTCTTTGCACAATCTCTCTAAATCATCCAGTGACCTCGGTCCTCTCCTCTGCTCTCTCCTCTTCAGCTCACTCCACAGGTTTTCAATGGGGTTGAGGCCTGGGGACTGAGATGGCCATGGGAGGAGCTTGATTCTGTGTCTGGTGAACCGTTTCTGTGTAGATTTGGCCACATGTTTAGGGTCATTATCTCGCTGAAAGACCCAGTGACGACCCATCTTCAGCTTTCGGGCAGAGGCCACCAGATTTTGATTTAAAATGTCCTGGTATTTCGAAGCTTCATAATGTCATACACCCTAACAAGGTTCCCAGGGCCTCTGGAAGAGACACAGGCCCACAGCATCACCGATCCTCCCCCATACTTCACAGTGGGCATGAGGTGCTTTTCTGCATACTCATCTTTTGTTTTCCGCCAGACCCAAAAGCTTTTTTGCCAAAAGCTATATCTTGGTCTCATCTGACCAAAGCACACGGTCCCAGTTGAAGTCCCAGTACCGCTTAGTGAACTCCAGACGTTTGCGTTTATGATTGAGAGTGAGAAAAGGTTTTTTTTCATGCATGCCTCCCAAACAGCTTGTGGCATGTAGATGGCGCCTGATGGTTGTTTTGGAGACTTCGTGACCCCAAGATGCTACCATTTGTTGCAATTCTTTAACAGTGGGCTTTGGAGAACTTTTTATTTCTCTTACCATCCTTCTCACTGTGCGCGGTGGCAAAATAACCTTGCGTCCTTGTCCAGGCTTGTTTACCATTGTTCCAGTTGTTTTAAACTACTTAATGATTCCTCTGACAGTAGATATGGGCAGGTGCAGGCGAGTGACTATTCTTGTAGCCATTGCCTGACTTGTGAAGATCGACACACATCTGCCATACTTGAATGGTGTGTTCCTTTGTCTTTCCCATGTTGAAGAGTGGATAAGAGAAATGGCCTCTGTGTCACGTATTTATACCCCAGGGAAACAGGAAGTGATGACTTACTAATTAAATGTTCCTAAATTCTCTGATCAACTTTGTAAACAATTGTAGAAATGACAGAAATACTTCAATTACATTTAATTCCTAGGAATTGTTAGGGATGCCAGTAATTGTATAACAGGTGATTTTATGAAAAATAATCATTTCCTTGTCAGGGATTTTTTTTTCTCTTAAAATTCACTTGAGTTGAAGGTTACATTTTTCTACAATTTTCAGTGTGAGAGTATGCTTCTGCAATAATTATTGAATATGCTGTATGTTTTCATATTTTTATTGATCACAACATGTAAACTTTCACAATGCAGGGTGGAAAAAGTATGTGAACCCCTAGGCTAATGACTTCTCCAAGAGCTAATCGGAGTTGGGAGTCAGCCAACCTGGAGTCCAATCAGTGTGATGAGATTGGAGGTGTTAGTTAAAGCTGCCCTTTAAAAACGCACACCAGTTTTGAGTTTCCTATTCTCAAGATGCATTGCCTGATGTGAACCATGCCTCACACTAAAGAGCTCTCAGAAGACCAGCTATTAAGAATGGTTGACTTGCATGAAGCTGGAAAGTGTTACAGACATATTTCTAAAAGCCTTGATGTTCATGAGTCCACGGTAAGACAGATTGTCTATAAATGGAGACAGTTCAGTACTGTTGCTGCTCTCCCTAGGAGTGGCCGTCCTGTACAGATGACTGCAAGAGCACAGAATGCTCAATGAGATAAAGAAGAATCCTAGGGTGTCAGCTAAAGACTTAAAGAAATCTCTGGGACATGCTAACATCTCTGTTGACCGGATCGGATCTGCAACTACAGGTAACATTTGGTTGAGGTTATTGCTGCCAAAGGAGGGTCAACCAGTTATTAAATCCAGAAGACTTTTTCCACCCTGCACTGTGAATGTTTACATGTTGTGTTCAATACGAACATGACAACATATAATTGTTTGTGAGGTTTTAGTTTAAAAAGACTGTGTTTGTCTATTGTTGTGACTTAGATGAAAATTTGATCACATTTTATGACCAATTTATGCAGAAATCAAGGTAATTCCAAAGGGTTCACATACTTTTTCTTGCAACTGTATATGTCTGTCACTAGTGCGACCCCCCCCCCCTTTCTTTTTTTCAAATGAAGGAAATGTCATCATTTGGGGTTATTGCAATGAGATACTTCATTGTATGATGATGTTTGCAATTGGAAATATCTGAGCCCTGGCAATAAAATTTAAGGGGCGTTCAGTAAGTATCTCAAAGCAGTCAATGATCACTGCAACTTTCTTTCCAAATGCCTCGCAAACTGATGGGGCGTACTAACTTGCAAGGTGTGCCAGTCTGGCCATTTCACAGAAGGAAGAAACTGTGTGTACATTGCACTCACAATGTTTCTGAATGTTGTTGAAATGGTAGTCCTATGTGCATCAAATAAATATGCTGTGTACAGTACAGGCAGGTTTAACCTCATGCAGACTATGATGAGTGTTTGGAATGGGGTAAACATGTGCTTTTTACCTTGAAACATACGTTGTGACAAGTACCTCAAAATCACCATCAGTGTAGCATAGCTAGGCAACCCTGTGTAAAAGCGGACTTTTTCGTAATCCTTTTGAAAGATTCTTGGTTGAATTCCTTGACAGATGACTTTTCCTCCAGCTGTCTATTTCTTTCCAAGAGTCTGTCAATTTCATTCTGCATTCTATAAATACTGAAGGATGTGAGATGTGTCTGTGTGCTCTGGTCCAGCGTGGTACTGTCTCCTGCACACACATCTGTATGACCGTCACGTGAACCAACTTCAGTCTCAGTTTCAATCATTTCGGCATCTGGAGGCTGTTTCCTTCACCTGCTGCCATCTCCTCTTCATGCCCCTCTCCTTCCTTCTGGTGTGGCGGTCCTGGCTGGTGGGTCTGCTCTCACGGTGGCCGACGTGCAGGGAAGGCGCCCAGCCTCTGTGGGTTTCCATCGTTTCATGTGCTGGTTCCCCTGTGCGATAACAACATCAAAAAAAAAATCAAGAATCATGAATATTAAAAGATTTTCCATTTAAATAACCACTATAAATCATAGAAGTAAATGAATTATGTAACAACACGCTTAACCCCTTTGTAGCAAATTTTTTCGCTTCTAAATTGGCTTAACCTCTGGCTTTTTCTGGCTCAAGGTAGTTGTTTCAAAGGTAAATGAATTTTTTTAAAACATTTTTTTAAGATAACATTTTTATCAACCGCTGGATGGATACTATTGTCAAATATGTAGGATGTTTGCAGATCAGGTATGATTGAGCAGTATAATTTGTACACTTTCTGGGAAACGATGATGGGCACCTTTATTCTCCACTCTGTTTAAGGGCACCATTGTTCCATAATGAGGCCAAACCTTTCTCCAACCTTGAAGCTCTACAGGCCTGGATATACACTGCCCGGCCAAAAAAAAAGTCGCACTCAAATATTTAGTTGAAACCCCTGTAGCTTTGATTACAGTGCAAATTCGTCTCGCCATTGTTTTGACAACTATATGCAATGCCAGAACATTTATTTTCGATCAGAAATGCCATAATTTTCGGCTAAGATCTTGTCTTCTCGACATAGTGGTTGAACCACTCGGTGGTCTTTCTTGTGCACATCCCAGTAACCTTTAATGTGTTTAAGGTCAGGAATTTGTGGTGGCAAATTTGTTTGTGAAAATGATTCCTCATACTTATTTTTGTCTTTCATGGTTTTCTTTGCTAAATACAGGCCAATAACTTGCCCGTTCTGAAATTATGTAACATCTTTTCCACCATCAAAGGATGTGTCTTCCGACATGATTTTTTAAGAAATAGCTAGCGACGTGCTTCATCATTCAGGGTTAAAATGATTATTGCCGGCTGAAACATATTAATAACCGCAATAATTATCCAATTATAGAATTTTTTCAATAATTTCCTAACGGTGACTTTTTTTTGGCCGGGCAGTGTATTTTCTCAGTGAATCATACGCAAACTGTCTCTACATTTTTCTGGAGTCCCGGAAGTGTGGTTGAGATGACTCCGCTGACTGTTTCTCGTTGCTCTCAGTGGGCAACAGTTTCTCTTGATGTAGTTTATCCATTCCGGGGGTTTTGTGCATGACTTTAGGTAAGCACTTTTCAGGAAGTAAGCAGCACATTTTAGGAATTTCCTGGGAGCGGAAGAGGCATAGCCTGTTGGACAGGTCATAAGGAAAGAGAAGTGATTCTTATTATTTGCGCAGAAATCTAATGCTGAACAAATAATGGCCAGTTGGCAGCTTTTTTTAGTGGCCCAAAAAATTGTTAGCATCATAGCATAATTTCTCATTTTTTGAGGGTTTTTTAAAGAAATATGATTTTTTTAAATATTTTATGAGTGGATAAGCTTTTGAGAAAAAGGAAAAAGACACACCAACAAGAAAGAACAGGCAGCCGATATCTCACTTTGGAAAAAATATGCCTCATGCAATTATGCTATGGAGCCAAAAATATTATGAGGACACGGCTTCGGTTTCAGAATAGCACACTTAATGAAACTGTGGAATATCATTTTGGCTTGGTAAGTGCTTATCTAATTTACAAATTTCTGATTCAGTGTGCTCAAGAAGCAACGGTAGGTAAGTAAGCCATTTTGGACAAGGTCCAATGCATGTTTCCTCTCCAACTCTACGGTCTTTGTTCCAGGATAAGAACAGGGGTGCCGGTGTGGTGTGAGGCTCTCAGCTGGTTGCTCTTGACATCCCTACAGACAGCTATATGTCTGGTGAGGGGCAATTCCATGGTAACACACGTGACATTTGCAGAAATTTACTGGGTTCCATTGAAAGATATTGATTGGGCTCTTCTGGGATACCTATTTAGTCACCCTTTAAACTTACACCCACTGGCCCTCATTAATCAAACGTGCGTACACCAAAAAAAAAAAAAAAAAAATGGGTGTGCACCAAATCTCCCGCAAGAATCAGCATTTATCAATCTGCACGTGAGCGAGCGGTTATTAAAAAAAAAAAAAAAAAACACACACACCACACTCTCGCCAGGTCTGACCAGGCGTGCAGGAATGAGTGCAGCTGTCAAAATGGAGTAATATGCAGCAATGCAGATGTCACACTATTGTTACACTTTAGTAAAATCAATAAATTGGCTAAATAGAAAAATAGTGATGCGAGATCAGTGAGACACCAATAGCAGGATGCAGGGAATTTATTAAAACAAAAGAAAAACAGGCATGAGGGCCCACAAAAAACTTGGCCCAGAGGGTTGCAAAAATCCAACTAAGAAAAGCTTCACAGAGCTGCAAACTTAAAAATCCAAAACGACAAAAAACAAAACCACTGGAACCTCCAGGAAGAAAACCATGAACAGAAAAGAATAATAAGACTAGGAATTTAAACAAGAACTTGGCTTGGCTATACAGCAGAGGTGGGCAGCGAGGGCCGTATCTGTCCCTGGTTTTCACACCAACGTCTGGTCTTTAATTAGTTGATTGGTTTGGCTAATTGAGACATTTATGAAATCTGACGTTTCATGCGCATTTCTTTAAATTATCATGAAACTACAAAGACTAGTCTTGTCTCCCTTCATAAAACATTTTCCTTTGATCGAATCATTGCGAAAATCTATATTTGTGCATGCAATCAATTAACTCAATTAGTCAGGGTAATTGATAGGAATAAAAACCTGCAAACACACCGGCCCTCCAGGACCGTGATTGCCCACCCCTGCTATACAAGGACATAAAGATCATGGACATGAAATGCAGTGAACTTGTGGATATGAAAAACTCGAGACTCTGTTTGCCAGCCAACTTCCACCACCTCCAGATAAAGGGAGAGAAATCAGGACACATGAGGAGCAACACCTGGAGAAGGAACAAGAGGCAAGGCAAGATCATGAGACATGGACAGAGATTGGTTTACATGACTTGCTCATTAAGGGAATGAGCAGCTCAGCTTAAGTACCAATGAATCATGCAGATTGGAAGGAAGCATGAATGTTAGAACAGAAAAGCACAGCAAGACTTGAAATACCAAAGCAGGAATCATGACAATAAACTCCCTACCTAAATTAGTAGTATGAGTAATGTGCCTGTCTAAGAATCTCACCTCCCGTGACTGTTAGTAAATGTTAGTAATTTAAAAACAGTTAATTGCCAATTGAGCTTAGACAGCCCTGAATCCAGCACAGCACAGAAGGAAGAGGGAAATACCAAAGCCAACCAGAGCTCTGAAATGTGCGAAAGCGAGGACATGGGGCAGAACACAGACAAGCGGTGGAGTGGCTGGGCAGACTTGGCAAAACAAAAGACACGGAAAAGTAAAACATGAACAACAAACATGAACTATGAAATTTAAAATCCTAATACGAAGACTGTTAAAACCATGATATGAGAAGTGTCTATGAATAATGAACATGAACTATGAAACCTGGCACATGAAACTGTTAAAACCCAAAAAACACTGTCCTGGCCTAAGGCCCAGGCCAGGACCCTGGAACACAACAAATTGGCTAAATTAATAAATGAATGAATTCATTAATAAATAAATACATTAGACACATGTGTTGAGAAATTAATTAAACGATATTTTGAGACAACCTGCCTGGCTAGACGGCTGACAATTACAATCAATTTGATTAAGCGCAATGCGTAGGCTACACAGCTTGGCAGATATGCAGTGTGGAATGTAAGATGCTCATCCAGTCAGATATACACTGAACAACAAAAGAAATGCAAGTTAATTAAAGGCAGACTGGAAAATACGTTTGCGCAAATTATTTTACAAAATCAAATTTATTACTTGCGCGCGCACATTTACACTCGTTTCATCAAATTTTTCTTTATTTTGCACTCACTTTGACTGAGTAACCATAAGAGTACATTAACTAACCAGGGTCGAAGCTAGAACCGGGAATCGGGGTGGCACAGACACGTCCCTTTATGACAGAGGTGGGCAATCACGGTCCTGGAGGGTCGGTGTGTTTGCAGGTGTTTATTCCTATCAATTACCCTGACTAATTGAGTTAATTGATTGCATGCACAAATATAGATTTTCGCAATGATTCGATCAAAGGAAAATGTTTTATGAAGGGAGACAAGACTAGTCTTTGTAGTTTCATGATAATTTAAAGAAATGCGCATGAAACGTCAGATTTCATAAATGGTTTGGCTAATTGAGACAATCAACTAATTAAAGACCAGACGTTGGTGTGAAAACCAGGGACAGATACGGCCCTCGCTGCCCACCTCTGCTTTATGACAATTAGGATAGTCCTGGCTAGTTCTCAATTATTTTTCTTTATTGACGCGTTTTCCAATTATCGTAATAGGCAACTGAAGACACGGTTTCTCATGCGATCTAAGAGCGATGAAGTCACATATTATTTGTCTTCTTAGGTGTATTTAACCTCTTAACCTTCCCCTTCACCAGAAATATCCATGTATGCCTTGCAAAATAAAATAACCTTGAGCATATTGTTTAAGTTATATAATCTTACAGACCGAAAAAGTCAATGATAGAATTAGATATCTCCAACTTAAGTACCTGAACATAAGTGTTTTATTTATTTCAAAATTATTTTTTTGACCTAAACATAAACATGAAAGAAAAGAGATTGGACTAATTTGCTCGCCGAATAAATGGTTATTTTTTGCGACCATTTGTTCATAATTTCACCAATGAAGAACCCAACACTTCTCCGTTTTGATGTTACTTTTTAAAAAATTTTATTATGCTGTATTTTTTTGAATTTTAGAGCATGCATGCGAAAATTTTATTGTTCATGGCATTCATGCACAACAGCATAATAAAATTTTTAAAAAGTAACATCAAAACGGAGAAGTGTTGGGTTTTTCATTGGTGAAATTATGAACAAATGGTCGCAAAAACTAACCATTTATTCGGCAAGCAAATTAGTCCAATCTCTTTTCTTTCATGTTTATGTTTAGGTCTAGAAAATAATTTTGAAATAAATAAAACACTTATGTTCAGGTACTTAAGTTGGAGATATCTAATTCTATCATTGACTTTTTTGGTCTGTAAGATTATATAACTTGAAATAATTTGCATAAGTGAAAATTTAACAATATGCTCAAGGTTATTTTATTTTGCAAGGCATACATGGATATTTCTGGTGAAGGGGAAGGTCAAGAGGTTAAATACACCTAAGAAGACAAATGAATAGTTTGATGAAAACATACAAAAACAAATGTGTTTGTTGTAACAAAAACCATCAAATGTCGGTGGGCCGCAGGATCGAGTAAGGCAAGTTCAAGCTAACGCATTTTTTTTTCAATCAAGGCAGTACAAAGTACTTCAGGTGATGCACATTGATTCAAAAATTTCCGGTACATTAGGCCGACACTTGACGTAAACTATTACAAGTAATATTCTGTGCAAGTTCTTTTTGACAAATTATTGGTACTGAAACACAGTCATCCATTCAATTTAATTCATGGTCACCCATTCCATTGTCTTCATTCTCACACTGCAAAGTGGCTAATTTGATTGTCATTTCTTTTATAACTCCGACATGGAATCTTTTCATTTTCAATGTGCTTGTACAAGAATCCATGAGGCATGTAAAGGAGGTGTTATATTTCACAAACCTCTTGACTTGCAGAAATTACAGGCCCTCAAAAATCACCCCTATTTCAACTGTCTACATGTGTACATTGCAAGAGTAACAAAATTCAATGGCCATTTATTTAATATTTCTACATTGGAATCTCTATATTCAGGTTTTTATAATAATACAAAGGATGTAGTGCGGCAAGCAACTGTTATTTTTCTGAAAGTTTTGTATTTGCAGGAATTACAGACCCTGAAACGTGGCCCCACATTCAATCATCTCCTTTCGCACACTGCAACAGTTCCGACATTGATGCCAATTTTTTTCATAATCCCATCATAGAATCTCTTCATATTCAGTCAATTTATATTACAGTGCATGTAGCATGGTCAGGAATTGTTATTTTTCACTTGTTATTGTTATTACAGGCTCTCAAACATGGTACCCCAATCAGTCCTCTCCATTCACACATTACAATAGTTCCTGATTTGATAGCCATTTATTCAATAAGTTTGGCACCGAATCTTTTCATATTGAGTGAGTTGATACTACAACCTGTAGTAAGCAAGAGGTACTTTTTACAAACTGCTTCATTCACAGGAACCACAGGCCCTCAAGTATGCACCCCCATTCAATTGCCTGCATTAACACATTAAACAGTCCCAAATTTGACGGCCATTTATTTTAAAATTCCACAATGGAATCTTTTCATGTTTTAAAATTTTATAATAGGATCGATGAGTTATGCTATTGAATGGTAACTTTTGACAAACACTTTGATTTGCCGGAATTATCAGCCCTCAAACATGATCCCCCCATCCAATTGTCTGCATTGGCATATTACACAGTATCAAATTTAATGGCCATTCATTTAAAAATTCCACAACAGAATCTCTTGATATTATATGGTGTATAGTAGGATACATATGTTATGACATGCAAATATAACTTTTCTCTAACTATTTGATTTGCAGGAAATAGAGGTCCGCAGGTATGACACCCCCATCCAATTTTCTGCATTCACACATTGCACAGTATCAACTTTGATAGCCATATATTAAAAATTTCCACAACAAAATCTCTTCATATTTGGTGGGGTTATTGGAGGATCTCTCTAATACCATAGTCAAGTGTTACTTTTTTCTAACTATTTGATTTGCAGGAAATAGAGGTCCGCAAGTATGACGCCCCCATCCAATTTTCTGCATTCACACATTGCACAGTATCAACTTTGAAGGCCATTTATTAAAAATTTCCACCACAGAATCTCTTCATATTTGGTGGGCTTATAGTAGGATCTCTCTACTATCATAATCAAGTGCTACATTTCTCTAATTATTTGATTTGCAGGAAATAGAGGTCCTCAAGTATGACGCCCCCATACAATTTTCTGCAATCCCACATTGCACAGTATCAAATTTGAAGGCCAGTTATGAAAAATTTCCACCACAGAATCTCTTCATATTTGGTGGGCTTATAGAAGGATCCCTCTACTATCATAATCAAGTGTTACTTTTTTCTAACTATTTGATTTGCAGGAAATACAGGTCCGCAAGTATGACGCCCCCATCCAATTTTCTGCAATCCCACATTGCACAGTATCAACTTTGAAGGCCATTTATTAAAAAGTTTCACCACAGAATCTCTTCATATTTGGTGGGCTTATAGAAGGATCCCTCTACTATCATAATCAAGTGTTACTTTTTCTAACTATTTGATTTGCAGGAAATAGAGGTCCGCAAGTATGACGCCCCCATCCAATTTTCTGCAATCCCACATTGCACAGTATCAACTTTGAAGGCCATTTATTAAAAATTTTCACCACAGAATCTCTTCATATTTGGTGGGCTTATAGAAGGATCCCTCTACTATTATAATCAAGTGTTACTTTTTTCTAACTATTTGATTTGCAGGAAATAGAGATCCGCAAATATGACGCCCCTATCCAATTTCCTGCATTCACACATTGCACAGTATCAACTTTGATATGAGTTATATACAGGCATAATTTTCCTCCTAAATTTAGCTGTCTAGTAAATTAAGATTATGATTCACTTTACTTCACCCAGCAGCAAATTAGCAAGCCAGCTAACTTAGCAGAGTTAAATTCTTACCAGTGTACCTCCAGTTAGGTTCTGACTAACTGTAGATCCCTCGATAATTAAATGCGCACAAAATAACGGATTTCCTCTCAAAACTGCGACTTGGTTAAAAAGCAGGTATATTGGTTTTGACAATTGCATGTGAGGTTTCCGTGTGTGCAACCAACCATGACAAAGCAGAATAGTTAAATAGCTAACCTAAAAGGCAAATGCGTTTCTATTGAGCTGACGCTCAAGAAATTGAGCAATGGTTAAAAGTAAAAATCTGATGCGCATCACACGCTGCCAGTGGGCTTTGCTCCATTGAAATTAACCAATTTTTTTGACGCGCGTCTCACGGTTACAGACATTAAATGAAATATGTGAGAATAACCGAAGCAGATTTCATGTTTGCATGACAACTACACAGTCAAACTCGCTAGCTAGCAAGCCAACCATACTAAATAATACTTAGCCTGCCATGCAGGTACAATTAGCTGTCAGGACGTAGTTTTCTGTTTTTATCATTATGTGTTGTCTATATTTGGTTCTGTTGTTCTCCATGGGGGCCGGGTCCAAACCATGGACCTAAGGCACCCGTGGGCTGCTGTGTGGAAGCCACACCACTGATGACTGTAAGGAAAGGACTCTGCGTGAGATGTTGGCTGTCCCAAGTAGTGTGGTTTTCTGGATTTCACTGAGGCTGAGGTTACCCGGGATGCCAGTGAATACTTTGTCTGCGCCTTTTTTGATCATGCTCAAGGCGCCTACTATGTCTGCCACATTCTTGCAATTTCAAGTTCTAGGTCTTTGTATTTTGATACTTTCTCAGAAACTTTGGTAGAGATGTTTTTGTCAGAGGGGATGGCTACATCGATAAGAGTGCATATCCTATCTCTGTTGTTCTTCATGATAATATCAGGACGATTTGCAGAGATTTCTCTGTCTGTATGGATGGGCATATCATACAGGATGGTGATGTCGTCCTTTTCTTCTCCCTGTTTTGGATTATGTTCATACCACTTGTCTGCTGTTTGTATTTCATACTCCTGACAGATGTTCCAATGTACACATAGGTTGCCACTTTCTTGTGTCCGTTTATGTATTGTTTAGGAAGGAACTCTGATTTTGAGACACAGACTCCAAGTCTGTCGTGGTTTTCAACAATCTGCTTATGTCCGCAGATAACGCAGTCATAAGGATCCAGTGACTTGTATGCTCGTGGTTCCTCCCTAGTGTAGCTACACGGTAGGTTTCTCGATCAAATGCGTATATATATCAGGCCACGGAATACTGGGCCACTAACTAACGTCATCTACCCACTCACTGATACCATACGGATCTGGAAATTGGTTGCCATTTGTCAAAGTTAATTTGTTTAGGTAGAATTTGCGATCTTTGATGGCTAATGCCCTCACATAGCTTGACAAGCTATTATGGTCCGCCGTACTTCCGTTGCCAAAATGCGTGCGCAGACCGTTTTGTTTGTAAACAGTAAATGGGTCTATAGTCGCTTTGATTTAAATCAAACGTCTGCTGCACTCCAGTTTTCCAAACTGCAGCCTTCTGGCTCCCTTTATGCCACTCTTAAAGCTATAGTTGGTAATGTTGAAGAGCTGGCAAGATTTGAAAGTGGCACCTCTGAGCTCCACCCCCTCCCGTCAGTACTTTGTTCAAAGCCAAGCCCCCACAAACCTGAAAGCGCATCTGACAGTAGGACTCAGCAGGGCAGAGGAGAGCCGACTCGGCCATTTCCACAGATTTTGGACATCAACCAAACTACCTCATGTCTCATTCACCTGTTAGTAAGCTATATTATTATGGTCGCTTTCAAGCTAGCATGTCATGTTTAGCTATGCTAACCTCAGAAGTTTTGTATTGCATGTAGTGACGTGCCACCAGAGGTCAGTTAGGGTAGGCGGAATCCTTTCCATTAAGCAAACGATAACTCTATTACTTTGCTTGATTAGCAATTTGAGGAATGATTAACTAATTTACAAGACTAAACGGCAGAATGGTTTGCCAGTTCCATCCATGTCACTAGTACCGACGACCGACTTTAGCCGCTTTCGCCCTGGACACGGAACAAATTTTTCACTCGACAAATTACTTTTAAAGTCAATGCAAAGACGCGAATACACGCATTTTGAGTCATAGGCCACCGCTGCATCAGCTGATGGAGAAACGTAAACACAATCACAATGGTGAACGTTAACTCCTTTGGTAAATAATACAGGCGCATTTCCACAGCAAGCAGTTCAATGTCCGGGGTACAGAGACGCTTCTTCACGTTTACATGTCCGGGATTACACCACCTCTCACTCACATAAAGTGCAAACTCACCTCCCTTCTTGAGCGAGTTTAGCCATGTTTCACTGAAGTAAAAAAAAGCTACACTCACAGTATTCCCTCTGGGTCTTCACCAGCGCCGCAAGCTTGTCTGTCTTGTTCTCCAAAGACCTCACGTTTCCCATTATAATCGCCGGGACCGCTGGCTTCTGTCTTCTACTTTTCTCCTTCCGCTTGACACCAGATCTGCAACCCCGACGTCTCCTCCATAACTCCTGCGGGATCAAAACTCTGTCTCTGGGCAACAGCACAGGCTTACACAGGGCAATCAACTGATCACGCGTGTAAACAATGCCCCCGCTCCAATCGGCAAAGTTCTCAGTTACGAAAAAGTTTCTTCCTTCTTCTTCTTCTTCTCTTTTGGAGTTTTATGGCGATTTCAATACTTAAGGTGTATTACCAACAACTACCTGCTGAATATGTCCGGCAGCGGTGAAACGTGATGAGCGTGCCCGCGGGGAGGAGGGAGGGACAGAGGGTGGCCTGGGCAGCCGAAGGCATCTGATTGATTCTTTCCATTCGGACCGAATGGCAGGGATTTGTTAGAGTTTTTACAGTCCTGCAGGCAACACAGAAGTCTGATTCTTTTCGTTCCTTTTTGTGAATACATAATGGATTGACTACTCTCAGGATAGATGGACCATTTTACCCAGTATAACAAAAGGTGTTTCTGAACAGGATTACCAACTATACCTTTAAGAGGACTGAGCAGTGCCCTCACTGAGTCTCAGTCAAGTCACTTAAGCAGCAGTCACACCTTTCCGGATAGCGTTCACGGACCTCCAACAGAGAGCAAAATTTAAATCCGTTCATCTCCATTTGCTTTGTTTCTTGTCCGTGTCGCATTCGGCGAATGCGTTCCTTGTCAGGCAAGGTCCGTTCAATCTGACGGACAGTTCTGTGCATTTTAAGCCTCAAGCAGTGGTGTCGTCTGTTTAGGTTTTCCAGTGGGACAGCTTTTTACAGCAAGTTGCGGTGACCGTGCTGCTAAAACAGGTGTACGTGTCCCCAAAATTATCTTCTTTCGCAGAGGAGTTCTGAAATGCCGCTCTTGCTGGAAAAAAATGACCGTCGCTGAGTGCCAGTGCATTGACCTAATTATATTTATTTTTCTGTATTGAATTTAGCACACTTTTGTAGCTGTTAGATTGCATGGGGGAGAGAAGCTGTGTCTTTAATTGTCACGTAATTATTACTATAATTGGAAAATATGTTAAAAAAGGAAAATTATTGAGAACTAGCGAGGACTAATTTTTATCAGAAATGGACGTATGTTTGCCCCCAAATTTTCAGTTCCGGTGCCGGCCCTGGCGTAAAGTATCTGTATTTTTGAGATCCTTGCCATGCTGTAAGATCCTTGGGCATTTCCTCTCCACCAGAACTTCCTCAGGGGAGTGCGCATGCGCAGATGGTTCGTCTCTGGGTTTGTTACAGGCTGTGTGACATAATGAGTTGGTTCTGGGGAGAATCTAATGACTTTAAAGTATTGTGGTGTGAAGCTTTGCAGAAATGTGACATGTTTTCGATGTTGTGGTGCTGGTTATTTGAAGAAGGTAGCCATCTGACCAACTTTTGTGACAGCCTGGCCGTTGTCTTTGGTAGGCCTGATTATTAAGCCACTTAATAAGCTGTCCCACTATTTGACCAATCCAAATATTCAGCCATATTGGTGAAAATGATCTTTTCTTGTCCCCAGAATCATGGCTGTTGCCCAGCATTTGATTATTTTTCGCTCCAGTCCTGGAACAATCTTCGGTCAAAGCTGCAGCATTACCACTTTGTTTTTGTAAAATCAGTTCAGGTGTTACCTCTGTCAAGGAGGTAATGTTTTTGCTGGCATTGGTTTGTCTGACTGTCTGTTAGTGTACAAGATAACTCAAATAGTAATGAGCAGATATCTCTGAAATTTTGTGGACGGGTTGCTATTTCATCAGGGATGGACCCTATTGATTTTGACCGCGATTGGTCAAACAAGCTATCATTACTGGAGTGTCTCAGTGTCTAATTTTATGGTGCTGGCTTTGGGGAAAAGGTCCAGTTGCATCTGAGCCTGAAGTTTCAAACAGCCTGCTGCAGTGCTGGGCGACAGGACACCTGCAGGGTGAAGCGAACATCACATTACATTGTATGTTTCTTTGAAGATGGTATATTAAAAGAACACAGCCAAGGAAAAACCAACCTGAGCCAAATAGACAACCCCCACCTGTACTGCAAGCTGACCATTTGCTGCACCCCTGAATTAGTCCTGAGTTTTTATCCCTGGGTTGGTGAGGGAGCACTGAGTCATGGAAGCACCGAGACTCCTCTGAGCCTTCACTCTCATACGATCTGATACTGGACTGACGATCCTGGAAGCGAGTCTGCTGGGTGTTAAGGCTGAGGTCTGGCCAGAAGTTCTCCCAGACACTGATGCACCTGCGACGTAGAAATCAAATCATGCAGTATCGCAATTTTACGCAATATCTGAAGACATTATAAAAACAACTTAACCAAGCAAATCAACCTCACCTTGAGTACAAGCTGAAGCAGGGCCCATACTCTTAGACTTGTCAGATGTTGGAGTACTGATAGTCCTTGAGTTGGGAACATGGCGCTGAGCACTGAGGCTCCACGCCTTCAGTATCACACTGCCTGATACTGGACTGATCCTCTCGGAACCGAGACTGATGGGAACAGGGGCTGGTATGAGCTCAGAGCTTGACGTGTCCTTGGGCTCCAATGCACTTGCTGTTTTCTGTGTTTTTTTGTCTTATATAATATCTCATATATCATGAGCACGGAGTAAATCTCATTTTATTTCTCCATGTGTCCGCTTTGCTCTTCAGTTGCTGAACTTTGTGCTCATTCTGCTGGATCTGATGACAGCAGGTTTGCAGGGCCTTCTTGTGGGTCAGATGCCTGTGCTTCTCCCGGAAGTGTCGGGATGTCAAAGTCACCACAGCCCCTGCCTGGCTTCTCTCACCCCACACGAAGCTCCCACATCTGGACAATCCTGAAGAGATGTGATACTCCCTTTTTATGTGCCAGACCATGCTGCAGTCTGTGCCTCATTGTGGAGTGATGCAGTGCTTGAATTAGAATTAAAAAGGTGCCAGTACTCTGAATCAGCAGCTCCGAAAGACCAAAACCGAATCAAAACCTTACTGTAGAACCGCATTACACTCCGCCCGTACCCAGCAGACACTACTACATATCTTAACTACTATTACTAAAGCTCCCACATTCTCAATTTCTAAGTAGATCTTTAATAATGTCATGAGAAATTATGAATTTAATACCAAATAACTAACATTCATGTGAAATGTGATATTGGTGATATTGACAAAATTTTGCAGAAAAAAAGAAGACTAGCTGCAACAGAACTACAGCTTTCTCAAAACGGTTGTCAAAATGGTACATGGTATGAGAATATTCTACTCATTAGAATCATTTTATTTGTAGTGTATTATGCTTTTTACAGAAATCAGGCCATTTCCAAGCAAGCAAATTTTAGGAAGTGAACCAATATGCATATAATTATGGACTGAGTGGATATTTAAATTACCTGGCAGAATGACACATGTAAAATGGCAGGACAGATTTTTGTAAGTCCGATGTTAACTGACAGGCAAGTCAATAATGTACACTGACCAAAACTTCCAACGCAACACATACAATTTTGAAATATATGGTGCACATAAAATGGGATATTGGTTTTGAGCCATCATACATCAACTACAACTTAAAAGCTCAGAAAATTGTTTTGATTTTGTCGTGTGGGCAGCTCATTCCGCTTGATTGCACATTATTTAGAATTTTGCCTATCCCGTCAGGTTGAGTAGAACTCATTGACCAATCCTTTGAATTCGGTCAATAAATAGCTGTAGCAATGGGCAACTTAAATATTCCTTTGCATTATCCTGGGTCATCGTTTGACCATGCTGCGCCTAGGTCAAAATCAGCAAGAGCAAGCCTTTGGTATGCTCACTGGTGGAATGTTGCAAAGACGGGTTGCAAGGAACGTGGGCGTCCACGTATCGACCATATCTTGTCTCTGGAGCTGGTATAATGAAACAGGAAGCACCGGTGATCGACCACGTGCCCCCAGACCACGTGTCACCACCCCTCAGCAGGATCGCCATATTCGCCTCCAGCACCTGCGCAATCGCTTCCTGCAAGCTACAGTCACTGCTGCTCAGATCAGAGGTCGTCACCAGAACTTAATTAGTGACCAAACCGTACGCAACCGCCTGCGTGAAGCCGACTTGCACAACTGACATCCCCGCCGTGGTTTGGTGTTGACTCCTGCACGTCGCCGCGTCCGTCTGTGATGGTCAAGGGCACATTTGGGCTGGAATGCTCTCAGGTGGAACAGGGTACTCTTCTACGATGAATCGAGGTTCAAGTTGAGTGTGTCTGATGGCGTAGGCGACGGGAACGTTATACTGACGCTACCATCCTGCAGCGTGACTGCTGGTGTGGACCCAGTGTGATGGTTTGGGCTGGAATTAGCAGTAGACACAAGACAGACCTCATTTTCATCGATGGAAACCTCAGTGCGGCCCGTTACCATGATGACATCCTTATCCCTGTCACAGTTCCACTCGTCCATCGCTATCGCCTAACGCTGCAACAGGATAACGCGAGACCACATGTCGCCAGAGTCTGTCAGGACTACCTGAGGCAGAATAATGTTCAATGTTTTGATTGGCCTGCGTATTCCCCAGATTTAAACCCTATAGAACATCTATGGGATGTTCTGGATCGCCGGGTGAGAAGGCATGATCCAAAACCAGCCACAGTATGGAAAAATGACATGTGTTGCAATAAACTCGAGTGTTGCATTGGAAGTTTTGGTCAGTATAGAATACAAACCAACTGAATAATGGACAATACATCAGTGTTTCACTCAGGTTCATCGGTTACTTGTGGTGGTGGCTTTACAAACCAAATGCATCAAAAACAGTCATGAGTGGAAAAAACCATACCCACCCCACTAGAAGGACTGTTTGACGAGCCATTCGTTGTCCTTACAGAAATAAATTTGGGTCATTGTCTGGGGAAAATCGCTTTCGTTTTGCAGTGTTCGCACGATGAAGCCAAGCCAACATCCTCAAAATCGTACGGTTTTCAGTCACAAGTGTCTGGCTAAATAAAGATTTTGGAATGCTCTGTATGCACGTAAATTCGCGGGATGCGGTAAAATGTTGCACATTGGGTTGAGGTGTCTTTATAAAATAATATATAATTGGCTTGAATTTCACTTGCTGTTCTTATGAACTATATAAGAACTACAACGGAAATGGTTTTTTTTTAAATATTGGAATGCACTCATGCGGAAGACTGTATGCTTGTCTTGTGCATATAAAAATAAATCAAACGCTGTCAAAAAAAGAACAAATAAATAACCGCACAGACCGTAATTTGCAGCAACAATATGCGTGCCTCGGCGTGTCAAAAGGCGACGGTACGTTGAAGGGTGCCGTAAGAAGTTACGGTGCGCAGAGTGGTAAAAATCAGAAATGGCGGTACTGCGTACCGGTGAGAACCGGCCCATTTCAAGCACTGGAGTGATGGCAGTAAACCGCGGTTTGATCTACCTAGCTTTACGTCATGAGCCCTTAGCGCTTTCTACAAATATGGAAAATGAATTCAAGCAGGTAATGTGGTATGGTGTACCTTTGGTGCAAGCTCATTACATACCAAGTCACAACTCATCTGATCACAGAAATGAGGAAATTCTAATCCTAAAACAAGCAAAGCCGTTCCTCAGTTGAAGGGCATTTTGTAGTAAAACCGAAGTAAGCTAATTATTTTCTGTTTAAACCTGTGTGGTTTAGCTCTTGATCGCTGATGTATCTACAGCATTGATCAACAACAGTCAGAGCAACAGCAACCATGACCAGCATGTAGTTATAACAATAGCAGGCAGGCATAGTCCTCACTCTGATTGGTGGAAAAATAAGTGGCTGTTCTTCTTTGGACAAAACAAAGACCTGAAGTATATTATTCAAGTTTAATGTCAAAAATAAATGCAAGTTAATTGAAATTTTTATTCAAACACATTGTAAGTCAAGTCAAGTAAGACTTTGGTGTTTTGTTAATTTATTTTAATGCAGATCATCTTTGGTGTTACACTCATTGTGTTACATTTAGTTTTTTTGGTCTGATTAAGATTTTTTTGAGAAAAATACATATAAAACACCCTTTTACACATAATCAGATGCATACAATCTTGCTTCACATCCTGCACACACATACACACACATCCTGCACACACATACACACACATCCCGCGCACACATAGACACACATCCCGCACACATACACACACCAATACACATTGATCATCAAACAGGTACTTTTTTAGTTAGCCTTCCTTGTTCTTCTTTATTCTTCATTTCTATTATTGGTATTCACATTTTTGTTGTTTTATTGGTTGATGGTTTCTCAACCATCTACTGGCTCTGCAGATATGCAGGCTTGAGAGATGGTTTGAAGGTCATTTTTTTTGTTCCCAGAGACTTGGCTGTGGTCATCTGCATCTGCATATAAGGGGAAGGCAAAATTCATCTGATCAGAAATGTCACACAGAGAGTTAGTGCTGGTGTTCATTGAGGAGAGACCAGTAGACTTACGTTCACGAGGTTGTTCTCCAGTGACTGTCGGATGCGCTTTGAGTTGAGGCTGAGCACTCCGCAGTAAAGAAGTGGTTTCCCTCTCGCGACGACAGAGACCTGCTTCTTCAAAACCTGGACTTCAGACCATTGCTTCTGTGTAACATGAGACAGAAATGCAAGAAGTTGCCAAACAAAACTACTTTAACCAACAATGCACTTCAAACAGGAACTCCATTGAGAGCAGATGGCACATTGAACTGGAGAACAACAGGGATATTACATGAGGAACAGATGCATAACCCATCAGTGAAAAATTCAAATAAGATTGTAGTCTTAAAGGGGGAAATTCATGTTCTGTTCCTAACCCAAACTCAAAGCTAGCTTTTGTACAAACCAGAACTTTGCCAAAATTTTAGCACTTTCCTTGAAAGAAAACAAATCGTCACCTATTTTTAACTAGATGAAGATCAGAATTTCCACCATAGCTACTAATCCTCAATACATCAATGATACATTTACAAACCATTTCAGTGAGTTTAACAGATCCAACCGTTGTTTTCCACACCTGTTTTGGGACTGCAAAATGGTGAAACATTTTGGAAGTGTGTGATATCTGCCCTTTCTGATTGGGTTTAAACTCCTCTAAATGCAGATCTGATCCTGTGTTGAATGATTATCTGACAGGTTCTCTCTTCTAAAAAAGGATCTGTTTTTGGCTAACTCCAGCAAAGAACTTTTATTCAATTTTCAAGTGAGAAATGACATGGTTCTTTAACTGTGGCATGTGCATTATTTTGCCTATTTTTACTATGTAAGAAATGTCAATGAACTTTGGTCATAAAGAACTGATTGTGTACTTCTGTAATTTGACTTCATTGGGCTATTGTTCAAAAGAAGTCTGTGGATCCTCACCGGGCAAGTTAACCAGGGTGGATAGGCCTCCCAATCCATAGGCTCTGGTGCACTGTCGTGCAATGCTGGGCCTGGGAAGAATCGGGGCTCCCATAGTTGCTGACTTTTCAGGAGCAAACGTTTTGCCCACAGCTGCGTGAAGCAGACAAAAAAAAATCATTAAAGCAGGTCATTTTATATAAGACTCAGCCTCGCGCTACCAAAAACAAACAAACAATTCACACAATACAGAGTTGTACCCAAGGGTCCACTACTATGTGACTGGAAATTATTTTTGTTTATTTTAGTGAGTTAATTCCAATGCTAGTAAAATTTCATAATTTTTTCAAAAACAAATAAGATGATGCACTATAAAAAGCATCATACTTGTCACTTTTCTGGTTTGTAAATAGATGATGAGAGTGAAAGCTCTCACCTTGTTTATCTTCTCCAGAAAACCAAGCTCGTGGGGTGGAGGCAAGTATCCCCTGCTGGTGCCCTATGGAACAGCGTTGTTACACTCAGAAAACATTTTTGAAAATATGTTGCCAAAATATTATAAAGACCTTTGGCTAAAGACCTTTAGCCAATGTTCATCATTGGTTCAGTGTTTTTATGAACATTATATATTTTTTAATAGTAAATGAAATTTTACATCTCACTACTTTACCAGCGGAACAATGTGAATACAGTGACTGTATGATGCAGAAATGTACATTTAGAATTTGTCTGCTAGGTAGCTGATAACTGCTCTCCTTTCTTTCTAGTAGTGAAACATACTGCTTTTCTAAAGGTCCGGATGATGATGGGGCGTCGCTGATCAGAGGACCGTCGCAATTCTGGCCTGCTTGCCTTCACCTTTGCCCCGTGCTGAATCAAACCTTGCCCCCTGGGGTGACACAAAGGCCACCTCCAAAACGACAGGATCCTTTGTACAGGATCTGCCAGACGGAGGATGAAGGACCGCTGAATGTGGATGGAGAGAGAGAGATGGGAGGAATTATAGAATGGTGAGAGAAGGCAGGGAAGGAAGTCTGGCGAACAATGTAAACAAGGATAATGGTATATACCAATCTGGCAAGAGTTTCTATGGTAAATGAAGATTTTCACAACCTTTTCGCCTAATACTTTGCATCATATAAACTTTTTTTACTTGAGAAAATTAATGGATAACAGCCAAAATATCCCCACAAAAATGTCATGGTAGCTGAGAATGTTGGTTCTTATTAATATTTTGATACTCAGCAACTGATATGACATTCTAGTCACAACTTGCTCAGAAAAGAAAAAGAAAACAAGCAAAATTATCTGCCCAAAATGTTCTAAAAAAAGACAGGTAGAAAACAACCAAGTTCCCATGAGTAAAACAATCTCCCAGTAATGGAGTTTTCATGTTAACTTTTAATGTGGAGTAAAAGAATGTTACATAAATTACTTTTTAATTGTTTCCATTTTTACCCCAATTGAAACACAAAACAGGTGTGATTCATTGTCATTTACTTTGCCTTTGAACTCTTCCATAAGTAGTATAGTTAGTTTTATTGACTCTGTGTTAATGATTATAAAAATTAAAAGCCTATTTATTCATCAGAATAGAAAGTACTTACTGTGACACAAAGTAAGCCGTACCACGTAAATTTAGTGGTCTCCCACATGACCTATTCAAATCAGAGGCTTGCTCACAATTATCTTGCTGTTGCTATTCAGTTGCTCCATAACAAAATGAATTGCAAAACTGATGTCCAATGTTGGCCACTGGCAGGGTTCTATGATTGCTGATGTCACAGTGTCAAGGCCACCAGAATTCCGCAGACCTCACATATGTTGCCACGAGTTACTAACAGTGTTTTTGCATTTGCATTCGAAGAAAAATAAGAGCAAGCACTTCATATAATAACAACAATAATGACGACAACGACAATAACAACAACTAGATGATGCGCACTCTATAGAGATGCTAACTCATGCCCCTTGTTGACCTTGACCTTTGACCTTTCGACCTCAAAATGCAAATTTGGCCAGGGTACCCTAGGATCATCAACCCCACAAAGTTTGGTCACCCTAGCTTCAGTAGTGCCCGAGCTGTCGCGAGGACAGACAGGCACGCACGCACGCATGCACACCCACCCACCCACCCACACACACACACACACACACACACACACACAGATGGTGCTAAACTGTATACCCACGCCGCCTCGTCGGGCGTGGGTAATAATCAGTGACGTGCGGCGGAGGTTGGTTTGGTGAGGCACAAACCTCCCCTTTGCTTGATTAGCAATCAGACGATTAACTAGTTTAGTAAGACTATTCGGCAGAATGACGGGCCAGTTCAAGTTTCCGCGGCGTTATTACTCAGTACATCGAACCTGAAATGCTCAACAGCAGATTTGCGAGTACTTGCTTCCGGGAAGCCGAAGCAATGTCATCAAAAAATATTAACGCAGTTCGACTTATGCAGAGTTCAATGCTTAATCAATAGCCTATAGCCTAATGTATTCTCTTTTAAATACGCGCTTTTACACCCAAACAAAAAGCGGGCGTTTATTTTCAGTCTTCTTTCGTAATCCGATTAACAAAATGTTTAAACGATATACAGAAATAACGAGAGCCGAGAATTTTTCCTGATTGATTATTCAGATTTCAATCCTTGCAGTCTCTAATTGCAGAGTATACGTGAATGAAGTCATTGTCCCCTCTATCGGTATCAGGCTTCCATAAAGCTTGGTCTTGATTGTTTTCATTGGCAATCAGGAATAGTACGTGGGAACAGGTTCACAAAATCCTGTGATAAGTTTGGGTCACTGCCTCACCTCACCGCACGTCTCTGGCTTCCTGTAAGCAAATACTTGCAAATCTGCAGTTTCGTGAGCATTTCAAGTTCGATGCAGCCTACTCAGTAATAACGCCGCGGAAAGTTAAAATGGCCCGTCATTCTGCCGAATAGTCTTACTAAACTAGTTATTCGTCTGATTGCTAATCGAGCAAAGGGAAGGTTTCTGCCTCACCAAAGTAACCTCCGACTGCACGTCACTGGTAATAATAATAATATTAAGTCAGCACTAGGATTCATTGGACAGCGACACATTTTCATTTTTACTCTGTACTTAAGCACTTTAAGTTTGAAAGGTTACAATGAGAAGTCAGCTTTAATTATCTCACAAAATCTGATAAACCCATCAAGCTGCAGGAGAGTGATCTATAAGCTACTGGTAGCTTATAATGTCATCACGATAACCACTTTTCTCACAAGAGTTTCTTACATTCCTTGACAAACAATAAGTAAACACTTTCTCCAAAATCGTCTTTTAAATATTGATGTCCAAGGAAAAAAAAACAGCCGAATGATTAATAAAATACTTACTGTGACAGAAAGTAAGTGGTACCACGTAAATTTAGTGGTCTCCCACATGACCTATTCAAATCTGAGGCTTTCTCACAATTTTCTTGCTGTTGCAATTCAGCTGCTTCTAAACAAAATGAAATGCAGAAATGATGTCCAATGTTGGCCACTGGCAGGGTTCTATGATTGCTGATGTCACAGTGTCAAGGCCACCAGAATTCCGCAGACCTCACGTATGTTGCCATGAGTTACTAACAGCGTTTTTGAATTTGCATTCAAATAAAAATAAGAGTAAAAACTTCTAATAATAATAACAATAATAATAAATGCAGTGAGCACTATAATTCATTTGACAATGAGACATTTTTAGTTCCTCCGCCGCGGAGGTTTGTTATGTTTTTGCCGCTGTCATTTAAAATCTGCCCCCCACGTGACTTCTGTCGTCTTACGCACATTGCATCGAATGACGTGTATTGCACGATTTTGATATGCTTACTGCAAAGTTCTCAGTTACGAAAAAGTTTGCTTCTTCTTCTCCTTTTTTGAAGTTTGTGAGCTTTCAATACCAAAGGTGTATTACCGATAACTACTGGCTGTATATTTCCGGCAGCGGTGAAACGTGATGAGCGTGCCCGCGGGGAGGAGGGAGGGACAGACGGTGGCCTGGGCAGCCGAAGGCATCTGATTGATTCTTTCCATTCGGAACGAATGGCAGGGATTTGTTAGAGTTTTTACAGTCCTGCAGCTGACACAAAGGTCTGATTCTTTTCGTTCCTTTTTCTGAATACATAATGTATTGACTACTCTCAGGATAGATGACCATTTCACCCAGTATAACAAAAAGTGCTTCTGAACAGGATTACCAACTATACCTTTAAGGCTTCCAAATTAAATTATTTTGTTTTTCTTCCCCTTGGACGTGACACAGATGGCATCACACATGATAGCACATGATAGCTCTGAGCCGAATCAGCTGGAGTCGGCACAGAGCCGGGACAGATCCGGAGCGGAGGTGCTTGCTATCTGGGATATATCCTATCGACGCCACGCCACAATCAGCGACATACACACTTTTAGTAAATCAGACGTGACACCTGGCGAACGCTGGTATTTACACCAGAATCTACCCTAGATCCTACGCAAGTTTGACAAATGAGGGCCATTATGTTTTCGAGTTGGTAAAAATTCTGAGAAAGGGATCAAAGTGTGTGGTAACACGCATGACGCAAATTTGGACACAACTTCTCACCATATTCAGTTTTATTAAAAATCTCTGTGAAGTGTGTTGGCCTCTTTCAATTTTGATAATATGGGACCATACATGGGTGAATGACCTAGGAAATGTGACACTCAATGAAATAAAAAAAGAGAAGATGTTCAAATTTTTGGCAGTATATTGTGGAGACAAATGTGACATTCTCTGAAATTCAAACAAGTACAGAAAGAATTATCAATGCAATTAACTACAAAGAACATTTTTCTTTCAGAGCAGAGGGTTTGGCCTTAGAATACTTAAATCAAGAGAACATTTTTGCTAAGATTCAGACACACCATATTTGTTTTTTCGCCTTTAAAACGATCACGAAAACATTTCTAAGCTGTTCAGGGTGGGTCCCTGCCTTTGCCCGTAGTCAGCTGGGATAGGCTCCAGCTCGCCCCGTGACCCTAGTGAGGAATAAGCGGGAATAGAAAATGGATGGATGGATTGAAAACATTTCTGTTTTTCTTCTGGAGTTAATTTCGGCATACCTGAGATGTAATGCAAACCTATTTAAGTCTCTTCATATAATTTAATTTCTTATTTCATTTCTCACATTTTTTTGTTTTACTGGCCCGTCCCGTCTGAAATAATGTAGATTTAAAAATGACCAGAAAATTAACCTGGCAATTTGGGTGGGCCTGTACTTGGGCCAATCCATACTTTTGTTACAGTTGGGTTTATGCAGAAATGATGGAGCAACCAACCAAAAGCACGTAAGAATGGGATAATAATTACTCAAGGGCAAGACAACACTCTCTGTACCACCAACACAGGCAAGAGCATTGAGTAGCATTCATCTGCTTTTGCTTCCATGTACATCACATACCGCATCATTTGCATTTAAAGCATTTTTATTTTTCGGGCAACTGTTTGTTGTTTACATGAAATGAAATTTCTCAGTTTATTTAATGTTCAAAGAATCCAAAGTAATCAAATGCTACTTACCAATGGCCCTCTAAAACTGGAGATAAATGTGGATTGGTAATTGAAAAGAAAGTGGCGAAGTAAGGCGCAAACATTAAATGTGTACCATATTGCATTGTTGTCCATGCATGTTAAAATTAGCAAAACCTTGTGCAGCAATCAGTGGCGGCAGTCATTTGCTTTTGAAACAGGGCCCCAGATGCTTAAGGCCGCCACTGCACCGTTGGATTTCATTAGCCTCACAAGCTACCTTGTTAGTGGCGTGAGTGCATTCACACTTGAGCAGTTTCGCTGCCACAGAGGTCTGGAAGCACTGTTGTGATCTGTGATTCTGCTGTCATGTTTAAGTTCTGTGCCTGGCTTAGCCATGTATGCTTTTTGTGTATAGTGACCACTGCCTGCCTTATGACGATTCTTAGGATTGTGTTTTGTGTTTTGGTAATTTAGATTTCTTGTTTATTTTTCATGTTTAGATCATTTGGTTTCCATGCCATGTTTTCATTTCCATGCTTTGCACTTTGTCTCCCCTGTCTTGTCATGTGTGTATCTTTGCTCACGGTCCCTTGTCTTGTGTGCCACTCATTCGGGTGATTTATTGGTTTCTGGGTTTCAATCTTCTTTCATTATCTCGTGTTCTTCCTTCCTCTCTCTTTAACTGTCTTACTAACACATACTAACAGTTTATTGTTTTTGCTCGATACTAACCCACACTAACCTTGTATATTTGGACTAACTTACTAACAAGCACTTGGGATTGTATCGCTGCACTTACTAATTGACTAATGATCTCTCAGCTGTCGCCCTATTCTAGTCTCCGCCTCCTTGCCTATCCCTAATTATCTCTGCTGCAAGTTTCTGTCGATTTCCACTTATACTTTGTGCTTTCTTTTTCTTTTATCGTGGCACTTTAGTACTCCTTAACCGGAGCTGTTGTTTTGTACTTAGGTTTGTCTTGTGATCCCTGTCTGCGTTTTGGCTACAGCCAAATTCATGTAATTAGTTTATTCCTCATGTGTCTCTCCCTGATCATTGTCACCATTGATTGCACCTGTTCTCCCTGGTCATGTGTTCACGCCGGATGTGTGTATATAAGATGTCTTTTTGGTTCACACTCTTGTCAGATCGTTCTCCCTAGTTTTCTTGTGCTACGTTTCTCGCCTTGATTTCTCAGTGTTTATCTTTCTGACTGGATTGCCTGACTTTTTGATTTTTGCCTCTGTGTTTTTGGATTACTGTTGCATCTGTGTGTTTTGACCATTTTTCTGCCCGACTACGAGATCTGTTTGCTGCCCTGGTAACGATGCGGATTACGTCCTGTGGATTCTGGCTTGTTTCTCTGATAGAACTATTCCTGTCTACCAGTTCCATTTCTGTCCGACTACGATTACTGTGATTGCTGCCCTGGTTTTTGATACCATTTTTGCCAACTGGATTTCGACTTTTGGATTGTAGACTTTGTACTGTTTTTCGCCCTGCGGGGGTCACCCCCCTTTACCAATAAAACAAGCTCTACTGCATTTCCTGGTTCTCTCATCTGGTTCCTGATTGCATCACAACAAGCACATCAACAGTTTACTGCTGGATGGGTTCAAGAGCTTCTTTAAAAAGGGAAACTATTATGATTTTGAACGGTTTTAACAGTGTTTTCAAATCATTTAGCCCTTTACTGCTGCAAGACATTGTTGGATCCGTCTAGTTTTTGTTTCTTGTAAATGGGCTTGGCCTAGCAAAGGTAACGGAAGGACACCGTTACTTAATGTAATTCATAAGGTATGCAGCATCTTTTTGTTTCAATTTAGTAGTTGGCCTTGCTTAATTCTCCTAATCTGCTATAGTGTACGATATACATAATGTCCAAAATAAACTTGGTAACGGACAGACAAATGTTCACTTCCCCTTGACCAGGCCCATATGCTTTTATTTACTTATTTTAATAGGATACTCTGTTTGTCAGGCTCTTGTATCATATCATCTTGTATCGTCTTGTCTCATCCTCATATTGGCGTTCATCTTCCTTTTCTTGGTTAGCACCATTAAAACAACGTTGCCATCATACTGCTATCTTGTGCAGTGAGACTGAGATGCCCAAACCTGCCCCAACCCTGCTACACAATCATGGTTTTGCCCACAAATGAACTGGTCATAATTCTGGTTATAATTCATAATTGTCAATTTTCCAATGCACTGAATTGGAAAACCAAAACGGTTTGCCGACAAATCAGCCTTTGCAAAACATTCAGGTTATTTGCACGTGCAGGCTGCTGGGCTACTGGTGTCGAGTAAACAGTTAAAACATGAGCCGATTTTGACCAGTTCACAATCCATACACATAATGAATCAAATTCCACAGTATCCAATGTTAGTACAACTTTAAATTTCCGACAGTCGGTCACATTTAAGACAGTGCAAATTACGTACAATGATTGGCAACTTACAAAATTAAAGTTGCTAAACAAAACTCATTGTCTGTCAAAAAGATGCTGCAACATAATTTGATGCAAATGAGTACCATTCATATGAAAACACAAACTTTTTTGAAAATCGATTCTTCGGAGAAATAAGATTAGGAAACTGCTTTTGTGCAACAATGAATTTGAAGTCTGGCACTTTCAATTTGCACTCCGGTTGTTTATGTGTTTTGTGTGTATAGGTGTGTGTGTGTATATAGTACAGCCAAATATTTGTTACTCAATCAATGATCATGCCTAGAAGAATAACACAGTAAACGGCACGTAACCACCATGAAATTTGCCAGAATGTCAGAGAGACCCAAATAGCGTAATACACTAACCAAAATTCAGAATATGCGACCAGAGCTGCCTTCATGAATTTCTGTGTCCCTCAGTTCAACAAAGTTCATGTTAACGTCACCCCAAAACCTCCTGCACGTCGCCGTGTCTGTCTGTGATGGTCAAGGGCACATTTGGGCTGGAATGCTCTCCGGTGGAACAGGGTGCTCTTCTACAATGAATCGAGTTTCCAGTTGAGTTTGTCTGATGGCAGACTGTGTGTATGGCGTAGGCGACGGGAACGTTATACTGACGCTACCATCCTGCAGCATGACAACTGGTGTGGACCCAGTGTGATGGTTTGGGCTGGAATAAGCAGTAGACACACGACAGACCTCATTTTCATCGATGGAAACCTCAGTGCGGCCCTTTACCATGATGACATCCTTATCCCTGTCGCAGTTCCACTCGTCCATCGCTATCGCCTAACGCTGCAACAGGATAACGCGAGACCACATGTCGCCAGAGTCTGTCAGGACTACCTGAGGCAGAATAATGTTCAGTGTCTTGATTGGCCTGCGTATTCCCCAGATTTAAACCCTATAGAACATCTATGGGATATTCTGGATCGCCGGGTGAGAAGGCGTGATCCAAAACCAGCCACAGTCCAACAGTTGCATCAAGCACTCCAGGAGGAATGGGACCGCATCACACAGACTGAAATTCGGCATTTGATTGACTCCATGCATCGCAGAATCCAGGCTGTGGGTGACGCCAGAGGAGGCCATACAAGATACTGACTTCGGTGATCCAGAATTGCGCCTTCAACTGATGCAATGAATTGAAAACCAGGAAAAATCTGTTCTTCATTCCTGACTCTAAAACTGTGTTTTTGATTTGAATCTTAATATTTGTTACGTATTGTTAAATTTATCGTAAGAAAATGACATGTGTTGCAATAAACCCGAGTGTTGCGTTGGAAGTTTTGGTCAGTATAGAATACAAACCAACTGAATAATGGACAATACATCAGTGTTTCACTCAGGTTCATAGGTTACTTGTGGTGGTGGCTATACAAACCAAGTGCATCAAAAACAGTCATGAGTGGAAAAAACCGTACCCACCCCACTAGAAGCACTGTTTGACGAGCCATTCGTTGTCCTTACAGAAATAAATTTGGGCTATTGTCTGGGGAAAATCGCTTTCATTTCGCAGTGCTGGCACAATGAAGCCAAGCCAACATCCTCAAAATCGTACTGTTTTCAGTCACAAGTGTCTGGCTAAATGAAGATTTTGGAATGCTCTGTATGCACGTGAATTCGCGGGATGCGGTAAAATGTTGCACATTGGGTTGACGTGTCTTTATAAAATAATATATAATTGGCTTGAATTTCACTTGCTGTTCTTATGAACTATATAAGAACTACAACGGAAACGTTTTTTTTTTAAATATTGGAATGCACTCATGCGGAAGACTGTATGCTTGTCTTGTGCATATAAAAATAAATCAAACGCTGTCAAAAAAAGAACAAATAAATAACCGCACAGACCGTAATTTGCAGCAACAATATGCGTGCCTCGGCGTGTCAAAAGGTGACGGTACGTTGAAGGGTGCCGTAAGAAGTTACGGTGCGCAGAGCGGTAAAAATCAGAAATGGCGGTACTGCGTACCGGTGAGAACCGGCCCATTTCAAGCACTGGAGTGATGGCAGTAAACCGCGGTTTGATCTACCTAGCTTTACGTCATGAGCCCTTAGCGCTTTCTACAAATATGGAAAATGAATTCAAGCAGGTAATGTGGTATGGTGTACCTTTGGTGCTAGCTCATTACATACCAAGTCACAACTCATCTGATCACAGAAATGAGGAAATTCTAATCCTAAAACAAGCAAAGCCGTTCCTCAGTTGAAGGGCATTTTGTAGTAAAACCGAAGTAAGCTAATTATTTTCTGTTTAAACCTGTGTGGTTTAGCTCTTGATCGCTGATGTATCTACAGCATTGATCAACAACAGTCAGAGCAACAGCAACCATGACCAGCATGTAGTTATAACAATAGCAGGCAGGCATAGTCCTCACTCTGATTGGTGGAAAAATAAGTGGCTGTTCTTCTTTGGACAAAACAAAGACCTGAAGTATATTATACAAGTTTAATGCCAAAAATAAATGCAAGTTAATTGAAATTTTTATTCAAACACATTGTAAGTCAAGTCAAGTAAGACTTTGGTGTTTTGTTAATTTATTTTAGTGCAGATCATCTTTGGTGTTACACTCATTGTGTTACATTTAGTTTTTTTGGTCTGATTAAGATTTTTTTGAGAAAAATACATATAAAACACCCTTTTACACATAATCAGATGCATACAATCTTGCTTCACATCCTGCAAACACATACACACACATCCTGCACACACATACACACACATCCCGCACACATACACACACCAATACACATTGATGATCAAACAGGTACTTTTTTAGTTAGCCTTCCTTGTTCTTCTTTCCTCTTCATTTCTATGATTGGTATTCACATTTTTGTTGTTTTATTGATTGATGGTTTCCCAACCATCTGCTGGCTCTGCATATGTGCAGGCTTGAGAGATGGTTTGAAGGTCATTTTTTTTGTTCCCAGAGACTTGGCTGTGGTCATCTGCATCTGCATATAAGGGGAAGGCAAAATTCATCTGATCAGAAATGTCACACTGAGAGTTAGTGCTGGTGTTCATTGAGGAGAGACCAGTAGACTTACGTTCACGAGGTTGTTCTCCAGTGACTGTCGGATGCGCTTTGAGTTGAGGCTGAGCACTCCGCAGTGAAGAAGTGGTTTCCCTCTCACAATTACAGGGACCTGCTTCTTCAAAACCTGGACTTCAGACCATTGCTTCTGTGTAACATGAGACAGAAATGCAAGAAGTTGCCAAACAAAACTACTTTAACCAACAATGCACTTCAAACAGGAACTCCATTGAGAGCAGATGGCACATTGAACTGGAGAACAACAGGGATATTACATGAGGAACAGATGCATAACCCATCAGTGAAAAATTCAAATTAGAATGTAGTCTAAAAGGGGGAAATTCATGTTCTGTTCCTAACCCAAACTCAAAGCTAGCTTTTGTACAAACCAGAACTTTGCCAAAATTTTAGCACTTTCCTTGAAAGAAAACAAATCGTCACCTATTTTTAACTAGATGAAGATCAGAATTTCCACCATAGCTACTAATCCTCAATACATCAATGATACATTTACAAACCATTTCAGTGAGTTGAACAGATCCAACCGCTGTTTTCAACACCTGTTTTGGGACTGCAAAATGGTGAAACGTTTTGGAAGTGTGTGATATCTGCCCTTTCTGATTGGGTTTAAACTCCTCGAAATGCAGATCTGATCCTGTGTCGAATGATTATCTGACAGGTTCTCTCTTCTAAAAAAGGATCTGTTTTTGGCTAACTCCAGCAAAGAACTTTTATTCAATTTTCAACTGAGAAATGACATGGTTCTTTAACTGTGGCATGTGCATTATTTTGCCTATTTTTACTATGTAAGAAATGTCAATGAACTTTGGTCATAAAGAACTGATTGTGTACTTCTGTAATTTGACTTCATTGGGCTATTGTTCAAAAGAAGTCTGTGGATCCTCACCGGGCAAGTTAACCAGGGTGGATAGGCCTCCCAATCCATAGGTTCTGGTGCACTGTCGTGCAATGCTGGGCCTGGGAAGAATCGGGGCTCCCATAGTTGCTGACTTTTCAGGAGCAAACGTTTTGCCCACAGCTGCGTGAAGCAGACAAAAAAAAATCATTGAAGCAGGTCATTTTATATAAGACTCAGCCTCGCGCTACCAAAAACAAACAAACAATTCACACAATACAGAGTTGTACCCAAGGGTCCACTACTATGTGACTGGAAATTATTTTTGCTTATTATAGTGAGTTAATTCCAATGCTAGTAAAATAAAGCTCTCACCTTGTTTATCTTCTCCAGAAAACCAAGCTCGTGGGGTGGAGGCGAGTATCCCCTGCTGGTGCCCTATGGAACAGCGGTGTTACACTCAGAGCACATTTTTGAAAATATGTTGCCAAAATATTATAAAGACCTTTGGCTAAAGACCTTTAGCCAATGTTCATCATTGGTTCAGTGTTTTTATGAACATTATATATTTTTTAATAGTAAATGAAATTTTACATCTCACTACTTTACCAGCGGAACAATGTGAATACAGTGACTGTATGATGCAGAAATGTACATTTAGAATTTGTCTGCTAGGTAGCTGATAACTGCTCTCCTTTCTTTCTGGTAGTGAAACATACTGCTTTTCTAAAGGTCCGGATGATGATGGGGCGTCGCTGATCAGAGGACCGTCGCAATTCTGGCCTGCTTGCCTTCACCTTTGCCCCGTGCTGAATCAAACCCTGCCCCCTGGGGTGACACAAAGGCCACCTCCAAAACGACAGGATCCTTCGTACTGGATCTGCCACACGGAGGATGAAGGACCGCTGAATGTGGATGGAGAGAGAGAGATGGGAGGAATTATAGAATGGTGAGAGAAGGCAGGGAAGGAAGTCTGGCGAACAATGTAAACAAGGATAATGGTATATACCAATCTGGCAAGAGTTTCTATGGTAAATGAAGATTTTCACAACCTTTTAGCCTAATACTTTGCATCATATAAACTTTTTGTGACTTGAGAAAATTAATGGATAACAGCCAAAATATCCCCACCAAAATGTCATGGTAGCTGAGAATGTTGGTTCTTATTAATATTTTGATGCTCAGCAACTGATATGACATTCTAGTCACAACTTGCTCAGAAAAGAAAAAGAAAACAAGCAAAATTATCTGCCCAAAATTTTCAAAAAAAGACAGGTAGAAAACAACCAAGTTCCCATGAGTAAAACAATCTCCCAGTAATGGAGTTTTCATGTTAACTTTTAATGTGGAGTAAAGGAATGTTACATAAATAACTTTTTAATTGTTTCCATTTTTACCCCAATTGAAACACAAAACAGGTGTGATTCATTGTCATTTACTTTGCCTTTGAACTCTTCCATAAGTAGTATAGTTAGTTTTATTGACTCTGTGTTAATGATTATAAAAATTAAAAGCCTATTTATTCATCAGAATATCAAGTACTTACTGTGACACAAAGTAAGCGGTACCACGTAAATTTAGTGGTCTCCCACATGACCTATTCAAATCAGAGGCTTTCTCACAATTATCTTGCTGTTGCTATTCAGTTGCTTCATAACAAAATGAAATGCAGAAATGATGTCCAATGTTGGCCACTGGCAGGGTTCTATGATATCACAGTGTCAAGGCCACCAGAATTCCGCAGACCTCACATATGTTGCCACGAGTTACTAACAGTGTTTTTGCATTTGCATTCGAAGAAAAATAAGAGCAAGCACTTCATATAATAACAACAATAATGACGACAACGACAATAACAACAACTAGATGATGCGCACTCTATAGAGATGCTAACTCATGCCCCTTGTTGACCTTGACCTTTGACCTTTCGACCTCAAAATGCAAATTTGGCCAGGGTACCCGAGGATCATCAACCCCACAAAGTTTGGTCACCCTAGCTTCAGTAGTGCCCGAGCTGTCGCGAGGACAGACAGACAGGCACGCACGCACGCATGCACACCCACCCACCCACCCACACACACACACACACACACACACACACACACACAGATGGTGCTAAACTGTATACCCACGCCGCCTCGTCGGGCGTGGGTAATAATCAGTGACGTGCGGCGGAGGTTGGTTTGGTGAGGCACAAACCTCCCCTTTGCTTGATTAGCAATCAGACGATTAACTAATTTAGTACGACTGTTCGGCAGAATGACGGGCCAGTTCAAGTTTCCGCGGCGTTATTACTCAGTACATCCAACCTGAAATGCTCAACAGCAGATTTGCGAGTACTTGCTTCCGGGAAGCCGAAGCAATGTCATCAAAAAATATTAACGCAGTTCGACTTATGCAGAGTTCAATGCTTAATCAATAGCCTATAGCCTAATGTATTCTCTTTTAAATACGCGCTTTTACACCCAAACAAAAAGCGGGCGTTTATTTTCAGTCTTCTTTCGTAATCCGATTAACAAAATGTTTAAACGATATACAGAAATACCGAGAGCCGAGAATTTTTCCTAATTGATTATTCAGATTTCAATCCTTGCAGTCTCTAATTGCAGAGTATACGTGAATGAAGTCATTGTCTCCTCTATCGGTATCAGGCTTCCATAAAGCTTGGTCTTACTTGTTTTCATTGGCAATCAGGAATAGTACGTGGGAACAGGTTCTCAAAATCCTGTGATTAATTTGGGTCACTGCCTCACCTCACCGCACGTCTCTGGCTTCCTGTAAGCAAATACTTGCAAATCTGCAGTTTCGTGAGCATTTCAAGTTCGATGCAGCCTACTGAGTAATAACGCCGCGGAAAGTTAAAATGGCCCGTCATTCTGCCGAATAGTCTTACGAAACTAGTTATTCGTCTGATTGCTAATCGAGCAAAGGGAAGGTTTCTGCCTCACCAAAGTAACCTCCGACTGCACGTCACTGGTAATAATAATAATATTAAGTCAGCACTAGGATTCATTGGACAGCGACACATTTTCATTTTTATTCTGTACTTAAGCGCTTTAAGTTTGAAAGGTTACAATGACAAGTCAGCTTTAATTATCTCACAAAATCTGATAAACCCATCAAGCTGCAGGAGAGTGATCTATAAGCTACTGGTAGCTTATAATGTCATCACGATAACCACTTTTCTCACAAGAGTTTCTTACATTCCTTGACAAACAATAAGTAAATACTTTCTCCAAAATTGTCTTTTAAATATTGATGTCCAAGGAAAAAAACAGCAGAATGATTTATAAAATACTTACTGTGACACAAAGTAAGTCGTACCACGTAAATTTAGTGGTCTCCCACATGACCTATTCAAATCTGAGGCTTTCTCACAATTATCTTGCTGTTGCAATTCAGCTGCTTCATAACAAAATGAAATGCAGAAATGATGTCCAATGTTGGCCACTGGCAGGGTTCTATGATGTCACAGTGTCAAGGCCACCAGAATTCCGCAGACCTCACGTATGTTGCCATGAGTTACTAACAGCGTTTTTGAATTTGCATTCAAATAAAAATAAGAGTAAAAACTTCTAATAATAATAACAATAATAATAAATACAGTGAGCGCTATAATTCATTTGACAATGAGACATTTTTAGTTCCTCCGCCGCGGAGGTTTATGTTTTTGCCGCTGTCATTTAAAATCTGCCCCCCACGTGACTTCTGTCGTCTTACGCACATTGCATCGAATGACGTGTATTGCACGATTTTGATATGCTTACTGCAAAGTTCTCAGTTACGAAAAAGTTTGCTTCTTCTTCTCCTTTTTTGGAGTTTGTGAGCTTTCAATACCAAAGGTGTATTACCGATAACTACTGGCTGTATATTTCCGGCGAAGGTGAAACGTGATGAGCGTGCCCGCGGGGAGGAGGGAGGGACAGACGGTTTGCCTGGGCAGCCCAAGGTATCTGATTGATTCTTTCCATTCGGAACGAATGGTAGGGATTTGTTAGAGTTTTTACAGTCCTGCAGCTGACACAAAGGTCTGATTCTTTTCGTTCCTTTTTCTGAATACATAATGTATTGACTACTCTCAGGATAGATGACCATTTCACCCAGTATAACAAAAAGTGCTTCTGAACAGGATTACCAACTATACCTTTAAGGCTTCCAAATTAAATTATTTTGTTTTTCTTCCCCTTGGACGTGACACAGATGGCATCACACATGATAGCACATGATAGCTCTGAGCCGAATCAGCTGGAGTCGGCACAGAGCCGGGACAGATCCGGAGCGGAGGTGCTTGCTATCTGGGATATATCCTATCGACGCCACGCCACAATCAGCGACATACACACTTTTAGTAAATCAGACGTGACACCTGGCGAACGCTGGTATTTACACCAGAATCTACCCTAGATCCTACGCAAGTTTGACAAATGAGGGCCATTATGTTTTCGAGTTGGTAAAAATTCTGAGAAAGGGATCAAAGTGTGTGGTAACACGCATGACGCAAATTTGGACACAACTTCTCACCATATTCAGTTTTATTAAAAATCTCTGTGAAGTGTGTTGGCCTCTTTTAATTTTGATAATATGGAACCATACATGGGTGAATGACCTAGGAAATGTGACACTCAATGAAATAAAAAAAGAGAAGATTTTCACATTTTTGGCAGTATATTGTGGAGACAAATGTGACATTCTCTGAAATTCAAACAAGTACAGAAAGAATTATCAATGCAATTAACTACAAAGAACATTTTTCTTTCAGAGCAGAGGGTTTGGCTTTAGAATACGTAAATCAAGAGAAAATTTTTGCTAAGATTCAGACACACCATACTTGTTTTTTCGCCTTTAAAACGATCACGAAAACATTTCTGTTTTTCTTCTGGAGTTAATTTAGGCATACCTGAGATGTAATGCAAACCTATTTAAGTCTCTTCATATAATTTAATTTCTTATTTCATTTCTCACATTTTTTTGTTTTACTGGCCCGTCCCGTCTGAAATAATGTAGATTTAAAAATGACCAGAAAATTAACCTGGCAATTTGGGTGGGCTTGTACTTGGGCCAATCCATACTTTTGTTACAGTTGGGTTTATGCAGAAATGATGGAGCTACCAACCAAAGGCACATAAGAATGGGATAATAATTACTCAAGGGCAAGACAACACTCTCTGTACCACCAACACAGGCAAGAGCATTGAGTAGCATTCATCTGCTTTTGCTTCCATGTACATCACATACCGCATCCTTTGCATTTAAAGCATTTTTATTTTTCGGCCAACTGTTTGTTGTTTACATGAAATGAAATTTCTCAGTTTAATTAATGTTCATAGAATCAAAAGTAATCAAATGCTACTTACCAATGGCCCTCTAAAACTGGAGATAAATGTGGATTGGTAATTGAAAAGTGGCGAAGTTAGGCGCAAAACATTAAATGTGTACCATATTGCGTTGTTGTCCATGCATGTTAAAAATTCCAAAACCTTGTGCAGCAATCAGTTGCAGCAGTCATTTGCTTTTGAAACAGGGCCCCAGATGCTTAAGGCCGCCACTGCACCGTTGGATTTCATTAGCCTCACAAGCTACCTTGTTCGTGGCGTGAGTGCATTCACACTTGAGCAGTTTCGCTGCCACAGAGGTCTGGAAGCACATCAACAGTTTACTGCTGGATGGGTTCAAGAGCTTCTTTAAAAAGGGAAACTGTTATGATGTTGAACACAGTTTTAACAGGGTTTTGAAATCATTTAGCCCTTCACTGCTGCAAGACATATTGTTGGATTCGTCTAGTTTTTGTTTCTTGTAAATGGGCTTGGCCTAGCAAAAGTAACGGAAGGACACTGTTACTTAACAATGTAATTCGTAAGGTCTGCAGCATGATGAATCCTTCTGTTTCAATTTAGTAAGTTGGCCTTGCTTAATAATTCTCCTAATCTGCTATAGTGTACGATATACATAATGTCCAAAATAAACTTGGTAACGGACAGACAAATGTTCACTTCCCCTTGACCAGGCCCATATGCTTTTATGTTTGCTTATTTTAATAGGATACTCTGTTTGTCAGGCTCTTGTATCATATCTTGTATCGTCTTGTCTCATCCTCATATTGGCGTTCATCATCCTTTTCTTGGTTAGCACCATTAAAACAACGTTGCCATCATACTGCTGTCTTGTGCAGTGAGACTGAGATGCCCAAACCTGCCCCAACCCTGCTACACAATCATGGTTTTGCCCACAAATGAACTGGTCATAATTGTCATAATTCTGGTTATAATTCATAAATGTCAATTTACCAAAGCACTGAATTGGAAAACCAAAACGTTTGGCGACATAAATCAGCCTTTGCAAAACATTCAGGTTATTTGCACCTGCTGGCTGCTGGGCTACTGGTGTCGAGTAAACTGTTAAAACATGAGCCGATTTTGACCAGTTCACAATCCATACACATAATGAATCAAATGCCACAGTATCCAATGTTAGTACAACTTTATTTAAATTTCCCAAAGTCGGTCACATTTAAGACAGCACAAATCCCTTACAATGATGGGCAACTTACAAAATTAAAGTTGCTAAACAAAACTCATTGTCTGTCAAAAAGATGCTGCAACATATTTTGATACAAATGAGTACCATTCATATGAAAACACAAACTTTTTTGAAAATCGATTCTTCGGAGAAATAAGATTAGGAAACTGCTTTTGTGCAACAATGAATTTGAAGTCTGGCACTTTCAATTTGCACTCCGGTTGTTTATGTGTTTTGTGTGTATAGGTGTGTGTGTTTATATAGTACAGCCAAATACTTGTTACTCAAACAATGATCGTGCCTAGAAGAATAGCACAGTAAACGGCATGTAACCACCATGAAATTTACCAGAATATCAGAGAGACCCAAATCGCGTAATACACTGACCAAAATTCAGAATATGCGACCAGAGCTGCCTTCATGAATTTCTGTGTCCCTCAGTTCAACAAAGTTCATGTTAACGTCACCCCAAAACCCCGGCGATCTTAATAGCCTGGTGGTCATATGACTAAGTGCACGACGCAGTTAATATTCTGACAACAAGGCATAATGCCATGAAAATTAGCATGTAGCATCCGATATACATACTTTTGCAGAATGCAGTAAGAAGTAAACAAGTATGTGTTTCTAAACATGTCTATTATTTTCATCATTGATAAGTACAATCAGATGTGCCACTGCTTGTTGGAACGAAGGCCTGTGCCCACACCGGCCCATTTTGGAGTTGTTTGAGAGCTACTAGTACATGTGTGTTGGGATGGAACCGCACCAACATGCTTCTACTCACATTTTAGTGTCCTGTCCTTTCCCATAATGTATTGTGTGAAGTCTCACTTGGTCCCAAATCAAGATAAAGGATGCTTATTTTAACATTATTTTTTGTTAAAATAAACAACTGTCAGAAACTCTGGTGAATGACATATTAAAATGGTATAGATAATGCTTAACATAAACATAATAACTATACACGCGCAAAAATTAACTTGCAACATCCACCGTACCAGTACATTTTGGCACCTTTTTAACATTCACAAATTCTGCTTTTTATTTTTTTATTTAGCTTTTTTATATAAAAGAATAATCTGCAGTAATGTAATTACGTTACAAATATAATACATTATTATACATTTGACGTGGTCAGTTGATCAGGGGTCTGAAATGATTTCCCTTCATGGTCTGTACACTGGGAATGGATTAGGCTGTACATCACTTAAGCAGACAAACACTGAAGACTGAAAACCTTCCTTATCATATAATGAGGTGCACAGCTATTAAGCCATTACAAGCGATTTCATAATCTGTTCCTTCGTGACATCACATGTAGAAGTGACCGCCCAGAGACAAGTAGACTGATCAACTTCAGCCAACCGTTTTATCAGTTCCCTCATTATTCTGGATGGTCTCGTCCCCTAGTGATGTCAGCAAGGAGAGATTTTGTGATGACTTGTCATGGCTAATTCAAGAGATTGCAATCAAATTTCTAAACTCCGCTGCTGGTATCCCGCCAAATCCTTGCGTGTGATTGGCTGACGTGCTGGAGATTAAACAAGGGTCAATCCTCTGTGTTGGAAAGTGCATTCTTGGTAAACACAGCATCTGTTAGCAACGCAACACCAGGTCAGTGTATGATCCACAGCTACGGTATTTGCTTTGCATGAAAATACACGATTATTTCTCCAGAAAAAAAAAACACATGAACAGTTCCAAAACAGTTACGCTTGCATTGCCCGAAGCATGAACATGCAATGAACAACCAGGCTATTGCTGAAATGAGAATTCTGTATCATGATGCGAATAATCTAGCGTGAACATCGGAAAGGTTTGGACATTCTATTGCAATCCCTTGAATTAGCTGTGCACCTGGTCCTGATGGGTAACCTTTAAGAGCACTGAAATCTCAGGAGTCACTCTCAAATGAAAGGCGACCTCCATTTTGTCTCTTAGTTGGTTTACTTGCACCAAGAGGCAGGGTTTTTGCATTCTACGTTCACCGGTACATCTTTTCTCAACTTAATCATCCACAAAGCTTTTTGTGTTTTATTCTCTTCCGGATTGGCTCTTTGTGAGGAGCCTGTGTTGTGATTGGCTGACGGCTCACAACACATGGTAGGAGAAAAATGAGCACGGATCTGCGGGGAGAACAGTGGGATTTAGTAGAGATTACAGCTGTACTACTGCAGACGGAGGGTCCAACTGACTCAGAGCAACATCAAGATTGTTTATTGTCAAGGTATCTGAGTTTACACAAAGCCTGGCATTGTTTTGCTTTGCTTTGGTGCCTAGTTTTTATAACTTCTGCCAGATTAAAAGCTAATTCTGCTCTCATGGCACAACATAAGACCTAGTCTTTGAATGATTTGTGCCTTTCAGACAGTTTGAAGTCTTTGGCACACAACTTGTTTTTTTCTTTCCTTTTCTGTTTTCATCGAGCTGCACATACCAAGACGAAGTAATGCAGTTTATCTAATTTATCTCTCCATATATAGCTTAGATTTCATTACACTTTTTGTAAAAGTACTCCAGACTGGTCTGCACTTGCTGGGGAGATTCTGTCTTTCCCAAATGCACTTTATCGGCACCATGTTTACTGTAACCATGGCGACTGAAGATGAACTACACCAAGCAATAATGCCTTTTTTGGATCACCGATTGACGATGCTTTTATCATGAATAATAAAATGTGAATAAATCGTGAGCCGTATTTTAGAAAAATAACCACAGAGCTGTGTGGACAGCTGGATGTTGTCCAATTGTGAGTCTCCTGGTGGCTCAACATTACACAAGTGGTATGTTTTCTTTTTTAAGTTGATAGTCCCATCACACTTGAAGGTTAGTCCACTGTTTGAGTTTGCTTAGCTCGTGTCAGTATTATTGTATGTTTCTGATCAACGGAGACAGTTAATGTGCGGAAAGAGGAATGTTTCAGATGCTGAGGGAAGTTTGTGATGATCTGCCAACTTTTCCAAAATGGGCATTCAGTGAGATTTGGCCTAAAGCTTGATAATGCCTCTTCGAAGCCAAAAGCTTGTACAACAACTGTTATGTCTCCAAAGCATACAAACATGAGCCAATATATTTCATAACATTTATGCACTCTTATGAACACATGGTTTCTCCTACTACATTTTCCTGCTCTTCAGTCCCCCGGGGTTTTCAAACTGCATAATCTCTTCAGTCTTTCCCTGAAGAGCTGCGCAATAATGCTCATTCAGGACCCTCCATATCCTTCTGCACAGGTACTTTGGCCTTAGCAAACAATATCAACTGAAAAATAAGATTGAAATAATTTCCTAAAGAGAAATCGGGCATTATATGCAAAAGAACGTGTAAGGAGGAAAGAATTGCTTTGTAAGTTGACTGGTGGTACCAGAAGTATCTTTTTGATTCAGATCAGCAACTCCAGCGTGCCCACCATTGAAATGAATCATCATCAAAAACTTGAACAATCACTTGAAATCCATCATCATCCATAAAAAAATATGCCTTGGCCAAGTGGAAACATCAGACAACATAATAATGGCAACTAACTCGTAAACGTGAACTGTCCCCTTTAAATTACGAATAATTATTACAAAACAGCAGCTCCAGCAGCTCTAAAATCCAGAGATTTTAGAATTAATCTCCCCGGATTGGATTTCACATGCAAAATGAAATCATGCAGAAGAGCTTTAACCATCAAAAATGAACTTTCATGCATGCAAGGACTATCGAGGACACTGTTTGATTACATTTTTTTGATCCCATGACAAAACATAGAACACTGTGGCAAATGACACCACTAAAAGCACTGGCCTCAGTGTTGGTGAGAAAACGCTGTGGTGTGATATTAATTCATAAGTGCATCTTAAACACGACAGTGGTGTCCACACCTCGTCTGCGCGCCCCTGTGGAGGACAACTTCCAAAATATGGCACTCCTCTGCTTAACACAGAGTGAACTAAAGGAATCTGAGGTATTTTACACACACAATGAGCCATCCCACATAATTAGGGTACAATTAGGTAATCAAGGAAAATGGCAGGCTTATCCAGAGATGCCACTCTTGTACTGAATGTGGTTTTTCTATCTCATAATTTTGGTGGCCGGAATCACATAAAAAGCAAGGTTTTACAATGCATCTGAAGCGTTAACGCTTGCGTTCCTGCTCACGTAGTTTCTTCTGACAAGGCCACGCCCCTTGAAGTTATCCTATCAGACGACATCACATTCCCCTGGGCCCACCTCCTCGGTTGCCTGAAAAAGGAGAGCTGTACAACAAATATAAAACCTAATGAACTGCATTCGAAGCATAAATTTGATACAGAAGCTTGTTTTTGTAATTACGCCAAGATAAAATTTCCTTGAAACATGGACTGTAATTATGATAAAGGCATTGAAGTTTGGCGGCGGAGGGAAATGGAGGCAACTCAATGAGCTGGGAATATTAGGTGCAAACTTGGCAAAAAATCCACAAAAATGAAAATCTCGACGGCGGGGAAAAAAAGCCAAGATGCGAAGCGAGCTCCTTCACGAAAAGTTCCGAAAAAAACAAGCGTCCCAAGTTTCTCTTCATGCCTCCCCGAATCAAAGAAGCAATGTTCAGTCCCTTATACTGTCTTCTCGCCCTCTCTCTCCTCATCCCTCCATTCCTGTCTTCCCCGTGGTTCTCCCCACTCGCTCAGACGGACGGGTCTTCTCCTTAGGCTTTCTTGCACTTCCCTTTCTTCTCTCGCTGCTGAAACTTCCTCAGTCTCCGAGCCCAAGTGTCCCTCCACTGGATGACCAGGCTGCCCTTGTCTGCCACCACCCCGCCCTGGTCCGGGGAGTCCTCGTCGTGACCCAGGAGAAGGTACTTCTTCCCGGGCTTGATTCTAGGACACTTGCAGGCCAGGTCTTTGGCCCGGACCCAGAGGAACTGGTCCCCGCGCCGTATTCGGTTCACCCCTTGCTTGTAGACGGAGATGATGTTGACGGTGAACTTCCACCACTCTCCCGCCTTGTCCACTTTGAGAATGTGCACCTGGACCGCTGGAGGGCCAATCAGAGAAAGAGAGGGAGAGAGAGAGAGAAAACACATTGAGTTTGATTAGGCAAATGTGAATCCTTTTTTAACCCCATAAAACCTAAGGATCCATATATTGCTCCGACGAATGCAGCGGCTGTACTTAACCATTTAATATTCTAGTGGAGATCCCAAGGTCTCAACCTGTCCCAAATATATCCTGCTGCCCTGCGGGGAAATGTGTATTTTAAATGATAAATGAGATCTAGATCTTTTCTATTTGATGTAAGGCTGTGGCCATAAAAATATGGCACCATGGATTTTAATATTTCTCTCAATAAAAGAGTAGCTTCAGTGAAGCAGTGCAATCAGGATATGTATGTGACTGTGATGAAAAAAAAAATGCTTTTCTGACTTCAAACCCACTCATAAGAAAATTTAAGTGAAAACTTTTAAGAGTTTAAGGACTAAAAGACTAAAAATATTTTAGGGCCTTAGTTTGGAGAGGATCAAAAAGAGAGAGACTAGGATAAAAGAATGAATTAAAGAGAGACAAGCAGCAAAACTCAGTGGCCGGATCTGAACCCCCGACATCACCTTTCGGAAACGTGTGAGGATAGTACCGAGACACCTATATATCCTTTTCAAACATTGTGATTTGCTTGTGACTGCATTTCAAAACCTGTCCAAAAGTTGAATTGATGGGGTCTGGTCTGGCATCGGCGAGATAAAAGATGCATTACCACTCCTTGTCTGCGAATGTGTACAAATCACTGACCTCCACAGGCCTTATCACTCTTCCCATTCCTTCCTCCCACCCCTGACCTTTGACCTCTCATTTGTATAGACCCGCATTGTCATTATCATGGCAACAGTTACCATAGTGTTCCCGGCTGAGAGGATCAGTGCTCGTTGTGTACATTTGAAAAGGCCACCTCCCTGACAAGTGAAAGTCTCAGAGGGCTGGCTGTGCTGGAGGTTGCCGTAGAAACACTTTCCTTCCTCAAAGTTTGAAAAAGAATGAGGGAGAAGGGGAGGGGACAGGCTGGGACAGAAAAAAGCTAAAGTTCCAGTGTAGTGCCTTTGTTATCCCAACAAATGAATAGATATTGTGCAATTCTCAAACATATTGCAAACTTTTCAGAGAAAGCAAACTCAATCGTCAGACTTCAAGGTCTATCAAAGCTGCCAAAAACCGTGTCATCTTAAGGTTTATTTCTCCTAAAATTCAGCTACTGCGAGATGGATGTTGGCTTCCAGATAATTCCATTCCTGAGAAAACAATACATATCTGGCAGAAAATATTGATTTGTGTTTGAGATCTCAAAGTTTGTAGCAATATGTTAAGGAGTTGCATGGTTAAAAAAAATATTGCATCTGCCAATATACTTTAATTTGCTTACACTTATCATCCACTTCCTCACAAGAATACTTTCTAAACACAATTAGTCTAGGCTTGAGAGTAACTTCATTTAGAATAATCACACCGTACTCTGTGACGAAACTCCATTCTGGAAAGCTATCCATGGTTGAAGTAAGTACAGCAGTCAGGAGGGGATACCCAGAGGTGATAAACTGCTTCAGACAGCGACATCTTTCAGTCTCCTGGATTTGGCCATTTGCACAATTCTCCAGTCAGACTACAGAGGTAATCTGCGCAAACATCAGGCTGAGTTCACGGACTGAAAAACCATCCGGCGAGATTATTGCGCTCTGACCCCTGGAGTTTCCTCCATGGAGTTACTGCAGCAGGTACAGTCCGTATTAAGACTCTGCCGTGGGGCTCAGGGACTCTGAGACAGTAGAGGAGGCCAGTGGAGAGAGCAAAAAGCCATGAAGCCCAGGAGTCTCTCATGGTGAAAAGGCCTTCCAGAGACAGTATTGTTTAAAAAAGGAAAAGGCTATTCCCCCAAACGTTGCAAGACATCTTTCAGTGAAACTTTTTGTGTAATTTGAGTGGTGTCTTGGAGTTACCTAGAGATTAAGAACAACCTTCCCCCCAATTCCAGCAATGGTGGGGCGAATAAGAGCAACCTTCCCCCCTGTTCCACCAGCAGTTTGGAGAATGGCCACTCTGGTTTGGGAAATAGAGGGCATTATTTAAAATCCCCAGAGGGCAGCCGAAAGCAGAGCAGACAGGATCATTTCAGGCTTTGTTATGCTGTTTAGCTGAGCGTGGCTAACTGTATACATTAACAAGATTTTCAAAATGTTTTTTTTTTTTAATCCAGTGCTTGTGCGTGCTGTCTTTTCTTTCAGCATGAAATGAATGGCCATTGCTATCACCGATAGGCACCTGTCCATCTTCAGCGATAAGAACTGAACTTGAACGAGTAAATCCCCCGAGGCAGTGTCTGTGCCCTCTCCTCTGCCCCGGGGAACACACACGGCCCTCCGCCTCTCTGTCCCTTTCGCTGTGTGAGCGACTGCTGTGAGCACTCGGGAGCCTGGAGTGAGTAAACTGCCTGCAATTACAGAAGAAAAGATGCCTGAAGGAACCAGGGCAGCCTCGTCTCAGGCCTGTCATTCACTGGCCCGGCCGCTGGGCTCGCCGCACGCAACCTGCTCACTCGGCTGAGAGGTCAAGCGGGGGTGCGGGTTGGGGGCCCTCTCTTTTTCTTCCCTGTTACTGTTGCTCGGCGCCAGAACATGATGCAAGAACAGGGCAAACGTCCCAGTGCACATCTCCATCTCTATCCCCTTCTGTTTCCACATCAGCTAACGAGCTAGCATGAGTCATTCTGCTCCAAAACTGTTGGGGAAAAAAGACAACTTTCTAGAGCAGTAAAATAGCAGATCAGATATTGTATTTACCAGCAGGGTGAAATTAGCACTCCTGCTATGAGCTAACAAGACATGGAAGAAGACGCATTTTTATACAAGGGCGAGAATTGTTACTCTTCAGTTCAAAAGATGTTTTGCATCTGGCTTAGGCGTAGGTTGAATTTTTAGATCTTTGATTAGCTTTTTAGCTAAGGTTCTCAGCAATACTGTGACAGTCTCTCCCTCAGTGCCTAGCAGAGGTTTCAGTGCATAGTGCATAGACACACACCTACATAAAAATTCAAATACATACATTGATTACCTTAAGTGGGTAAGTGGGTGCTGAATCCCAGGCAAATAGCTTTAGTCTGATGCACACCCGCACACCTCTGCACTAAAGCTGAAACCGCGTTTGGCTCATATACTGCAGGCCCATATCCCTGCAGCTCTGGTGGCAGACAGGCAGACATTATGGGAAAGTGGACAGTGAGTGATGCTGACTGAACAGCTCTCCTTCATTCAGCACACAGACAATGTGATCTGTCAGGGGTTGGCCCATCGTCTCACCAGAGACCAAGCGAGGTCAGAGGGAGAGAGAGACGGAGAGAGAGGATGAGGGAAAGAAAGAGAGAGTTTGGATGTGTGCCAGCCCTCCACCAAGTTCCCTCAGTCCACAAGCAGCGCACATTACTTTAGAAAAGCCCTCTGCATGTCGCGTAACACCCATCCTATTATCAGACATGCCAGCTGATCTGTGCACAACAGATTCACTATGGCCTTTCCGCATCCTTGCGTGAGCCAGCGCCTGTCGCCGGGGAGGGGGGAAGGGGGGTGAGCAGAGGGGTAGACCCTCATAGGCCCCAGTTACGACCAGCCCTGAGGCAGCTGTCTGTGAACCCCCGGTTAAGATCTGCTAAGAATTTTTGGAGGGTTCCCTTAAGAACAGTGCTGTGAGACAGCCCTGTTTAGAACTGCACTCGGAGACACATTTTTGTAAGCTGCGGTTTGAAAACTGCACTGTGATACAGAATTTGGGAGTGTCCTCCAAAGAACAGTGCAGTGAGACGGGCACCTCGTGAAGAACTGTACTCTGAGATGTATTTGTTTGACATTTAACCCCTCCAAAGGACTGCACTGTGAGACAAAGTTGTTGGGAGTTACCCCTAAAGAACTGGGCTACGGGACAGCATTATGCGCCCCTTGTTAAAGAGGTCATATTATGCCCATTACTCAGTTTAATGTTTTCATGTTCATGGTCTATTTACAAATATTTGCATGTTTTGTAATAGAAAAAACACCAATTTACAGCTGTACAGGCTGTGTGTGCAGCGCTTCAAGGTCACTTAGCCTGAAATGGGCCGTTTTGGCTCCTGTCTCTTTAAGCCGCCTCCCTTAAAGCTGACTCTGTGCTGACTGGCCAACTGCCTTTCAGGAAGCAGTTCCCACTAAAATTAAGGAAACTCGACAAAAAGAAGTTGCGGTCATACTTCTGCAGAATAGTTGTAGGAATGAATTTTAAACACTGATTGTTCACTTTGTCTTCCTTTGAAAGTTCATACCAAGGAATTTGCCTCCTTTTTGAGGAAAACAGCTAGTACATCTCCATTCTCTACAGCTGCATCCATGGTTCCCTCACTTGTGTGAGGAGAGAAGAAACAAGGTTCTGATGATGGTATACAGCTGGATCTGCTGCCACCATCATTTGTTACCAACTGATGCCACCACTTTCAGCTGAAAGTCTTTGGGGAGGCTGCTCTTGTGTGACCTCACTGGTGTCTCCTCAGAGCTCCCTCTTTACTGCAGTAATAAGAGCTTTGAGACAGCCAGCAAGATGGCGCCTTTGGAATAGTTTCCGGGTCAAGGGAGGATCAAGCACAGAGGAAATATCAAATAAGAAAACTCAGTAAACTCTGTGCCCTCTCGTCCCTTTAAGTCCCACTAAAAGCAGCAGTCTGAAACAGAGTTGTGTACGCACCCCTTTAAGGATAGCAGCCTGAGGCAGAATTGCGTGAACACCCCTTTAAGGGCAGCAGTCTAATACAGAATAGAGGGTATCGCCGATACGGAAAAAAATCCCGGATGTAGTGCTTTCGGCAAAATGTCTTACAGTTTGATACTGCGCGCATGCATACATATATACGGTCACTGTGCGTATAAGTCGCTTATCCGGGGGTATTTCTTTAGCTTTTTTTCGCTTATTTTTGTTCGACGAGCACATGGCAGCTTCACAGTAACGACCCATGGCCTTAATGACTATTCAGTTACTGTTGGGCTCTGCAGAGACCGGAAGCGACTGGGTAACCAAACTATCCCATAATGCATCTGAAACGCGGCACGAGTGCAACATCCGGCCATTTTTGTCATATTGGCCATACCCTCTATTGTGAGAACTTCCCTTTAAGAGCAGCAGTCTGCAATCGAATTGTGAACTCCCCTTTAAGAGCAGAGCAGGGCAGACAGAAACAGGAGTCTCCCATTCTCCTGCATACCTGCAGTCTCTGTGACAACATCACACAGAAAAAGATAATAAATAAAACATATTTATCTCTCCCTGGGTGCAATCCATCAACACCTGTCTAACTGTAAGGCCTTCTGTTCTGCTCCATGGATACCTAATAGTGATAAAGCTGTTGTCATGATTCAAACAATGAGTCGACTCACAGGTCAATGGAAGCGCGATATTTGTGACTCTTGTTAACACAGAGCAAACACAAAGATTCCATACAACGTAGCATGTGGAAGTGATCGCAAACTGGATCCCTTACAGGTCTAAAAATTAGTTATCTGGGTATATTTCAAAAAAAAAAAAAAATGTCAGAATATGCAGGTAAGCCAACTGATTAGCTACCATGTCTTCAAATGGAATCTATCAGATAAACAGCCGATAAGTTACAGTACAGCAAATATGTAAGGAAATCAGGAGATGTTTCAAATGCAGCAACTCATTTTCCATGTTTTTTCAGCGGTCCCTTTTCCAGGAAAAAGAACTTCCATAAAACAATCCGCAATCGTGAATGTCCATCTTTCTTGGCTCGTAGACTTTTTAATTTAAATGTGCAATTCTTTTTCATTAAAGAACAATTTTAGTTGGAAGAATGACAAAGCACAGCAGGGTCTGATTGTCTTTCATTCGAGAGGAAACAATAGAACTGGATTTGAAAGGAAAGGCTGAGGAACTAAAACTGAATGCCAAACTTGCCATTAAGCAAAAATACCACAGACTAACCAGCAGAGTTTGCGGCTTTTGATAAAATCTCCCTGAAAGTTTGACCTCGTTCCAAGGATGAGCTCTTCAGAGTACATCAACTTCTCAGTAACAATTTTTGTCCGCTCTGGATGTACTATTGCACTAATTCCGGGACTTGAAGCTCCAAATAGACCAGAAATTATATAGAGAATTTTCTTTTGCTTGATGGGAAGTGAACCGACAGGACTGTTTTGCATACGGGGGAGATACACTCTTGACTCCATGCCAGCCTACTGTAGAGCCAGATTTGTGTTGTTTTGTTTCGGGAAAGGGATGGGCTGCTACTTGGCTTCCCTACGCTAACTGTCTTCCAATCTAAGTGCTCCACAGTGCTGATCCTCCGCCATTACTTATGGTGCTTAACGTGATTTGTATTGTGATTAGAAGATAGCAATCTGCCATACAGGGAGGCCTGCTGGAGATGTACTCTGCAATATTGTATGATAAATGGATTGGCTGCCTTACATGAGCATGTATGTGCATATGTATACAGTACCAGCCAAAAGTTTCAATTCTTAAAAGAAATAAATGCATTTTATTTAGCAAAAAAACAGATCAAAATCTTTAATCCAACAAATTTACCACCATTTGTAATGATTATAATGGAGCATTTTTACGTATTTTTTCCTGAAACAGCAGTAATGTGGATTTAAGCAGTCACATCAGCCGGGCTGCTGAAGTTCCCATAGATGGGCTGCATGGGCAGTTTGTTTCTCCCTCTCCCGTTTGCCCCATAAGTCCCAACAGTTTGATTTCAGTTTACAGTCTGTCTGTTTGGATAGCCAAACCTGCCTTCTTTAAGAATCCTGAAATTTATTCTGAGGTAAATTATTCTTTTTTAGAATTCTGATGATTCTCCGCTTGCAATATCCCAAACCTTTATATACATGTTTGTATATGTGTGTGTATGTGCTTGTGTAAGTGTATATGTGTGAGCAGGCATGCATGCGTGCATGTATTCGTGAGCATGAATGTGCCTGTTGCGCATGTATATGTGTATCTATGTGTTTGTACATCTACCCGTGTGTATATGTTTTCGTACATGCGCATGTGTGTATATATAGACAGGATGTTTCTGTGTGTGTGTGTGTGTGTGTGTGTATGTGTGCCTTAGAGTTCTGTAGCCCAGAGGCTCAGGCTTAGGTTTGGAGGTTAAAAGCCTCAGTATAGCCACAATATAGTCAGTGCAGCTGTTTAGTCCAAAAGCCAGGCCACACATCGGCCCCTGCTGATTCCAATCAACAGAACACCACATTGGGTACGAGTAACAGCTAAATAACTTTAATGTTACTTAACCTGTAAATGCGATCTGTTTTCCAGTTTCAGCACTCACTCGATAGTGTTGTGAACTGGACAGTGTACTGAATGTTAGCAGCTAACACACGGCTACCCAGTCTGCTAGGTCAAAAAAACCAATCCTGTTTGTGATACATGAGGACTAGAGCCAGGTGTTTAGGCTGAGTAGTCTGCTGAAACGCCATGCTCCTCGGGCCAGGGAGGAGAGAACCCCAGATATAAACTTCCTGCAGCTGCCCAGCAAGTTAAAAAGTTCAATAAAATACTTTCTAGTCACTTCGGACTGCTCACAAGACGTGTCATTAAAACTCACGTGTAAAATCAGCTTCTTAATCGAGGACAGGAGTGAGTGCATAAGTCCCGGGAGTTTTTCCAAGAATACCGGGAATACGGCACCAGGGAAGCAGTGGGTGACAGCGATAAAGAAACGTACATTCCCGGTGATAGAGTCGCCGATGGTCGATGTCGTCGGAGAAAACAGGGGGTGGTGAGATGACGATGCAGGTGGATCTGGAGACAGTTCCACCGAATGCCTCTTACCCCGCAACTCTCGGTGCTCAGTCGTGGACGAGGACTGCCGTGGCGGGGGTGAGCGGCGGCTGGGTAGAGGAGCCAGAGTTGTGCCCCTACGCTGCTGCGCTGGAGCGAGCAGCGCTATAGAGCTGCGCATCTTAGCGCGCGAGTAGCTCTCATGTCCTGGCGGTGGGAGCTGCTTGGACCCACGGGATGACGGGGGAGATGGACGATGAGGCTGGGATTCTGCCGCCGAAGTAGGAAAATCCCGCAGATCGAGAATGTCGAACTTATTCTTCAGCTGAATGCTGAAGTGGGGTGCTCGAGAGGAGCGCCGCTCTCCCCGACCACCGTCCAAGACCCCAGATGTGATGGTGTGGAGCTTACTGGCACCTTCGGTTTAGCACCGAGCCGTGCCCAGGAGTTATCGGTGGCAGGGAGATGATCTGCAGCAGAGGAGCCGGAAGAAACCGAGACCTCCGACTGCGGTGGGAATGCCGGCTCTGCTGGAGCTTCTGCCTCGGAAGCCAGAGCAGCAGGGGAACTGGGAGAGACTGCCGGCTGGGATAGAGACACCATCTCAGGTGCTACAGCAGCAGGAAGGGGAGCGGAGACATCGGTCTCTTGAGCACCAGTTGAGTTAAGTTTTTTCGACCCTAAGCCGACGGTGTCCATCAGCCTCTCGGCTTCATGGATCTGGTAGAGTGCGCGTATTCTCCCTTCCAGCTCTGCAATTTTGTCAGCTAAGCAGGCACAGTTGGATCAGCCAGATTGAGAGGTGAGTGGCAGCGTTTAAATAATATTCTGGGTCCTCATTAAAAAGTCCTCTGTAATAAAGTGTCATACTCACCGTAATCCTTCTTACAGTACTTCTTCATGTTGATCTTCAACTTTCCCTTGGATGCTTTGCAGTAAGAATCACAGTCTGCATATGGATAGCAGGAGAGAGAAAGACAAACATACACACACATTAGAGTCTCATGGGGGCAAGCATTAGCCTAGCAGCAAGCACATTGTCAAGAGTTGAATCTCCAATATAGCTGATATTAGACAATTTATGCAGCTGTTGGGCTCATGAGCAAAACTATCAATCCAACATAACTGTTCGTGGAATTAGCTCTTGCTCAGTCTAATTGCCTGCCATTCGCTCTCCATGAAAGCATCGCCTAAATAACTGATATAGCAGGAGAAAAAACTGAAAATTCTCCAGTTACAAGTCTCTGCTGTAAACCATTTGTTTTCTCTTTGGTGATACCCATCTGCTGAATCTCAGAGTCTAATGGAGCCCACGCTCCACTGAGGAAAGTGTCTTCATTTCCATAGAAAGGAAACACAAAGACCCACTCCAGGCAAACAGTACTGCTGTCTGCAGGACTCCCTCCTCTGCTAATATCAGACCTTTGGACTGTGGTCATTGTGCCACCCAGATCTTCTGTGCACCACACACATTCCACACCTTTCCTGTCAAAGTGCGACTGAGGGGCTGATTAAGGCCCATACAGCCTGTCAAGTCAGTCCCGACACCCCCAAAAAAGTGTCAAGCCCCGGCGTTTATTGTGTGGGGATTCAGGGGGACGGGGTCACCTCGGCACAAAGGGAAGTCAGAGGGGGGCGGAATTAGCAGCCCATGATGCATTAGCGAAGCCTTTTGGTGTCCAATCTACCAAAGTGAACACATAAATGCCTCATGCTGGCCGAGCCAAATTGCTCAGTGGCCTCCAAGCGAGGCGCCAAAGGTCCGTTCCAGATCAGCAGTTAACTTCTCATCTTGTTTTCTCTTTTCTTTGACTTGCCATGGGCCAAGGTGCTCACACGTTTATCCTGAATCACTCTGGCATGCACATACTTACATCCCACAAATGGCTGGTGTCTGCCTTCGTGCACTGGTGAAGCCAAAGGGCAAATTTGATTGGCCGCACTCTGTCCTACTCCTACTCTCCTACTCTCTGTCATGAAATGGTGTGCCGCGCCCAAAAAGAAAATCGTAATAATTTGCTTACATTCCACCTTTACCAACTAGCTGGTGCAAGTTGGCTGTAAAATATAGATCTCGCTGGTCCACTCACGATCTGCTCCCTGTCCCCGCGCATTGTAAAAGAGGGGACAGGGGCTTTTTTCTGGGGTGTAGGGGTCGGACCCCATTCAGGCTGCCCCTGCATATGAACAACCTGCATTGTCTTGTCCCGCCAGATCGCCCGCCCTCTTTTTTAAACTTTCCTTTATATTCTGTGTGAATGAGGTTTCCCCGGTAACAGCGGAATGCGAAAGAATGCGCCCCAAAAAAGGAGAGGGTGGTTGTGTTGGAGGAGGGGGGGGGGGGGGGGTTCTGGGTAAGGTGAGGGTGTTTGGGAGTACATGGTGATTAGCGGGGGAGGTATGGGGGAAGTGTTGATGGTTAGGATTCTCCTAAACTCCCCAAAATCAGTGCTGAGACGGCATGGAAAAAGACAGGAAAAATGGGTGGGAGTTTGGGGGGGGGGGGGGGGGGGTGAAAGATGGCAGAGTAGCTGAATTTGAGGAGTCGGTGTCAGTTCAGCCTGATTTCCATATAAATGAAGAGCTCTTGGGAGGGAACAGAGCACTTTGTTTCGCTGGGACCCCCCTGATGCCATCATGATGCCTTCCTTTGATAGCCCTCATCCCCCATTAGCAGACCTCAGAGACAGCGGCTAAAGCTGTTCCACACTCCCTGTTCTTACCATTGAGCTCCAGGGCCCTACAGCGCAGACAAATGTAGTCTTTGTGCATGCCTCTAGAGGCTATGGTGGTGCTTTTTTAGTCCTAAGACTACCCACAGCTCTAACCCTGAGGGGGTAAAACGCCAAAGTTCCTACAAGCTTATTACAAAAACATAGTATTTTACTCCAGATTAACTTGTTGGAATATAGTTATGAGGGAAAAATGGCCGGTAGAACGTATGACGTAAAAATGCATGAAAAAAATATTTCGCTTAAGAGAAACATGGGCTCATGGTTCTCTTTTTTCCAAATGGCATTGGTATTTATAAACCTCAATTTATCAATGACAGTGGCTAAGAATTCTCATGCATTCACAACCAAAGGCACTATTTAACTTGTTTTCATTCCTTAATTCCAAGGCCATTTTGCAAGACATTGCTTAACACCTCTGGACTGTAGGGGGTCACTACTTACACAGCTCACAGTCCTATACAATCCATCGATACTGCCGATAAACTTAACATTATTGACAAAAATGAACCCACGAAATTTAGTGTTTTGAGACAATCATCAGATTAACAATAACTTACAAAAATTTTAACAGCCGGTAATTGAGGGCTTAGTTGAAAAAAATATCAAGTAGAGGGGATGTAAAAACACCTCAGGTCACTGAACACCTGAAGTGCGCACTGAATGGTTAAAAAACAGATTTGGAGGCTGTATCAGGGCAAACACACGAAAAGGCCCAATTTACTGGCCGTAGGGTGATTCTAAAGTGTGTCGGAGCTGACCTGAGGTCAGTTTGCTAGCTGAATAAAGTGTAAATAAGCGCTCTGAAGGAGGGCTTTCTCCTCACATAACGAGGCTGATTGAGAAACAAATTGCCGCAAATAAAGCATGTAATTAGATTATAGCCAATGCCTGGGGCTGCTGGAGTGCAGACGGTAATGGTTGGAATTTATCCAATGAGAGTCTGTTTCCCTTGTCTTTCTATTTTGGACTTGCACAGAATGCAGATGATAAGTAATCCTAATAAAGACTATTAGCTCAAATGTATGAGCGTGTTCTAAAATGATTTTTAAGCACAGGATATCACACAGTTTGCGGTTGCAGTCACTACACGCACACTCTTGTTTTGGAGAGTTATGCTCCTTCGCATTTGTGTCAAAAAAATGATAGACCTGCCCCCATTATTACGTTACGTTCACTCAAATCTTCTCATTAAGTCCACTTGCCACGAAAAATTTTAGAAATTGAACTCAAATCTGTATGTTTTCAAAAGCTGAAATAATACAGCGTGAGAGTAACTCCAAAGAAAGACAAGGCCCTCATTTTAGTATTTTTATATTTTCAGCGGAACATTTGTGCCATCGTCAGGAAGTAAAGAGCATTCCTCAAAAAGGAAGAATAAATACAAAAGAAACCATTTACCGTTTACACTATTTACACAATTTACACTATTAATTTACTCCTTTTTTTGGAATGCTCTGTACTACCTGATGATGGCATAAAAGTTCTGCAGAAATACCAAAATGAAAGCCTTATCTTAAAGTTAAAGAACTTAAAGTTATCCATTGTGTTCACTAATTATGAGCCGAAACAAAGCTCATCTTCAAGTGAACTGACATTTAGTTGAGTTAAATCGCATTTTCACGGCAGCTGCTGAACTTTCCTTTCTAATTGTAAGCAGCTGGATATTTATTGCAGTGTATGATGTCTGAGCCTCTCGCAAAGACAGTTCTTCATCTGGAGGGAGTCGCTAGCCTGTGCAGTCGGCTGGTCTGCTGGCTGCGATACAGACACATAGTTAATCCGCCGCCAACGTTTTTATATTCAGTGACAGAAAAAAATTAAGAATGCAGAGCTACAAATCATATGCTCTGTATTAATGATGACACCATAAACCAGTGGCATTTTCTCTGTCTCCCCCTCCCTCTCCTTCTCAGTAAAGCTTAAAACAGCGTTGGCGTTTTGAGTGAAGGGCGATTCTGCAATATAAATGGGCGTGAAAGCCTTTTATTCACTGCCAAAGGAGTTGCGGGAGTGGCTCGCTGGATTCTCGACCTTTTAAAGACGAGCAATATTTTTCAGGCCGGGAGGACATTTTTTTAACGGTCGTCATCGTTAATGCCACCATTGGCCGCAGCGGGCATTCCTTTCCCCATTACTTGGCAGCAACGACGGCTGGCTCTTCAAAACACTACACAGTATAAGGCTATGGAATCAAAATCGCAAACCATTCGCCATACTTCATGGTTAGCAAACAAAAAATGTTGCCCATAATATTTCTGGAACAATCTGTCAGTGTTAATGTATCGCCCAGTCATTGCAGCCGTTTATCCCCCAACACGGAGTTCCAAAATAAAGCAGTTTCATGAGGGTTCCAGAAAATCTGGTCATGGAGCCATTTTGTTTCCAGAGCATTATTGGGCACTGTCTCAAATTGAATAGGTTTTTTCCATTTTGCCTGTTCTCATGTCTGAACGGTTTCCCCTCTGATGTTTGCCGATATCATTGTAAGCTGATATTTTGTTTTTCACCCTAAATTAATAAATATCCCTTCCAAAAAAAGAACAAAAAAAAAACAAAGATTTCCATTATACAAACGGCTCAGTTTCCTATTCTTGAGTTGTCATGACTCTCTCTGTCTAAGGACTCTACCCCTACATTGTATCTATATAATCACATGTAGAACTTTGTCATTTTCCCATCATGAACACAATTTTGTGAGTTGAGGTAACAGAATCAGTGAAATAAACTCAACAAACTGCACTTGTGTAAACATTCACTTTAATTCCGGTCTAGGGGGGAGATATGCTAATTGAATGAATATGGGGTCAGGAACATGCATTTGCATGTCTCTTCGTAGAGGAGGTCTGGCTGACTGAGATTCGGGGAAGGGAGTGATGAAGCCACACGCAAAGGCCACTGCAGACCTCTGCGGGCACCTGCGGCACAGCTGCTCGCTACGGCTAACTCTCGCTCTGTGTGGGTGAGTCGACCACCAGCGTTCAGGGGAGATGCTTGCTTTACTTGTCACTGTATACGCTGTATCAAAGGAGGAGGAGGTATGGAGAGAGAGAGAGAAGTCGATAAGAAGGTCACATCTGTTTTCAGTTGAGCGCTGGCGAGATATTTCTCACATACCAAGGTGAACTATCGTTTCTTTAGGATGTGGTAATGTAAGTGTTTGCCAGGCAGCTTGTGTGGGTGGCCGGGGCACTCCTCTCGCGCTCCGCATCCCCAGCGCGAATCGCAGTTTCTGCTCGTCCGCCAGGACCCCTCACCCCTCACGTTTCTATTAGCTCGACTTACCGCGCTAACATGACTGAGTGATTTACATGTGTTGAAGGAGGTGTAAGAAAACACAGCTTAACGCCGCAGATGGAAGACAGCGACATGAGAGTGGTTTACAGCCCTGGCACTTTCTCGCTTTTAAAATCGCTTTAGCGCCACATCGGAGGAATTCCTGAGCTGACAAAAAAAGCCACAACGGTCTTCTCAGCACTAGTCCAGCAATAAACAGAATCCATTTTCCTCACGGTGTTGGTCTACTAGCACATATAAAGGACAGACCTGTTATATTCACAGACACTATACTTGTGTGTTTTTTTTTATATACATGATATTAGCATTTTTTTATTTCAAACCAAGACTAAAAAAACATTGGCCTATCTTGGCTGGTGGCCCACCCATTGCATCCATATGCCTTTTTGATATTTAACTGTGCTGAATAGGAGCCCACATGAAATAAAAAGCCAGCATAATGGCTGGAGCATGTGCATAATGTGAGGTGGCTCTAAACATCAAGATCAAATCTGACACAAGAACAGATTTCCAGCTCGCATTAAAGGCCCCAAACGCTCTCTTTTGCAAATCCTGCCGTCGACGCAAAAATACGAGCTGAACTAATGAAGTAACGGCACCCCCATTATGTACGCCGTGTGTTTGTCAGTTTCTCTCACACGGGTAAACACGCCGTGCCTCGTGTACAGTTGACGCTCCGCTGGGCAGAGACAATTCTCGCACAAAAAACAAGGCAGCCCCCTTCGACGCGGCCTGACGAGGGGACCGGCTGCGATCTGAGCGCAGGGTCGGCCGGAATCTACAAACACGGAGCTTGCGGAGAGACAGAAGGGAGCGGGTAACAAAGGAGGCGAGAGAGAAACTTCAGAAAGTCCGCACTACCCTCACCTCCCTGTCAGTCTAATCTGTCAGAGCGGCATTAGTCGAACGCGCCGCTCGTCCGCTGCAGCTTCGCTTGTTTTCCTTGCTCTCGCATTCCAGGGCTGTAGAACATGCCGGCTTCTCTTCTCACTCCTCGCATGAAAGACGAGCAGCGACATTGCCGACAAGCGCCATATTTGCGGCAGAAACTGTAATAACAACATTTTCAGCTCCAAATACAACGGTGTCTTTTTTTGTTTTCTTTCAGGTCCGTCACGGTTTTGTTTCCATTGTGCTTTATTAGAGATATATGTCGCAATCGAAAATAATCCCTAGTCGTTCGTTACTCACTCCCGTAGAATGATATCACGCCATGGCAGATAAATTATTTGAAGACCACTCCACTCCTAAATTGAACTTAAGATGTGCCAGAAACTAGGCCCTCTTCCTCTCACGGCTCTTCGTAAACATTCATTTTGTCATCCTTTTCTCTCCTTTCCCACAATTCTCCCTCGAATGAAGAACGCTTTTGAAATACACACTGAAGTTGGCAGTTAGTTCCGCTTTCTCTCGGTAGAATTTATGCAAAATGCAGATCTCATCAGAGCGATACAATGACAGGAATAAATCAATGTAAAATGGAAACAAAATGTTTACAAAAAAAAAAGCACCTGGGCCAATTTACATAGCTATTGCTTTTGTAGAAATCGTCGCAATATATTCAATTGTATTCATCAATTAAGTAGCAACCATGTTTCCTTCAATCAAGGAACATTATATTGAGTGAAAATGTGTCCTGTCAGTGACTGAGCATTTTACTGAGGGCTGATTTAACTCTGATCTATTTCTCGTGAAAATTACATTTCTTGCATTTCATTTATTGCCCTTTTCTTCCACTAGTCCGCAGCATTAGATACATAAACAGATGGAAAAGAAAGCCAGAAACTGGCTCTCTTTGTGCCAAAAAGCGCCCATCCTGAAGACAGATCATAAATAGAGAACAGGGTTGTTTACACATTTTTAATTGAGGCAGAATGACGCTGGACAAGGAGCATGAATAATGCTTTTATTCTGAAATTTTGGCACTGCCAATTCCCTGATGATAAGCAGAGCTTTTCCGACAAATTTAAAGGAGAAATAAGTATCAGTAAACAAAGTGCTGCCATGTTCCCCCCTACGGAGATTCAGTTAGAGATTAATTGGATGAGGAGGAAAAGATTAAAAGACTCAGCGCAGGGCCATAAGTGATGTTTATTTTATGAAACACTTGCTGGGGGAGATAGACTGGGGATTGAAAACCAAAGTATGTTTTCAGTTGGCATACTCTAGTTTGGATCTCCTAGCTCTGACACACAATCCCAGCTAACAACAGAGCCAAGAGGCAAACCAACCAACCCAGAGCCCACAGAAAGAGTTTGTATAAAAGTTATAGATGCATAATTCTTTAAACATAGTGGTTGTGTCCGAATTTCCATTAATTCTCTTCCTAGCTACCACCTCTCCTCTAATGTCAAAGAATGAGGGGAAAGGACTAGAGGTGGATACATTTTTTGAGTACTGGAATACTCCCAGTATCTTCAATTTATCACCCTCCCACCCTTCTAACTCTATTGGTCCATTATGACCTCATTCGTCCAATGAGAACTCACCTGTTGGCTCCTCTGCACTGCTTGCTGCTGTTGTCGGAGGCGCGACGGGGATTTCTGTTACCAAGGACAGAACAGCACACAAAACAAACAGAATTAAATAAAGCATCACGATGTGATCTTGGACATATAAATGAAAACCAATGCTTCAACACAATCGATCGATCTATTTTATGGGGGAAAAATTAGCACAAGCGTCTCAACACTTGTTAGACAGGCATTTCAGACACAGTTCAGATACAGCAGATAAAATGACAGTGTTCAAATTTGTTCTTGTTGATGAAATAATGTGTAAACAAGGTTTAACCCTCAGAGCGCTGAAATAGGTTTTCAAAAAATGTATAAATTAAATTATCTTGTGCCATTGTAAACAAATCATGTTTCTGGCACAACTTCAGCTTTGAATTTGATATCTTACATCATTGAGCAATGCTATTTGTACATTGTATTTAGCGCTCAAAGGGTTAATTCAACAAATTTGCAATAATTGACACATCAAAGAAAAACCGGAGTTCCCACCTGTCAGGTTTGACTACAGCTCGAGCAATAAAACAGAGATAAGCCACAGTAGCTGGGGAAAAGCAGGTGGAGTAAAATAATGCCCTGAGTCCGTCCTGCTTCCATTCCTGAGGCTAAGGCCTACCGCTCATTTGATTGCCATCTCCTTTCTCTCGCCTGCCGTAGCTGAGGTTGTTGTGTCTAAGTAATAAACCTGCTTTATTCTGATTTCAGTCTGAGATGAGATTCTCTCAGCCCCATTACCTGTAATGTATTCCCATTGTCGTAAAGTTAACATTCAAGGACGCCATGCATGCAGAAAGTTCATCTTATCTCTTATCGAAAGGTGAGGATGGTAACAGTCGAGTTAAGACCATTTGTATTATTGTTTTGGCGTGCTAAACCACACAACTAGCACAAGTAGCAAGGACAATGGGACCAATCAGACGAGTGTCAGGCCACACAGATAAAGAGGGTTTAGGTTGAAAGAAAGCTGTTTAAGATGGAGGCAACACGACGGACCAGGCTGAGGGTGTTACCTTCATGATGGAAGGAATAATAAATCAGGTTCTATAAATGGCTCCAGGTACTTTCAATTAAACATAAGGCACCTTTTAGATCATATATAAATTTACAATTACATGTAGGCAAAAAAACGATTTTATTCAGTTCATGAAGTATGCAGGATAGATTTATTCGGATTTATATCAAACAATTGGCTTTGAGGGAAAAATATTGTTCTTGCATCATCAATTTAAAAAATTCAAAGTCAGATTATCACAAATTGGATTTCAAAAGTAGCAATCTGCAGGCTTCACTGCTAGTTTTACCACTGAATTCAGAAGCATTAATCAGTCCATTGACTGACAACAGCAGAAGGTGCTTTGGCAAACCCAGCAGTAAGATGAACAAAGGTCAGAGAATATATCCAGTATTCTAAGTTTCACCCATAGCCACGAAAACAAGACAGAAACAATAACATATGGACAGGCACAAACTTACTCCTTTCAAACTACAAAACTACATTTAGGCTATTTTAGCAGTGGCTTCGACAGAATGAAAATAATGTTGTGCCTGCGGGTTGGATGCTGATACCGTCTATATCGTTTCACCCAGAAACATCTGCTGTAAAACAAGAGAAACTGCTATAATAATAAAGCTAAACCAAAAGCTTGGTACATATGCAATAGCATATTCTCTATGCTGCAGTTAACTGACCTACTTGTTTCTGGTGGCGTGCTGAGGAATCCCGTTCGCATGCCAGATTAAATAATAAACCTGTTACTCCAGGCTGAGTCCCATGCGGGTTTATAGCTCAAACTTGTAAGATATATGAAGCCAGAGTACGGACTCCATTCTTGTTCAAACTGAACTTGGCAAGTTTGGTACGGCTAAATTTCAGATTGAGCCTTTCCTAAGCTAAAATAGATTATCTAACAATTATATGAGTAACCAAATATTTTCAATTTAATCACAGTCACCTCTATATTCAAGTTCCTCACCTCCTTTAGTGCCACATTCCCATAAATATTCCACGATATCCGATTCCTAGGAGTTTATAGGTTTCATTTATCCTCCGAAATCTCAGCCAAGAATATCTTCAAAATACTTTCTTTTTTTATGGCTTAATTAAAATCCCAAACGCAAGTTCCGTGGTGAATGCAGCAGTGAAAATGCGCATTTCAATTCCAGGGAGGAAAAATAAAGGCCAATTAGGGCATATTATAACCATCAGCATTCAGCCATAATCACAGAAGCAGACTGCTTTTAGCTACGCTTAGCCATTAATAAACAGCTTGTGAAGCAAGTTCAGGCAGACAACTCAAGACACGCCCTCATTTTCATGGACACTCCCGTGCATATTTGCCACCCGTAAATAAGGCGGACTATTTAAGTTGCTGTTCTCCTCTGCCTCTGCTGCAAAGACATGCATGTGCCTGCTGCGATGCTGCATCACTCTCTGCTGCTGCCAGTAAAATTGCCTGCTGCCGCACCACTCCTGCCCACTGAAAGTGAACATCCCACGCCAAGCCTAGCATTTGCCCGAGTGCTCTGAATCTTCTTGACCCTATCTGCTCTCTATCTTTCTAGCTCAGCAGGCCGCAGAATGTGTCACGGTCAAAGTCTGAACTCCAAACTATCATTGTATCTATTTAATAATACCGCAATTAACTATTTACATTTGAGTTGGTTGACTGAACTCACTTCATCTAGGAGGGACCAAAATGCATTGCCTGTAGGTACCGATCATGCATGAGGCAGTAATGCTCCGCTCCAGATTTATAAGAAGTACTGTCAATGCGGTGCTGACACATAATTTTGCATTGAAACTGCTTAGTCCGTTTATTTGAGTTTAAAATATGTTGAATAAAAACTGCATTGTGCTTTAAACGGACATTGCCATGGATATAAAGGTAATAATGTGTAAATTCCTGGAACATATTCATGGATCTTTGAGCATGCTGGCAGATGAAACATATTTTCAAGTAACACATCATTGTGTCACAGCTGTATACATAAACTATTCTTCGGTTGTCTGGGTAAAAGTCACGGAGGAGTTCAAAGGAGTTCAAGTGAACGTGGGGTTCTGATTGAAAAAGGCTGTTCCACCTACTTATGCAGGGGGCTATGGGAGAGCGGCTCTGCTGGTAGCCTTTAGCGCAGCGGTTGCACGTGATGCCGGTCACTCCGTCTTTACAGGGGCACTGCCCGGTTGTTTGGTTGCAGGTTTTGCCAGCAGCTCCCACGGGATGGCAATCGCATGCTGGGAGGAAGAGAAGGGGAGAAATAAGAGAAATTAATGCAGAAACACAACTGCAAAATGAGAGCTGGTAGCCTAGCGGCTAAGATAATCGACTGGCAGTCGACTGCGGTTCTACACATAGAGCAGACACAATAAGATTAGTGCAGCTGTTGAATCCTTCCGCAAAACCGCAAAAGTCACACAGCTCCGTGTGAAACTGACCCCTGCATAGTCTAATCAACTATACATTGTTTGGATAAAAGTGTCAGCCAAATAACGGTAAAGCGATCGAATTGCAGATGTACGGCAGCAGATTTCTTGAGCAAGCTGTATAGGTATGCATTATGCAGGACTTCCACAGCTCTCAGTCGTAACTGAAACATCCATCTGCAAAAACAGCCATATTCAGTCACATTCACACCTCAGACTGTACTGTGAAAGGGAAATAGTCTAAAGGTTTACTTTGGTTTCAAACATACTTTTTTGTTTTGCCTTTCTGTTTTTTTGGGGGGGTGCATAAAAAGACAAAAGGTCACAAAACAAGGTGGGAAATTAATTCTCATAAATTCAGCAATGCTATCTTTATGCTGGGACATTTAAAAAAAAACATGAAATAATAATTGTTATAATAACATACAATATTAAATAAGTTAATTACTTCTTTATTATCACCCTGCACTTAAAATGCACGGCAAAAATAGGTTGTGACTTAGTCAATAAAAACAGTATATATTGGAGAAATGAACAAATTAAAAAGCTGAGAGAGGCTAAGCACATATATTTCTAGCCATGAACCAGAGGAACGTGTTTATGTTTTGAATGTAATAAGATGCTGGAAAATGTTTGACTTGTAATTATCTTCAGTTAGGGTCTGGCGTCGAAACATGAGGAAATTACATCATTGTTTCTTCGCAAATAAATTTCATATTACACTGATTTGATGACGGATAAACATGTCTGTTTGCAAGGCATGTGGCCTTTTTTTCAAAAATAAATGCACATTGTGTTGATAGGTATTTGGAGTTGGTCATTCTTTCATTTTATGTTGTAAAACCAGATTCTTCCTCTATAATGCGAATAGATCCAAAAATTCTCAAACCAAATGTTACAGAAACTTTTACCCTGCATGTAACTTCAGTTATTCCAATGAAAATATGGCAAATATTCATGTCAAACCACTGTCACAACAGTGGGTATCCCCAAAACCAAACCGCAGCTTCAATGCAATATGAACTGAAGCAAAACATTGCTTTTTATTTGCATAACCCTCTTGTGGACCCTTGCAGAACCAATTTTCCCATAAGAACCACTGAGATATATTGCAGGTAACTGAGTTCAGTCATCATGTATATTTACTGTTCAGTTATACCACACGGGTTGCCCTGATAGTCTGGCAGGTTCATTGCTAAAGTTTTGAGTTTTTTCATACAAGCTGGAAATTCAGGAGCTATTTGAGCAAATTCCTCAAGAAGCAGCACTTACTGGGGCTGGAAAATAAACCAAAACAAGGACCTGTATTTGAAAAATGCCACACATTTCCAAAGCTGCCTGATTTACAAAAATGAAATGGCTCCACGTTGGCCTGGTTCACGTTTTCAACGTTTTTGACGTTTTGGAAAAACAAGTTGCCCGTAAATTCCACATTTTTAGCTGATTGTCAGTCATTCAAAATGACGCTACTTCACATGCAAAGCTTAATTATAATTAGAAACAGCAACCTTCCTCGACTTTCACCGTCTCTCCTCATCAGCTAACCCAGGACATTTGCAGAGTTTGGTAGGTTTTTATCAGTTAGAGGACTAAGTAATGCATCCAGACTGCGGCCACACGGTCTTACAGTCTCCCCAGAATGTCTATGTGAGGCTTCAGATCTACCAGTCCACATAAATCTGTCTTATGTCACTTGTCACTCCAAAGTTCTCTGCCTGATTGCATGTGGATCGGTTACACTCAGTGTTTTGGCAAAGTGACACACAGAGTATGGGCTTGAAGGGGCTGACACACACGGAAGCATCAAAAACAATTATTTAGTCTGAACAGTTCCAACAGACTGATTTAGTCCAAAACTTCATGGGCCTGGGCAAAATACCTGAGAGGTCAAAGTCTGGAGGCACCAGCAACCAAGGTCTTCAAAAAAAAAGTGGCCTAGATCATACTGATCTGGCTAATTAGCGCACTGGATAGAGGTCCTTACTGCCAATAGCGTGCGCCACATGGCGTCCAGGTGGGCAGAAGATTTCTAAGCCCGCGAGTCCGCTAACATCTGGAGGTGTCGCGGCACCCTGGAGGGTTTAAGTGGCCGTCCACTTAGATCTTTAAGTGCCTGCAGTTTGCAGCCACTCCAGATGGTGAGTGGAGATGTGCAGCCTGGGACGGTCAGAGAGATGTCCCATGGGTGTTGGGTGGTTACTTTTCAAATAAACACGTCAATCTGTTGTTTTTAAAAAAACATTTTAACAATTGAATTTGTGAATTCAATAAGGGCCCAACTCCACACATTTTCAGCATGGAGTTGGGCCCTTATTTAATTCACTGATTCAATTTTTTTTTCTTCATTTCTATCCCAGTCTTAAAGGAGCTAAGTCACAAAGAGAATGTTTGACTGCAAGTAATAATCTGATTACATACTTGCCAATCCGTCTTCGTTTCATATTGTATTTTTGATTACTCAGGCATCATGCTATTTATAATGAGGAGCTTTCTTTGCAAACTTGAGAATTTTAAGTGCTATTTTAAGCTCTAGCCAAGGCAATGAAGAATGCAAGCTGTAGCCATCGCCAATAATCTCAAAAAAGATAAGATTATTAAAATACCTTCTTGATTTTGACTTACAGTTGAACGGATATACTTTGTTCAAAGTTGCGAGCATGCGCAGTAATCGTGACACAGCCCCTTTAGCAGATCAAAGAAAGAGTTGCCGGTCGCCAACTGTTATTTCCTGAGAAGAGCTGCTGAGCCACTGCTTTAACTCTTTTCCTCATCGACTCCCCCCTTCCTTTTCCCATAATTACTACAAATGAAGACCCAGATCATATCAATCAAGACGACATTTGACGCCTTGGAGATACCCCATTTTCAATCAAAAGGCAGGCCAGGGAAAAGGTCAACAGATATACGTATATGCGTCATATGTAGCCATTATGGGAAAGAGCTAAAGAACTCAATGGGACAGTCTGGACCATAGCATGAGCAGCAGCACTGGGAACAATAGCTGCTTGTGGTCATCCATTTTTGACAGGAGAGGTCTGTTTTCTACATGAAATTTGGATGTTCTCAGTCGGACATGCTCCAGGAGAAGTTCGGTGAGAGAACATCTCACTGCTCTCCCCGAGGCTAGCCCAGGCTACTGCTCTAGACGGCTCCTGCGGCTCTCAGATGGGTTTTCTGAAGTGTACATTGCTTGGCAAGACGAAACTCCAATAGAACACTGAAAATACCCTGATAGCGAAATTCTCCCAGCTAATGGGAGTCAGGAGCACACTTCACTGCAGTCTCAGATGAGCGCGACTGAAGAATGTGTGAGCATTTGCTCTGCCAAAGATATACCGTAAACCGTTCCTTTGAAGTTTCAACGCGAATTCCCTAATTAGGACAGCATTTTTGCGCGAGTGAATATTTTTCCATGGTTGGAAAGGCCAAGGCAGACAAAATGATGGAATAAATAGCAATAATAAGAAAACCATTTGTGCTCTTCTAAATTAATTCATTATATTTGTTGATTTTCCTCCATAGATGAGTTTTTTACTATCTAGAGCTAAATAATGTCTTAATGGCCGGCTCATAATTTTTCAATTATCCCGCAAAACTGAGCTATTTCTCCTCAGAAAAGTAAAAAAAAAAAATCCTCATCACCTTCAATCAACTTTTTACACAAACAATTTCATACAAATCCCACAGAAAACTATAAACAAAAGACAATACATCATTTCTGAAATTGAAAACACCTGGTTTAAATTCCAAACAAGATTATGTTATTATGGTTAATAAATTTACAGCGGAAATCTGAAACATATGCCATTGAATTGGATAGAAAAAAAAAATCATACAGCTGTAAATTTCTGTCTTTAAATATACTTTTAAAGCAACAACAAAAAAAAAGATAAAATGAAGTTAGAAACTGAAATAAAATAAAATATCCACACTGTATATTCATCCCCAAAGTTCACACTTAACCCTACTGTTGAGGTTCCCACAGATTTGCTGCAGTAGTGGACTGGTTCTTCCAGATTATTCTGTCCACTTTGTCCCAAATCACATTGATTTTATGCCCTTTGTGGGAAAATGCAATCAGCTGGTTTATCCGATACCAAGTTTTCTTTCATTTCAAAATGTAGGCAATGGTGAAGTGAAATAAAAGGTCATTTTTGACTCCTTACAGCTCACATCTTACTGTTTGCCATTTGAGGCAAGTTAATCTGTTGATATTTAAAACTTGAACAAAATCATGACCAAAATATACAAAAACTCTTGACAGGGAACCTACCTGACCCTCAGCATCAGATTCTCTGCCACAGGCCTGTCCTGCAGTGGCCCTATATTTGAGGCAGCTCAGTGCTGTGCCTTTCACATCTGGGCGAACTTTGCATGACTCGCTGTTTACAAACCGTAAAATTAATTTGAGGCTCAAATAAACTAAGGAGAGATGAATAGCTGCAGGGAATGCGCAAGACAGCAAACAATATATTGCTTTAGCGCTGCCGGGATATAGCCGCGCCTGCAGTGTTCAGAGGCTAATCGGGGAAAAAGACGACAAATGATTAGGAAGTGTTTCGCTAAACCGTGAGCTATGTTTTCACTGCAGTTTGATGAGGGATAAAGTTGTTAATCTCAGAAATATAATACTCAGCATGCTGGGGCAGCAATGCACTTCTCTGTACCAATATGGCCAATTTTCTACAGTTCCAACTATTTCCTATGGAAATTAAGAATTATTTTGTCTTTGTTTACCATTTAATTTTTTACCATCAATCACAGAGATGTGTTTTTTTTAAATAATAAATAACAAACACTCTAATTGCTGTCAAATAGCAGTGCATTTGTCATTTGAAAAGAGACTATAAATTAGGTCTAAGGCACAAATTTCTTTTAATAAATCATTGAATTATGATACTTAAGAATTTGGTGCAGATCTTGACCAGATATACTTAATAGTTACATCCATTGAGGTTAATAAAGCTTTAGAAGGCCAAGTGGGCAATTCATTACGGAAAAGAGGCCCTCTTATCCAGCCCAGTCTGTAAGACCACTTTGAAGCTCATATTTTCCATATATTTGGGGTCCAAATATAGATTGTAAATGTTTATGCTAGCCAGGAATTGGGATCAACCTTCATGTAAATTGTCACCTTCAGGTAACAGGCAACCACTTCTTATTTTTGTTGATGCAGGTTCGGATATGGATAATCCAATTCTGCACTGATTTGTACATTTATGGTACATTGGTTATGAGCAATATAATTCTTCCAAGTTTCCATTTGTCCCAGTCAGAGACCTTTGACCTCTGGCCTCACTTGTTTTTGCATTCGCTATCTTTTGGTGTTGAAGTAACATATTGCCGCCTTCATTTTGCAGCTTTTTTTGACTCATGTACCAGCATAATTCAAGTAGTGTGATCTCATTAAAACTCACCACATTTTAAGTTTTCACCAGCACAAGGTAATTAAATTTATATATTCTTTAAATGTTTTCAGTGCTCCAAGGGTTAATGTTCACCTTTTTAATCCTTGTCTCATACATTTCACAAGCACATTTGTTCCTCTTGTGAAATAGATCTGAGAAAGGTGCTAATTCAAATAAATGTATTATCATCATTGCTCATCTCGCCCAGGAAGCTTACTCAAAAATGCATGGCTCATTAAACCCCACAGGTATTCAAACACAGACATTCACACGCAGACAAACAAACACTCACGCGCTTACACACAAACACACACGCACTCACAGACGAACGCACACATGCAGACACGAGCACACACGCACACACACACACACACACACACACACACACACACACACACCCACAGACGAATGCACACATGCAGACACGCGCACACACACATGCACGCACGCACACACGCAGACACGAGCACACACGTGCGCACACACGCACACACACACACACACACACACACACACACACACACACACACACACACCCACAGACGAATGCACACATGCAGACACGCGCACACACACATGCACGCACGCACACACAGCTCTGCCCTGAATGCTCTCTGACCCACATTGAGGAACAGTACACCCGTCACCACTGCTTGTTTTTCCAACCCTGTCAGACCATCCCCAAATAAGCTCCAAATATCTGGGTGTGAAAAGAGACACAATCAGGGCCAGGTTACAGGGCCACAGGGAGGAAAGGAAAGAATGATAGGATTTCTGTTTTTCTTTTTCTCCTCTCTTTTTTTCACCTGAAAACAAGAGCCTTCGCATGTCTACCTGTATGATGCGTCACTTTGTTTTCTCAGTTTTAGCTGCCAGTAATGCTGGTTTCTTTTCTCCAGTGATTAAACAAATATCAGCCCTCCGCTATTGAGCGATTCGCATACAGCTCGCCTTCGCACGTGAACTCGTTTCTTTGCACTGTAATATGTACTGTATGTCTGTGTTTGAGTGTTAGCTGCAGGCCAATATACCAGCCCGTCGATTAGTTGCATTGATAGCTGAGGTAACTGGCATTAGCCGAGACCTTTGCCAACCTGGCCGATAAGCAGGAAAGTTAACGCTCGCCCTTGAATTATTTGTCTGATACCTGCAGACTGAAGGACAGGAAATTTGCAGCCCTCTCCAGTAAAACAGTACGACTAAATTCATAACTTTTAAGCGACGGCTTATTTAACCGGTCATTCTCAATATAATTTATGTTTACTTTAACCCTTAGAGCGCTGAATACGTTTTCAAGGAATTAAAAATGTTATTATCTTGAGCTCCCCTGCGGGAGGTCTTTTTAACAAATTGCCATATGATAGCTTTTCAAGAGCATCTGATTTTGATATTTTTGATTACATCTATACATCTATAGCGCTCCAAGGGTTAAGGGAAAGTGTTTCAGTGAGAAAGATGGCTGACAGACAGCTGGGGCAGAAATATTATCTAACCGAGCCAACTACAGAAGAGACCAAATTTATTTTAACTAAACAACATCACCACATCTGCAGTATTTCAGCCATTGGTCAACATCCTCCCAAAAAATTCAGTATTGATGAAGGTCGACCAGCACCGTGGACCTTTCATTGTTGTAGGAACCACAAGCGAGCACCAGAGAGTACAAAAAAAGGGAGGCTTTATTTCTGAAGGGGGGAGACCCCCAACAGAGCAGGCAACGGTACAATGTCCACAATACAAAAATGAGAATCCAAAGGGCGAAATCCAGAACCGTAAACAGGGCACCAATCACAATACTTGTGGTCGGGCAAAAATAGGTTCAGTACACAGGCACAGGTATGTCACACAGAGAAGCAAAGCCAAAATCAAGTGGGCGTAAACAGTCAAAAACCAGGGCAGCAATCACAAAACTCGTAGTCGGGCAAAAAGGGTTCGTAAACAGATGCAGACAATAGTACCAAAGAGCAGAGCCAAAAATCGTAAGTCGGACGGTCCAGTCAGAAGAGTAACACTATGAGTACAAGGTGAAAAGATAGCAGCACAGGTAAAAAAGAGAAACGTTCTGAAAAGGAAGTGCTGTGAAAAGACTCCTAATATACACTCACGGGAAGTCACATGCTTAACACGAGACAGGTGGAGGAAGTCAGACTGATTACAAAGGAGGAAACACGAGGGAGAACCTAATCACATGAAATAGGCAACAGCCAAAACGCGGACAGGGTTCACCAGACAATCCTATAGACAGATACAGCTCCAGTCAAGGAGTTTTAACGTGCATAAGTAATAAGAGAAAGGACAGCATGAGCAGGTGTGGAGAATCCACAGAAACACAGCAGGGAAGACTAGGGAGAGACAAGAGGCGGAGACTAGAACAGGGCGAGTGCTGAGAGCTTGTTAATCAATTAGTAAGTGCAGCTGTACAATCCCTTAGTGTTCGTTAGTATGTTAGTATTATATACAATGTTAGTTTGTGTTAGTAACTCTTGCAAAAATAACAAACTGTTAGTATGGGTTAGTAATATAGAAAAAGCAAAGATAAAGGAAGTAAACGAGATTGGAAGGAATGGTTGAAATCCAGAAACCATTAAATCACCTGAAAGAGTGGCACGCAATACTGGGGCTGTGAGCAAAGACAAGACAAGAGACCAGACAGGGGGAGACAAAGTGCAATGCATGGGAGAAATAAAAACATGGACCGGAGTGAAACTGTGGTAAAATGGAAAACATGGCCAAAAACTAGACAATACATGAACATAAACCAGAACCAAAATACAATACACAAATCCAAACATGGTCAGGCAAGCAAAAGATCAATATCCAAGCAATCATGAACACGGCAGACAGATCAGAAGCATGGCAAACAAGCAGAATCATAACAGATAAGCCTCGCTTTTCCATCCTCTCTGTGCGAGAGGCACAGCCCCCTGTTCTCCTACCTTTGCAGGCCTTGCGGTGGGAGATGGGCTTGGACATGTCCCTGTAGTAGCCCTCCTTGCAGTAGTGACAGTGGCGGCCGGCAGTGTTGTGGCGACAGTTCAAGCAGACGCCGCCACTCTTGCGTCCGGAGAGCTTGTAGAGCTCCATGTTGAAACGGCATCGCCGAGCATGCAGGTTACAGTTACAGGCTGCAGGAGAGAGAGAGAGACACACACACACACATAAAGGGTTAATCACACCATTATCCGACAATCAGCTTCAATCCATCTGCCAAAGAGTTCACAGTCAGGGACGCCAACTTAGGTCATTTGGCTGGAGTGAGATTTCTACCTAAACATGTGCATGCAGCGGCATACTAGAAATTTTCGGCCGCCACCTCCGTAAACCTCTTACTATCTAAACCTGTAGGCCCACTGACTACCATTAACTGAGGTCATAATCCATGAGGTTAATACATGGGTGAGGGCTGCATCTTCTCATCACTCTACCTTGCCATTAAATCATGATCTGATTCTAACTCAATAGATAAATGTTTAGTAAACTGAGGTTAATACACTGGTGAGGTTAATACATGGTTTTGTTTTTTTGTAGTGAATAAAAAAAAAACACTGACCTGAGGTTAATTCATGGTGCAGCTTATGTTCAGGAAATGACTATATTGGGCCCTTAGAATGATCCAGTATGCTCCTGTCTATCTCAACAATTTTTCTTTGGCTAATTCTACTGGGAAGAAAATTAGTGGGAAAGTTTCTTGAAAATCTCCAGTTCATTTATTGATTGAACGTTGTTAACTACAGGTGTCAGTATCTGTGAACTGAAGGAACAGTACATGAGCTCACAAAACGTCCTGTCTTTACAAGGGCCTCCTCTGTAAACTAGAACAACAAATAAACTGGCAGTGCAGATTTGCACGTAGTTGCTAACAGGAAGCCAAAACAATGTCATCAATAAATACTGAAACAGTTTGACTCATGCAGAGTTCAATGCTTCATGAATATACAATGTATTCTCCTTTAAACACGCACTTTTACACTGGAAAAAAAAGGGGACGTTTATTTTCAGTCTTCTTTCATAATCCGATTAACAAAATGTTAAAACGATGTACAGAATCACTGAGAGCCGAGAATTTTTCCCAATTGATCATTCAAATTTCCATCCTTGCAGTCTCGAATTGAAGCGCATATATGAATGAATCTTTTTGTCATTATCTATTCTATCAATATACGGGCTTCCTAAGGGCTTGGTCTTGATTGTTTTAATTGTCAATCAGGCATAGTACGTGGGAACAGGTTCACAAAATCCTGCAGTTTGGGTCACTGCCTCATCTCACCGCACGTCTCTGGCTTCCTGTAACCAAGTACGCGCAAATCTGCAGTTTCGTGAGCATTTCAGGTTCAGTGTACTGAGTAATAACGCCCCGGAAACTTAAACTGCCGAATACTCTTTTTAAACTAGTTAATCGTCTGATTGCTAATGAAACAAATGGAAGGATTATGCCTCACTAAACGAACCTCCGACCGCACGTCACTAGTAGCTACCTGGCTGACCTATACAAACTAGGTTTCATTACACCTAAAACTTTACTTGCTACGCACAGAGTACATAATGCAACTTTCCATCAGACAACGTTAAACTATGAAATACAGTCGAACAAGTAGGCCTATCTTGTTTTGATAAATCATATTAGACACTGGAGTGGTCTAATTAGGAGTTTAGAGCCTATATAAAACTAGAAGTTGTTTATAGTCATTCGGATATGAGTGCACATGAGTGGAAAAATTTACAACATAAAACAAGTCGACATGGTGAACAACATCCCCCGCCAATCGTGCGCTTCTTATTTTCAAACTCCATGAAGGCCTTTATGGTCTGCAGCTACACATCAAATTTGGTTGTCCAATGATGTAAGATATCAAAATCAGGGCTCTAAGACTCTAAGTCACCAGACTTTCCATCCCCGGACTTTTCAGCCCCAAATTTTTTGTCCCCAGACTTTTCGTCCCAAGCATTTTCGTCCCGTAGGAATTTTTGTCCCCGGACTCTTCATTCCCGCAGACTTTTCATCCCCGGTCCTTTTTTTTTTTCATTTTTTCATCCCCTGGACTGTTCGTCTCCAATAATGCTGTAACCCAAAATCAAATGCTCGTGAAAACCTATCAAGTGGCAGTGGGAACACTTTTAAACAAGTTGCCAGATGATTCAACAGCTCTAGATAATTACGTTGTTAATTCCTTGAAAATTTATTCAGCGCTTTAAAGGTTAAGTCACTCAAAACTGTGAGACATCTCGGACATCCAGACTAATCGCGATGAGAAGAGCAAACTTTAGAGTAATAAGGCCAGTTCCAGTGCGCTAAGCACGTCTTCTCTCCTGACTCTAGCTTCCCCTAATTGAAAAGTGCATCAGAGGAACACTGAATTATCATTCCGAGCAAATCCCTGCCGTGCTCATGAGTGGACTCGCTGCTTGTTTACCGATGAATAAAGTTTCTGCCACTGAGTTTAATTAATGGCTGATGTTTATTCATGAATCTTTTGTGTGCAGCGTGCTCGGCTTCATTAGGCGCGTCCGAGGAGCCAGTCCGGTACCTCTTCATGCATTATTTACCGTGACTTTTTTTAACTGATCAACAGAACTGCTCCCCGCTCGGTACACTTGGACTCCGAGCGGGGTGTCCTTAGACATCTGCTCCTGTTTTTTTCTGGCTCGCCGAACCAGCCCAGCGGTGCAGGAAGCAGTCCTGTTGCTGGTTGTGTTCCCCCACCTGAGTGAAGAATTAGTTCCCTCAAAGAGCCGGGGGGGTGGGGGGAGTGAGCGCGTGCAGGGAAAACGGGGTTTAAGTAAAAAAAAAACGAGACGCCCGTAATTAGCTTCCTCCAGAGCAGAAGGCTTGGAAAATAAAACTGTCTATGCTGGGTCCCGGCTGCACCCCCCCTGATCTCAAAGCATCGCTTCCTAAAACTCTGCAGGAAATAATTTGCGCTAATTAGCCACAGCATGCTTCTCCCCTGTGGCCCCCGCTTCGTTTTCGGAGTCATTTCGTTCGCCGAGCCCAGTTCTCCCCAAACACTCGCCGCTCCTGAAACCGATCCTCTCCACTTCTCCGGCTGAAGATTGGTCCCCCGGTGACCTGCCGAGCAGTCTGACCTGGGCCGGTTTCATTTTGCAAGCCTTTCCAAAGCTCTTCTCATTATGATGCCAGTGCCAGTCTAAGGACACTAACATCGCCTCTTTCTTTCTACTTACTTTTGTAATAAAATTCAGTAACTGCCAAACAACTGAAAGAGAAGTGTTTTGGGCAACTTTATCTCCTTTGCTTAAACATTTGTCTGCTGACAAGAGATCTCTTTCAGAGCTTACATGTGGCTTTGGGATCCTCTAACAGATGACTGTATAGACCAATTTGTCAAAACATGCAACGTTACAACAGATGGCTGCAAAATGTAAAATTGAGCAGGGTGTACTATAGTCAGTAATGCAGACATTGATGTGAATAAAACTTTTTTTTTATGTGTAATACAGTATCTTTAATACTTTGTTGAATAAATATTTACATTTTAACATTCAATATTCAGCGGCTGAGCAAAATATTGGAAGTATCCCTATAAAATGGCTTCAACTTCATTTGCTAAATTATTGAAGGAGAGCAATGACAAGAGAAGGAGAGTTTCACCAAAAGTTACTGAGATAAATGACGAATATCATAAAGACTGCAAAAACATGAAGCGGCTGCAAGTTAAATCAATGAGTATTGCTAACCGCCAATAATCATAGAAGATGGATTTTTTCTACTTCTGTGATTATTGGCGATGACAATCTAGCTTATATTCTTTGTGTCCTTCAGCGAAAGTGCGAAAATAGCACTTCGAATTCTCTAATTTCCACAGAAAACAACTTAATATAGAAAGCATAATGCCAGAGTTAATAAAATATACAAATGCAATGGAAGACGAAGACAGATTGGCAAGGATGGAATCAGATTAGGATTTGCAGTCAAACTGATTCACTTTCTATGGATGTACGTTTTGAGCATGTGCGGTAATTATGACACAGCTCCTTTCATTGTCTTTTCAACAGCCACAATTGTTCAAACAGCCACAGTGACCCCAAAGCTCCCACTGATTGCCACACATTGATACTGAGCCAGTTGGATGCATTTACCTACTTTCAGCATCGTCACGCAGAGCTGCTGAAGAAAGCATAAGTGTTCACACCTGGTTCTCCTCTCTTCTGTCTGTTTACTTTGTTTTAATATTATTGCTATAAAAGCTCTTCCAAATAAAAGGCCGCAGATGCCAACATTTCCTCCATGCCCGCCATTTTGTTTCAGTCCCGGCCTGGAGTAACACGCAAACCCCTCTCACACCTGCTCTTTCAGGGTCGGTGGGGGGGGACCTCTCCACCTGCAGGGTTCAGGGTGGGTGATTCTCAATGAGACCACACACAAGAGCCACAGGTATTTCCCCACTATCCAGACCCTGACCCGGTCCAAAACTACGCCAAAAAACACCTGAGCTTTGAAGTGCACTCTCTCACCCCGCACCGGCAATGCAATCTCACTCAGCATCTCCGTACGGGAAGTGTGAGCAAAGACTAAATGCAACATGAAAGAGGGCGGGGCTCGGTATGCCGCATTCGTGATGCGGGCACCTCCATTGTACAATCCTCACTCAGGGTCTTCTCTTCAGTTCCTCGACTCTGCAAATCTGGCTAATGGAGACTGAAGTTCTATTATCTCTTTGATGAAAAGACCCGATTTGCAGATACAAACGTTTCACACTCTGAATGCAAATCAGAGCTTTGTGTCGCTACCTGAGCATGGAAGGCAAGCTGGCTGTGGAATCAGAAACAACTTCTGCACGACTGAATTTTTGTTTATTTTGAGAATATTTCAAGCTGGGGAAAAGTTGCACAGACAAATGAGTTTTACTGTTTTGTTTCTGAAAGATTAGGAGCATAGACACGAAAATGAGTTTGCCATAATCCACCATGAAATATGACAAACAGGACCGCAGTTACTCCTTGATTTATGTTCTTCATGGAAAAACGCCTGGGTACTGAAAATCAAAATTCATGGGAAATATGATTTGTGCATGCACCTGAGTTAGTCAAAGTCCAAAATCAACCTGCGTGCTTAGCAACAGACAACACACACACACACACACACACACAGTCTCTTACACACACAAACTCTACCTCTTTCCCTTTCTCACATACACAAACTCTCACTCCCTGATACACTCACACGTACACACACACACATGCATTTTGCCTTTTGTCTGATGGCTCCTCAGACAGCGCCTGGGCTGTTTTGTCGCGACACACTTTAGCCCTGGTGCTCAGTCAGGCAGCGGTGCGATGTTGGTATGCCTGAAGGTGTCGGGGTGATTCGGAGCCCCTGAGCCGATGAAAAGCTCCATACATTCTGCCTCTCAGCTGTCTGCTCTCATTGTGCTCCGGTGGTCTCACCTAAAGAACCCCCTCCCATCCCCCGCTCCCCATCCCCGCTAAACCAAAACAGTGCCAGGGCACGGGACACGCACTATTTTCTCATTATGTCTTGTGGAGCTTTGTGGGCTAATCTGATTACTTACTGGGGGGTCGCCTGCAGGATTATGAGCGAAATGGCCATATATCAGCTCTGCTGTTGCTGATGTAAAGCTGGAAGGGAGTGTTGGGCTGTTCGCCCGTCTGCTCTGGGAGCTACAGGTGCGAGGTGCGGGCATCGTGCTACATGAGCGGTGTGGGTCCCAGCATGTTAGCGGTGGCTCTTACATCGAAGATCAACGTGTACCCTCACTAATCACTGTAAACCACATGGCGTTCCTCCTTAAGACACGTAAATCTGTATGGCAATAATTTTCCCTTTGTGTGGTCAGGCTTTATCTCCTTCTTTCTTAGCACGGCCGGATTTTTCCGTGGCCTGAATATTTGCTCCTCTCTGTCCACGTTTCAGCATTTATTTTCACTAATGTTTTTGTAATGATGCCTTTGTATCCTCAGGTAAAGCTATCAGTGGTTAATTGCTGTCAGTATGGAGTCTGGGCCCAGGTGAGTAGGGCAGCACTGCTGTCTCACAGCACGAAGATTGAGAGTTTGAATCAGGCCTGAGGCCTCTCTCTGTGGAGTTTGCATGTTCAGCCCGTGTTTCTGTCGGTTTCGTCCAGATACTCTGGTCTCTGCCCATAGCCCAGAGATAAGCATGCTAGGCTAATTAACAACTCTGAATCGCTCATGGATATGAATGTGAGAGTGAATAGTGTGTGGCCCCTGTAGTGGGCTGCCAAACTGTGTGGGGTTCGTCTCAATATACAGTATGTTGGGAAAGACTTTAGCCTGTCTATGACCCTGACCAGTAAACAGATTAGATATTGGATGGCTAATGAGCTGAATATGACACTTCTCATCACTAACTTTCTGGCTTCCATGATTGACAAAATGGAAGTAGATGGTCAGATTAGCTATGTTATACAGGTTTCTTGGGAAGAGCCATACATTCTGCTGTGGTTAATGTTACAACCAGCTGAACCCTTTGCGGTTTATATAGACCTCTGCAGTGCATAGTCTCTTTGTAAGGTGCATAAATCAGGGGCCAACAACCCTCAGGCCTATGTGTGTCCGGAGACAGGTGTGACAGGTGTGTCAACTAGGACAGTGACGACTGATTCTACTTAACTGATCACTGCCTACAATCACAACCTTGATAAGCAGAATCAGCCATGTTAGAACGGGGTTAAAACAGACCCCTGCCCCCATGCCGGTGTAGCAGGCCGGAATATACCCCATGCCAGTATATACCCGGGGTATATTCTGGCCTAGGCCAAAATATATACCCCCAGGCCAGATTATACTCCGGGGGAGTATATTCTGCCCTAGGCCGGATTATACTCGGGGTGTATTCCCCTGACTCTTACTCCTTGGTCTAGACTATGGTCCAGGGCAAGTTATTTTGTTAACTTCAATGTACATTACAATGCTCCGTAACACTACATTGTAAGGGTCAACTCTTTGCTAAGGCATATACATTGCACATGTATCACCATGCAATTAACAAAACCAATGACAGTATCACAGATAGTTTTTCAAGTCTTCTTCTTATTTCAAAGATACTTGAAATATATTTACACCTTCTGTGCTGAAAAGCTGCAGTTGTACTCAAAACAAAAGGTGTTCATAATGCAGGTTCTAGACTTTGTAATTGCTTACATTTACCATTGAATGGTGCATTTCAAGTTCTATTTCCTTTGAAGACTTCATGACTTCCCTTCAAATAGGGTAAGGAACTATAGCTGCTTTCTTGAATAATGGCCATGTCAGATGAAGTACAAAGTTTAAAGTATGCGCATGTATAAAGGCAAGTTGAATGTGTTTGCAGAAGAGAGATGTCTTACATAACAAATACAGACTAGCAGTTGGACCTTTAAGTGCCTAAGGCGCAGTGCCTGGCAGCCCATAAGGCAACAGCTGCCTTGCTGTTTCTATAGCAGGTTATAGTTTTACAAGAGGAGGTTGCTGCCCCTTGTCCTACATGACAACAGTGAGCAATAAAATCTTATTTATGCAGTTGTATTTCATGAGTTCTTAATGCAGATAAAAAACAGTATAATAAGAACACAATAAAGACACTACTTAAACAACATTCTATTTGTAATTCCTGTATGTTTAACCCAGGGGTGTCAAACTGGTGCAGGTTTTTACTCCACCCAAAAGCTCCAGCAGGTGATTTCACTGATTAATCCAGGGATGGGAAAGTCCAGTCCTGGAGGGCCGGTGTGTATGCAGGTTTTTATATCTATCAATTACCCTGACTAATTGAGCTAATTGGTTGCACACACAAATACAGATTTGCGCATACATTTGATCAAAGAAAAATGTTTCGTGTACGGAGACAACAACAATCTTTGGTGGTCATTCCTGATAATTTAAAGGAATGTGTCAGAAATGTCAGATTTCTGAAATAGTTTTGCCAATTTAGATAATTAACTAATTAAAGGCCAGACGTTTGTACAAAAACCAGGGACAGATACTGCCCTTGTTGCCCACCTCTGCCCAAGATCGTGGGTTTGTGCATGCGCAGAACCGCGAGGCAGCACATCTTGATAGGTGGCAGAAATTGATAGAACACCTTCTATAAGCATAAACGGCGCAATAACAAAAGCAAATACTTTTTTCATCGATCTGCGGATGTCATACAGCTGTAAGACGTCTGTTCTGATTAAATAAGGTGGCCCATATAAACACCAGATCGGAACAGATCACGTCTCATGTAAATAGTTGACCTGAAATCTTCAATTAGAATGATTTCAATCGGAATGATAAAAAGTCTGCATGTAGACCAGACTAGTGTTACACAGTGTATCAATTGCAACTTACCAAGTATTTTTGTCTACTTGAAAATGTATTGCTACATGTAAACTCCTTGACAACAGTCTTAAGAATACCTTAGCAAAGTGTGAGTTGACCCTTACAATGTACTGCAACATAGCGTCTTCAGCACAACTGAAGCAAGTCTAGCCATTTAAAATACGTGATCTTTTGACTACTATCAATTGAAGTTATAGTTATAGCTAAAGTTTACTAAATAACTCATACTGGAACATAATCTGGACAACTAAATTAGAGTCAGGGGGTATACTCTGGCCCTGGGGTATAATCTGGCCTGGGAGGGTATATTTTGGCCGAGGCCGGAATATACCCGGGTATATTCTGGCCAGGGATATATTCTGGCCCGCTACACCGGCCCTTTTCTGGTAAAATTGGACACCCCTGGTGTAAGGGGAGGGTAGAAGAAAGGCAGTATTTCTGCCGGCTGTGTTTGTGGATCTGGGAATGGATGGATGTATGGATGAGTGATGGAGAAGGATTGGTTTCATCCAAAACAACAGAGGTGAACTGGGGTTAATGGCAAGACCATTCAAGCCACTGTTAGGCAGGAGTACTTGTAGCTGCTAGCCGCTGAAGCGACATGGTGCTCTGTTTAACTGCCGCAATGTGGTTTATCTGCTGTGAGCCATCCACTTCTCAGATCAATTAGGACATTAATTACGGCGACTAACCAACAGCGTGTGCTGGAGATTACAGGAGCCTCATTCAGGGAGTCTGGGGACTGTGCTTGTCCTGCGGTTTACAAATTCACTCCCTCCATTAACCCTTTCAGGCCCAACATTGTTTAAATTTTGTCTTTTTCGATGTTCTCAAGTGAAAAGCTCATAACTGACAGACGTAATCTACCCTTATGAAAAACTACTGTCGTTCCAAGCTGTAGTTATCCAATGGTAAATGGATGGTATTTTTGCCACCAGAGTGTAGTATTACTATAGTGATACGAAAGTTATTCAAACTACAGCTATACAGTTGTGTGGACTACAGTACTTTCGTGGAACTGTTGACTCACTGTGTATATAGTAACAATGCGATTGCTAGAGTACTACTCTAGTTATACTATGCAAACTATAGTAATACAAGAGTTATGTCATAAATACTATAGTATTACTGAGAAATAACTATAGGATATTTTCTTAAGGTTAGTTTCTGGAAATGGGCTCATGTAGCATGGCGAAAGATGGAGCTACACTACATCACTTCAAACAAGGAGGTTTTTTTTTTTTTGCAAGGTTTGCCAGTGGATTCTATGAGGATAACAGTTACATCTGTACAGAGCGGGAGATGTGTAGGGATTCTGTTTTTGGCTAGAGATGTGGATGGATACATGTATTTCTGTAGTTTTCTGTAGTTTTATAATCACAAAAAATATGTTTTTCTCTCTCTCTCTCTCTCTCTCTCTCTCTCTCTCTGTGTGTGTGTGTGTGTGTGTGCATATGTGTGTTTTGTGTGTGTAAGAGAGATAGAGTGAGTCTGTATGTGTCTGTGAGTGAGAGAGTACAAGAGAGAGTGTGTATGTGTGAGTGTGTGTTTGTGTGATAGTGGATATTTGAGAGCGAAAGTGTGTGCACGTGTGTTTGTGTGATAGTATGTCTGTGTTTATATGAGAGAGAAAGTGTGTTCATGCTCATAATAATAGGAATGTATAGCCCCCAAATACTTCAATTAATTCATTCACATTTAAGAAAAGAACAATTCTCTGTGAGTCCAATAAAATGCTCCAGTGTGTCATAACACTGAGAAATTTAAGGGATCTGTGCTCTCTGCTAATATCATGCCAACAGTACCAGAGCACTGATGCACTCTGCTATGAATCAGGCAATATAATCTCAGACATTGTCAATATAATTTCAGAAAAGTGACATTTTTCCACATTCTTGACCTGCATTTAGAAACATGGGGCAGCTAATACAGCTATAGTGATTTTTATCTGGAATTCCAAGTAATTAAATGTGGTGCCACCTACTGCAATTTTTGATAAGTTGCAGTGCATTGCATAAATTTCCCCTAACATACACAAAATAACATGTCAGATTGGTTTCTGAATTTTGTTAATTTTTCTGAATGAAATTTCATTAATGTGTGATCTGGTTGGCGAGAATGTTTTTATATAAAATATTTAGCAAATTAAACTGAAAAGTTTAACATTCCCTAAAAAGTACAAAAACACGAAGACATCCTCCACAAACATTGCCTAATTTACACTTGTTTTAAAAAGATATCAAAATACTTTGTGACTACGTTTCATGACCGATATGATTTGCCATGATTAGTCAATTCCTGCTTGATAGATTGAAACTAGATGAGTCTCACTCAACTTTAGGTGGGCCAATGAGGAGCAAAGAATAAAAATGTAAAATATTTACTTCAGATTGAAATGTTGGGAAATTCATGGAAGGAATTTTAAGTTGAAGGAATTCTTCTGAAGAAGGAATGGATCTGGTACGAAGTAAAATAAAATGTCTACAACATATCTGGTATTAATATGCATTTCAGACAGTGTTCTGCCGTACTGCGAAAGGATGAACTGTTTCTGTATTCATGGAGTGCAGATGCAGATCCACTAATGAAATTAATAGCAAATATTACAAAAATATATTGAGTATAGAGGCTGAATTATAATTTGGAGTGTGTGTGGATTTCTGCATTCACAATGCCACATACACTACCATCCAAAAGTTTGGAAGTCTCAAGAAATGTAAATGTTTTTGAAAAAACACCATTTTTAAACACCAAGATAACATTAAATCAATCAAAAATGACACAAACTCAATTTATCACCATATTATTGACGTCTGTCTTCATTTATAAAATGACAATAGTAATCTAAGTCATTTAAGTCAAACATGCCGGACAAATTTTAATAATTTAATAAATAATTTTTTTAAAAGTATGGATTTAATGATCTTGTCCTGTTGAAAACCTATCATGTGGTGACTTGTTTAAACTTGTTTAAAGGAGCTCCTCTTTTAAACAAGTCGCAACATGATAAGTTTTCAACAGCTTTGATTTGGATATCTTACATCACTGGGCAACAATAAGCGCTCTAAGGGTTAACTATAGCACTTGCATGCATATTTTTTGAAGAAAAATGTAATTGAAGCACCTATTACTAAAACCCCATAAGTCACACTTGACTTGTGGGGTTTTAGTAATCATTGCTTCAATTGATTTTGTTAAGCCTTAGTAAATTCAGCTTTGCATGTCCAGTGTGTCAATGGCTGAAAATTCCAAGGTGAATTTCAGCCCATAAATCATATTTCTTCCTCAGTCACATTCAGCATTTAAGTAAAAATAAGCACAATCGCAAAACGGACCGCATCAATAAATTATACATCTGAAGCCACTGTAACACTGCCCAGCCTAATATTATTTTTATATTTCTTTTTATGCGGCGCACATTTGACGGATTGAAACACGCACAGGCCTGGAGGTGTCTCATAAGGTCTGTGTTATTAATCCAGCTGCAGTGGCAGGGCACCACATTCCTTCTTCTCTGATATTTTCAAGATTTTCCTGCGTTAAATATTTCGGCTGCACAGTTTAACAGGCATCTGTTATTGCACAAGGAGAAACATGGCCTGGGCAGGAGCCCAGCTCAGATGACAAATCATTTTACAAGTTTCCGGAAAGCTTTTCATGGTTCACAGAAAATATAAACGCTTTCTTAAATTCTAAATACGAAGGGACAACCTCTCTGTCGAGGGCTCTGATAGTAAACTGTCACCTTGGCATTATGTATACAAGGGAAGGAACAGGGCGCATACCAGGAAGAAACACATTAGAGGCCTGGTCTTTGATCAGAAAAACCTGCGAGGATAGAGCCAAGAAAACAGCAGAATGAGAATCAGCTTTAACATGAGGAGCAGTGTTAGCGATGGGCTTTTCATACTTCTATACTCCTACACACCGAAAGAGTAGCTTTGGAGGACAAAAATGACCATGTGTTTCAATTTACACCGAACAAAACACCTGCACTTTGCTGATGTCAAAAACTCAATTGGTAGATGTAATTCAAGAAAAACGACTGAGCCGACAGAGAGCATGAGTGTGCAGACAAACACATGGACACATGCACGCACACACACGCATGCATGTGCACGCACGCATACACATCCACACAAACGCACACTCATGTACAAAGACACTACGCATGCACACACACACACACACACACACACACACACACACCCACACGCACTGACCTGCCTCTGTGCTCTCCGTGTTCAAATTCCTCATTCTATCAAAAATTTTGCATTTAAACAGACTTGAACGCTTCAGTATTTTTCATTTATAGCAAGTTACCCCCCCTGAGTGCATGTTACAATGCAAACCAGCTAATACAGCGGAAGCTGCGGAATAGAGGCCTGGTAGCACAGCAGGAGGCGGTCAGACCTCCCCAGGTGCGTTCTGATACCTCGCCGTATGTTAGCCTGCTGTAGAGGGAGGGGAAAAGATAGCGGCCGAGATTTTATCGAGCGCGTTTGACAGTTTAATCGCAGCTAATTAGCAGTGCCACTTCCCCTGCCGCATCCTCCCCCGGCACTCAGCAGCTAGGCCGACGCAGCAGTGCAGATTTCGCTCCGAGATTAGCCTCTTTGTCTGCCCGTTCTTTAGTCGCTGTGCACTGAGACTCCGAGGCTGTTTCACCAGCACTAGCACCGGTGCGCCTGAGAGGCAGAGCCCAGGACAGCCAGCCTATCTGACCAAAGGGACAGCGAGCAGTGGCTCAGATAGAATTCATCTACCCTCATATCTCCCCTAACAGGCACTGGAGCTAAAGAAAGTCACGCTGGGTATTAATTAGAGGAACATCGGAGTTCTAATGTCAATGTCCTTCTCGTCTTCTTCAGCCCTTGACTGTCACTCAGTCAGAGCCAAAACGGCTGAGTTCAAAAATAAAATCTATCACTGACCGTATTTCAGAATTTCAGCTCTCCTTTTGGCTTATTTTTGAAGTAACAACTCTCCGAGGTAACTGCAAATACCAAAGCAGCAAAGCACCATTAAACTTGAATACCAAGTAACGACATTAAAGCTGAAGATGTCTTCATTCCCCGGCTATCTATGGGAATCTTAATGAGGAAGGTGCTGTGGCAGCAATAACACTCACAGTGCAGATGATTCTGGAATGAAAACTGAATACATTATTAGCAGTGGCTGCCCAGAGACGCTCCTGATTGCCATCTAGACTAAAGCAGTTGTGACTGGTGCTCCAATTAAAAAGTATCCACAAGAACTTCAGAGAACTTCTGGATGGGAATATTAATTTTTAAAATGGAGGACTCAATTAATGTACTCCTAACCCTTCAAAAAACGGATACACACAAAAGGACTTAAACTAATTTAGTTCTCAACCGCTAACTGCTGAAAAGCTGGTCTGTACCTATTGAATTCGGACTGATAACTACATTAGTTAATGCTAGTTATGATATGAATAATTAGTTTTATGGGAAAAAGTAGCTAAAGCATTTGTTTATTCTTTATCCTATGCTTTGCTTATATATAATCATGAATTATAACAGTTCAATAATTAAGCAACTTGTTAAAAAAATGTTACTTTCTTGCTTAACATAAACAATTGTAACTGTTAAATCATGCTTATGGGGCCTTATTGAGAAGTGTCACCAATTTGTCCAAGCTGACTCAGTTCTGCTGCATGATAAAAGCTTCGGCATTAAATCAACTCCCCCAGAGTGCGCTCACGAACATTTTGCAGTGCACTTAAGCCCCGTCGAAAAAAGGAGTGCGCAATCCCAGAGAAAGCTGATCGGTCACAAAATATGTGATGGACATTCCGTACACGCCTGCACCTCTCTCTCAGTATTACATGTGTTAGTCCCCCCTCTGAGCAGAGGATGTCGGGCCTTCTCTTGGCTCCTCTACTATGGCTGTGATGGTGTTAAAACTTCCCAATAGGGCAGTTCCTCACATTCTCTCGGGCAGTCAGTGCAGGGCAGTTTGGCAACAATGAAGGCCAAGCTAATAGCTTCCCAATTCCCGCATTAGTGATTTTAGTGTGTGCGTGACCAAAGCACAGGCATTGGAAGGCCCAGAAAAGGCCCTGGTCTAACCTGTGCTGGGACAGCACAGGGAAAGGGCTGGACACCTTCTCTCTGAATATCCAAGGCTTGGTGTGTCTGGATGCGTCATTAATAATGGTTGCCCCCAGCTAAAATGGCGCCTCCAGGGAGAAGGATTTTTTTAGCAGCAGGCGCATCATAAAGATGCCATGGATGGAGAATGATACAGACAGGGTCTATTCTATTCCATGTCTCCTGCACTGAAAGTGAATGCCGCTCGAGTGAATAAAACAATTCCAATGGCTGTCAGATCTCAGTAACTGCCCCCGTACAACAATGGCTGGGTAGACCGCCTCTCTTATTGCCGTGAAGGCATGGGGACACAGCAGTGCCACGCTCACGTCGTCACGCTAGTATCGTCATCGCTTTTCAATTCCATTTGGGTGACCAGTTGAATTGGTGAATTCAATAAGGGCCCAACTACATACATTTTCAATATGTAGTTGGGCCCTTTCACCAATTCAATTTGTTGAGCTTCTAAATTCTAAGATGGCGGTTCAATCGTCTCCCTCTGACAGACTAGAGCCCCACACACGTTCTGCTTCGGGAACACCTGCAAGTCATGACATAGTTCCTGCACTTGAGGAAAGGCGGTGCGTTCTCCCTCACTATCTTAGATTGGACATTAGGACTATGTGACAGTGCATTTTGCAGCAAATGTTTTTGGATAAGCACATTATTTCCATTGCAGTTTAGTTCCTTGGTCAGAAATCCGTCACAACTCATTAGCAAAAAAAGCCTTGAGATGGTGTAAAACTGTGTTCTCGCTGTGAACCAGAAAGAAAATGAGAACCGCTATCAAGAGGCATAAAAAGAAAATAATTGCACAATCTATCATGGTCAGAATGAAACCCCAAGGAACAACGCATCCAGTGCCAATGACAATATGACAATATGGCCTGGCATTTCAGTAATACCCAATAGTTACATAATAATAACCACCCCATGTTTCAATTTTTGATCACCACAATGTTTCAGGCTGTCACAAAATGAGATTGAGAATCCAGCTATGGGCGGGAAGTGCTTGACAGCGCGAATGAATCAAAAGGTGCTCTCAAATGCGCAATCAAAAATGTCTTTATTCACCGGCCGATTTCCAGGAATCAGACTCCCCGAGCTCCATCCATGCACACAAGACATTTGGCAGCAGCCTCTCTGTGGGGAGTTATTGCTGGATCAGGCAGTCACTCACAAAACTTCACAGTAAATGTTAGCGCTGCTGTGCCACTGTGATTTACGGTAATTCTGTTGCTTTGGTCATTAAGGCCAAAATACACTGCCCTATAAGGTTTCCCATTATGATATTATTCTGTCATATTAGTCACCAGGTAGTCACTGATTTTGCGGAGCTACTCTGTAGGTTTCTGGAGAATTGGCAATGTTGGAGAGATGAAAGTGTTAGATCGAACCGTCATGCAGGAAACACCTTCTGCTGCCCACTTTTCCTTCCCCTGAGAGGAAAATATGGACGTGCAATCGAGCCCAGCTCTGTGACAGGATCGTGTTGCAGAACCAGCATCCAGTGGCCTGTCATCAGAGGTTTTGAAAGTCCTCGGTAACCTCACCTTTTCATGCATAATTGGGCTCCAGTTGTTTCTATTTGAGTTTGACTGATTAACAATCAATTCATTTATTTACTGAACAATCAAAACTAATACATGGGCAAGAAATGATTAAGAAATGATAACGACAAAGTAATTGCCTCTCGGCAACAATTACATTAGGGATGAGATAATATAAGGATGGCAATAATCTGAATAAATGAAATAAATCCTCAACTTAAACTGACTTCCATCTCATGTGTTAGAAAGGTAGTTTTAGGGTTCTTTTAGAGTTTTAGGTTAGTTCTTGATGGCAGGTTAAAAATCATGTGTGTAATTTTGAATGTCATTTAATGTCTGGGTCTCCCACTCACAAGCTTGGAAAAGCGTATCCAGGAGTCCCGTTTCACATGTCTGTTTATACTAAACATCATGATCGTATCTGAATTTTAGTTGATTGTTAAACTGAACTGAACTGAACAGATTTTCATGACCAGGACTCCCTAGAAGAAGAGATATTGAGTCTCAATGGGACCTTCCTGGCTAAATAAAAGATAAATAAATAAAAATAAATAGTGGCCAATGAGATTGCATTTGATTTCTTCAGAATGTGATAAGCGTTCAAAAAAGACGAAGAAGTCATAGGGGTATCAAACTTTAGGGCAAGAGGTTTTAATTACGGTAAACCTCGCAAACTATTTTTTTGCAAATTTGCGCCGTTCATGGGCCATGTGAGTTCAGAATCTTTGACAGACATATCAACGCTTTAAATCTTCATTTAGCTATGTGCAGGCGAAAACACCTCATAACTTTGTGGTGCGATGTGCAATCTCAAAATCAAGCATAAACTGGGCAATCATTCCACTGATTAATCTTAGCGACTGCTGCTCATCAGGCAAAGTAAAGTGCAACAGGTTTAAGTTCAGGTAATTAAGCATTGAAAGATAAAGATCCTGAAGGCTGACAGACCCCACCGCCAGGATCCATGAGCTTGAATGAATCACGTATGACTTCTGAAGTCAACCTTTACAAACTTGTCTTATTCCTTAACTGAATTCATATTTTTGCATGGAGAATTTCCATTCAAAACTTCAATTCATTTCAGTACAGGAGTACGCCTAACCTGTGTCTGTCTCAAATAGGCATTAGTGGTATGTGTGCTGCTCTTGGCAACAAACAAGTAATAAGAGCTTGTTTTGTATTTTTCACGCGAAGGCAAACACCCCACGCTCCGCTCCGTAAATGCAGCAAACTCTCCGAGCCGGACTCCCAGGCTGACAGAGAAGAACTGGGTTATTCAAGTTCATCTTCACGGCAGATCTGGGGATTATTCGTCGGAAGCCCAGCTATGCCCCTGTGTCTCCATGTCAGATGTTCTGCTCAATCATGAGTAACATCGATACCCCGCCGCCTTTTTCAGACTCGTCACAAATGTGATTAGAAGGTAATTAAACGTGAAGGACAAGTAAATGAAATGCGTCACCATTGTATAAACAGTGCCTCACACCATCTCTGATCTAAAGCACCGACAAGAAATCTCAGTAATTCAAGATCATCTTGATTTAATTGTGGAGTCATACGTCTTGCAGCTCCAAGCGATAAAGCCCAAGCTGGATTCGATACCGTGATTCATCTCAGAGAACCGGGAAACCACGAACGATCAGACGGACGTCCCGTCGGCGGGGCTGTGAAAAATTCCCAGAACAAATGCCTCTGGGAAGCTAAGTGCCGTGTCATTTATCATAACAAGGAGCCCATTGATTTTTGTCGCGTTCCTCACAATTTGCCCGTGAAACCTAATCCGTCGATCTCTCCTGCCTTACACCAGGCGGTAGGGTACGGGGATATGAGAAATAAAACAGACACGGCATGTTTCATAACTTTGCTGGGGAATGCAATCAAATATATCAGCTCTAGAGTAAAATTGCGAGATGGCTCGCCAATGCATGCTGGGATACCACCCCGAGACTTGATTTGATTGAGGTCTTTAAATATGTTAAAGGGATAAACAAAGTGAATTATGTAGGATTCCTTCGACCAAGTGTTGTTAGTAGAACTCGGGGTCACAAATGGAAGTTGACCAAAGGTAAATTTAGCTCTGATATTCGGAAATATTTCTTCACCCAAAGAGTAATTTCAATGTGGAATAGCTTGCCTGACAGTATTGTTGAGGCAGAGACCTTGGGGGTTTTTAAGAGCAGGCTTGACCTAAAGCTAGATACCATTGAGTCATTGAGTATCTGAAGGGATATATTCACAATAGTATAAAGAAACTGGCGAGCGTAGTTGGGCTGAACGGCCTGGTCTTGGCATTCATGTTCTGTTATTTCGGTTTCACTTGTCCTCACAGGACAATCCCAAACTGCCACCTAAATTTTTGGGCACGAGGTCTTACCCTCCTGTTGGCTTCTCCGCTTGCATAAATGCGGTGTGAATCTCTGGGGGCCGCACATTCCTCTGCAGTAAATATCATAAATCTGTCACCTTTCACCGTCCACCGGAATTTACCGGCCCTGTTTCGACATTAACAAGCCATCTCGCCGTTTTATGGAAATGTAACGCAACAGGTACGGATTTTTCTACAAAATTTAGAAGCCTGAAAACGATGGCAGTTTATGCAGAGGTGTGGTGGAAAGAGACAGGTGCTCATGTTGTTCTACAGTATAGGGGGTCCACAAACACTGCCACTCCCTCCATCAACTCCCTCCATCCTCCATTATCCAGCGTATGCTGGATTCTCAAAGCACAATAAGGTTTGTCTTCTCAATCAGCTTTACACCCTGTCAGTTAGAACAAATAGTCTCAGTAGAATAGACAGGGCCACAGCACCTGGGATTAATAAAACCCTGATTTAGACTAGCCTGTGGGCCTGAGCAGTAGTCATTGAGGAGCTTGCAGTTTTGTGGTTCGACTTTTGCCTTCACAACCACACTAGCATCAGTATCTACAAAACAGCCAGAATAAAAGTGCAGTTTAGAAACTCAAAGCATAAGCTGAATGTATACAGGCGCAACTTAGCCATTATTAATTAAAAAACGGTACGTATCAGCTTGAAGTCTGAGGGGAAAAAAGTGTCTGATTAATATAATTTATTATTGCTACATTTCTAAACTATTTTGATGTGAATGAATTGATGAGCCCTCATCCTCTTTAACAGACTCAATGAACCCTTTCATGCATGGAGGGCGCTACAGTGTACAGCTGTTTAAAAGTGTTTTATCTCTATATATGCCTGCAATTTGGGGCACAGCTACATATTAGTAAAAAAAATTTAAAAAAATCATGACGGAGTTTATCATAATTCATGCATGAGGGGGTTAATAGTGCACTGAACCCAAACACCTTTTTTCACCATTGCAAAAATCGCTGCTATTCTGAGAAGCACGTGTGAAAATCTCATCGCGTAAAATGCCTTATATAGAGTCTCCCAAAACACAAAGGGGTGCGAATTGTTTTTATATCCGCGGTTTGAAGGAACATGAACACGTCCAAGTGAGATTAAGACCCAGTGCAGTGCGTACACAATCTGTCAGGCCGTGAGTTACTGCTCCCTCTGTTAACACCCCGGAGTCTGGCTGGAGGCTCTAAGAACACAACACAGCCAGAAAGTAAACAGAGAGCCCTGGCCTGTCAGAATACGCAGTCGGGGGGGGGGCTTTACAATGCCTTATACTGACTTTAACAGATAAAACAAAATACTGGCCTTAAAATATCTCAAGTGTTCAGCTCTCCAGGGCCCGTCGGATGGGATGTTGGCCAACTCTGTGAAATAAGGGCGTGTTTCTGACTCTCTGCCACACGTCTAAGGTCGACTCTCCGATCGAGGAAAGGCACTGAGCAGGAAGTGGGTAAACTGTAAATTTGAGGTCCCCGGGTGCCGATACATTGTCTGCAGGACGTGTTTATGGTTTGTTTTTTTTTCCCCAACTCTACAAACTGCACAGCAATTGAAATACCAGGCTCTTCTGCAGGAGGGTATCTTAGCACAGCTCCTCGATTGCATGGTCAAGGCTGGTTGATTAGGGGTTAGGATTTCCAACTGCTAGATGGAACGCCACTCAGAAAGCCACAGTTTCCAATCTTTTAACGGTTCATCAACCATCAGGGGCTGTAAGCAGCAGCGATGGTCCCCTGGCTTCATCCGCTGACTTTGGCCGCACTCAAGTGTTCCTCAGGGGAAGCCACTGAGGAGCAGGTGCCGTGGAACCGAACGATTAAAGCCGATAGTCATTTCTCAAATTTATTATGCTGGTCAAATTGTGAGGAAATGACTGAGGAACCGTTTCAAACAAAACCTACTGCTGAAGTCTGTGTCTTCACTACTGCTCAAATTGCACTATCACTTTACAAATCATGTAAAGAGACAAGCAGACAATGAAAAACATGTGCTGTGGGCATGTCTTCTTGTCAGTGGAGAATTATGGGCATAGTTCCATGATAAAAACACAATTGATTTGAATGAAGACCATGGCCATATTACCTTTAGCCATATTACCACCAAACTCTTTCGGCATAGTACCCTAATAAGCAGTATGGACTGGTACCAAACTCCTGGATCTGGTTTGCATTTCCACCGCAGACAGCACTCTTAAATGTAGGTAACGTTTTTACCCGATGGTAATGCCTGCTTCAATGACGTCCTTAGTCAAGCAAAAGTGAAAATTCACTCTTGACCAATCAATGGACTGCAGTACTTCTGTTTCCTCCTTTTAGTACTGAACATAGGGCTGCGCGGGCCAACTTCTCTACCCCCACCCCGCCCCACTCCGGCGGGCTTTCATCCTGCACCTACACCCGCACCCACATTTTTTCAAGATTTGTGCCCGTACCCACCCCACACCCGCATTTCCCAGCCCGCACCCGCACCCACACCCGCATGTGCCATGACTCTAGTACCCGCAGTTTCAAAATCTTACCCACTTATACCTGCGCATATGCATTACCTAGTTAATGGAATGCCAGCATTGCTGCATATGAGTTTTTTTAAATGGACATCAATAAGATTCATTTGAATTGTTTGTTCATAAATAACTAATGATATGTACATTGGAAGTAGTGCACTTTCATACTTCTTTCTGACACAAAAAAAAAGAGTCATCTCCTATTTACTTGCATAGTATTTATATATATCAAGTACTCTGACATCTCAATAAATAAAAAAGCATCAACATTCATGATTGGTAGATTGTAAATTCACATTCGTTTGGCCAAATTTGACAAATAGTCACACCAAGATCAAGAAAGAAAACTGATATTCAACCAAGATGCAACATCTGCACATGTAAATAGCATGCTGTGTATTGATACTACATTCAATGCAGTACATCGTTATATGCCGCTCTAATGTTTTATGATACACTAATGAGTCATCACCTCTCTCTATTGAATATACTTTAAATTCATAACCACAAATTCTTAACCTGCACATGAGAATAGTTCAGAGATTCTTAGAGAGTGTAAAATGATTTCACACTAGTTAACATAATACATGCAAGTCTTAGCAATGCTATCTGGTCACAGTCTCTAGTCAATCTCATGAAGCACTGGTGCCACTGTGATGGAATGAGTTGAAGAACGAAATGTTGTCCACATACTCAGGCAGGAGTGTAGACCTGCGAGCAGATACAACGCGGCCAGCAAACGCACAATATGGGCGAATATACTTCTCATGGAGGTTAATTTTTTGTGCTCACTTATTGAATAGAATGACATTTATTGTTGTGAATGACATACTCGAGCTTGAGATACAATGAATGCGCATCTCGCAGGTTGTAAATTTGCAGAGGGCCCGCAAATTTCTTTTTAAACCCGCACTTAACCTCTTAAACTCCAGGATCCCCCAATTGGGGGACCCTGAGACTCACCGCAGCAAAATACCTACAACGCCGCGCTAATTAAGTAGCAATATAGTCATATTACACATCAAATGAAACAGGAGAGCCTCTGCTACAAGCGCATATAAGTCATTTTTACATACACCAAGCACAACTCAAACACCAAGCATATTAATGTTCAAATATCAAAATCCAAGTAGCGTCAGAAAATCAACCCTCTCTCCACATTTCCATGTCTCCCTCTCTGATACTTCATGCTACACAAACAGAGATATACTCTATTCATTTTGGGTATGTCATTTTCAAACAGAAACCTAAAAAAGAGGCTGGGGCTTAAGAGGTTAACCCGCACATTTTTTTTGTACCGACACCCGCACCCGCAACCACAGTAAATGAATGCTTGCCCCCGCAACTGCCCCGCACCCGCATACTTTTTTGGTGGGTGGCCCGCGGGGGCCCGTGGTTGCGGGAGCCCGCGGACCGCGCAGGTGTGGTCCACCCACGCTGCCCAATGGTACCGGATCAGAGTGCTAGGAGCCTAAACAGGGGGGTATTGAAAAAACGGGATGGATTGGAGCAGTTGTCTTGGTACCAACCACAAGTTTTGACGCCAGAAACGCAAAAAATATCCTTTCTAATGTGTAACAAACTGACCGGACCGTTCGTTGGAATCAAAGCTTTTGACCTGTATTGAAACTCGCGACTGCGGTAATATAATGCAGCATTTTTCAAGAAGGCCAGGAGATAAGACTTAAAGCGAAGTCTCAAGGCTCTTGCTTGGCATTAATAGACCACCGAATATCCAAAGTCATACCGAACGTTCATGGGTATCTCACAGAAATCCTTTTACAGGCAGCTGCAGGCACATTGATTCTGGCCATGTTTTTTTGGCATCTAAGTGTTCTTGGAAGGAGCTCTTCCCCTATTGGATCAAAGGGCGTCCAATAATAACAGCAGAGAGAGGTTTCGTGACACACCGCAACTCAACAGCTGTTTTATCGGCGAAGATTGGGCCCGACACTGATGAAGTCCCGTTGTTATTGCTGTAGCTGTTCCATGGCACCAGTGGCTAGAAAACAGCACCGCACACAACCACTCCACTTTTCCACTATTGAGCCATTCTCTGATTAAAATGTTTGGAATAGACTGTCCAGTTCATTGGTTCTCCGTAAACAAAACCTAACCGACTTCTCATCTCTGACAAGTTTCAAATCCTGTAGCCTGTTCTGACACTGATTTGCTTTTGAGGGGGAGGGTGATGGAGATGGCGAGTGGACTAAAGTTAAAGAATTCAGGATCTAGAAACATGAAACCCTGTAGCAATTAACTCATCACAAGAAACCCATTAGCGGGACACAACTGGGATTTTCCCAAGCTGGCAACAGTTTAAATCGCTTGAGCTCTGGAGGGCGTAATGGGCTGCAGAGGGAAATGTTAACCTAAACCTGCGAAAGTAAGCAGGGCCATTCAATAAAAATAATAATCACCAGAGGGTCCAATAGATTATAACAAACGTTTGCAGCTGAAGGCGGGACTCGCAGGAGTGTTTTGTGTTTCTCGGAAATAAAAGCAATCTGCGTAGTTGCACGTTTTTATTGGAAAATCTGAGAAATCCAGAAAGACGTTGGATTTATCTAAGCCTTGCACGGGAGAGGGAAACGGCTCATTTGCTGTAAAGTAGTATTGCTGCTTATGATTTATTCTGACAATACGAGGGTAAACGTTAATCCCGAATGAAGCCCTGTTTGCCCGGGTCAGCTTGTGCTACACCGCTATGGGAAACAGTTTTGTCATCTCTATACTTCCATGCGCATTTGCCCATATATCATGGGCTCTATCTTTCACACTGCCCTACCTGTTGCCACTACCCGCTACCCATGAATTACGCATTTAGCAGATTCCACTATCCCTAAACGGTATCTTTTGGCCACACTACCAGCTGTTCATTATGCCGACTCCTCTATTTGCGCCCGGAGGTGTGCCCATGGACGCGTTTATGCGCTTTCCCTACAATTGCTATCTTGGCCACACACATTAAGGAAAGCATATAGCGGGTCCTCAAACCAGCCGCTACCAATTTGGGCTTTTACAAGAGCATGCCCAGGTGGCTCCAATGCGCGTCCACTTGGACACGTGGACGTGCACATGCGGCTCCACCTCCTGAATTAACTCGCCAATAAAAAGCCATCTTGCTTTAGCCTCAGTTGAACCCCTGAGAAAATGGCAGGGATAGCACTAAATCGCCTTGATAGCCAGTTAAATAATAGAAGACGCCCAGAACGTGTGTACTGCCAGCACACCAACTACCTGGGCCTTTCGTGTTTGTATTTTGTGTCAATTAATTTTTCCACTTTGATAATAATATATAATTATTATATATAATATATATTAATGATATATATATATATCATACATAATATTCTAAAATGACAAAAATGACAAAAAGTTTTTTTTCCCACAGAAAGAGAATGTGTGACAAAACTGCGCCTCTCCCGTCAGGCAGTGACGAAATTATGTCACCTGGTTGCAGATGATGTAGACACTGCTGCCAGCTGTCCGTATATCTTGCCTGTTGCTCGTTGTCCAAGATATGGGTTCCCTAGGGTTCTGGGTGCCGTCGACTGCACACACATTCTGATTTGGGCTTCGGCTCTGAACAGTGGCACCTCAGACAATCGTAAGGGAACCCATTCCATCAACGTCTAGGTGATTTGCGATGCATGGGGTTTACATCTTGAATGTATACGCAAATCATCCTGGAGGTAGCCAGGAGGCGTTTATGTCGGTCAATCCTGCAGTCTTCCAGAGGGACCCTCCCTCTGGATGGGTGGCTGCTGGATGACAATGGCTGTCCATTAAAGACGTGGTGCATGGTGCCATACATTAAGCGAACAAGTGTGCGTGAGTTCGTTTTCAGTAGAAAACAATGTTGTCATTGAGCAAACATTTGGCGTGCTCAAAATGCGGTTCCACTGCTTGGACAGGTCAGGTGGGGTCTTACAGTATGGTCCTCAGAAAGTAGCATCTTTCATTGTGGCATATTGTGTGCTGCACAACACTGCCCTTCGCTATGGAATGATGCTGGGGTTTGAGGATAGATTATTACGGGACTCTAGAAGGCAGCTGAAGTGCAGGCGCCGACTCCAAATGTTGATTTAGAGCCAGCAGTAGTAGGGGACCAGCTAATAATGTAATAATACATATAATTCATGTAGCATTTATGTCAGTTTTAGTCACTTTATAAAGAAAAAAGTATAAATGGTTGCAGTCAATGTAGGCATCTTTTTGACAGTTGGTATTTCCTAAACTGGGATTTTGTTCGATGCTTCATTTCAGACGGGAGAGGGAGTTGGAAGTGCATGGAGAAACGCATTTTTTTCTTTTTCTTTTTTTTGAAGTTTCCATCACAAAAGGGGTAGGCTTGATGTTTTGTATGTATGTTTATTACATACCAAACATTAAACAATATGTCAATGTCAAATAATAATAATAATAAAAATAATAATAATAATACTACAATTCATGGTTAACTTACCAAAAACAGATCCTCCCCCGTCTGGATTTTACCTCATGCACGAGCAATTCAACTTAGTCAACGGAGAAACGTGGTGACCTTCCTCTCCTAATCACAAGTTTCGGTTTGAGGATTTGGGATAGCACAGCCTGCTCCTAAAGGCAATGGCACCTGGCACACTGATTGGTTTAACTGGCGTAACGCCCAAACCACGCCTGTGCATAATATAATGGGTAGCGCAGGTGTTTAAGGGATAAAGGAAGGTGTGCAAGATTGCAACTTTTGCAGGGGAATGCCTCTGACGCAACACTTAACCCCCATATAACAGGTTTCGGGACTCTGGCGTAAGATAGGGCCCACTGTCTACAAAAAGTGATTTGTCATTGAATGATTGATTGGAGCAACAGACAGATCTAACTGACCCCAGTGTAGACTTACAAAGAGTGTGCAAAATACAGGAAGCACCACAGAAAAAAACGGCTACAAATTGACTGGCTACAAATTCATTGACACAGATAATTCCTGTTAATCTGAACACTAATTAGAAGCATGTGTAAGTTAAAAATAGGGCTAATCAGTAGGATTTAGCTATGTCTCAAAAGCAAGAGCGTTACTAACTGGGCTCAAGACAGGCTGCACAGTTGATGCCTGAATAGTTGGCACTTCCATCACAAAAATGCCAAAATTATACATGGTGGCAAAAGTTAAAAAACAGTACCACCAAATAAGTCTATAAATCTCGCACAGGGACAGAAGAAACACTTCATGGGACAGCTGCTAATAACTATAGCTCTAAAAATCACAATAGAATTAATCCAGTCTCCAAAGATACAGTATGTTGTGAGCTTCAAAAATCTGGTGCTACAGTCAGCCAACTCATATGCAAATAGTGAATTTCTAGGCTTACAAATAGGAACTATAATCAAGTCATTACCAAGACATCACACTTTAGCACCCTGTGATCTACTAAGCTTAAGGGGAAGAGAGGGCAGGGTGTGTCAGAATAGCCACTCTCCTGCAGGGGATATTCACAGCCCACAGGTGGGTGCTAAGGTGTAGGCAGGACGTTAACTACACTCTCAGAAATGGGGGTACATAGTAGGAGTCAATTTCTGTTCCCCAAGGTACATTCAGCACTTATGTACCCTTTAGGGCTAATTATAGGACCTTAAGGTACCTGTGTGAACCTTTTTTGGGTCTAAAAGATACTTTGATGTTCCAAAACAAATAAAAACCCACTTCTAAGGTACAACAGCAGTACCTTTGAGGATACTGCCCGAGTGACAAGCCTCAGTCCAATAATTACTCCTAAAGGGTACATAATACCTTGGGGAACAGAAATGGACTCCTGCTGTACCCCTATTTCGGAGAGTGTAGCAGCACGAAAAAGTGATGTGGCAGCAGGCAATGCTACTAGCAGCAGCAGAAAATGATGAAGCTTGGCAGCAGGCAAAGGCATTTCTGCCCCCGAGGCACAGCAGAAGAGCAGCTTAAATAGCCTGCCTCACAGAGGGGCAGAGTAGAGGCTGATACAGTATATAGAATCTACAAGAATGAGGGCATGGCTAGAGTTGTCTGCCTAAACTAGCTTCAGAAATTACACCCCATTCACCCTTATTCTGGTGACTTTACCATCCGCTGTGCTTTACAACGCGCTGTGTGTGCATGAGAAAGATGCTGTAGCTGCGACTGAAAACTGGAGGTACAATTCAGGAACCACTCGCGAGAGACAAATCCAAAAGTAGTATGCCTTTAATGGGGTCCGAGTCAAAGCCAAAAAACAGGAATTGCCAAGCCACAATACGAAATCCAAAAAGTGTCGACTAGACAGGCTGGGGTCAGAACCAGTAAGGCAGATGAGCAGAGATACAAAAAAAAAAGCAAAAAGTCATAGTCGATGAACAAAGCCAAGGGTCATACACAAGGCATCCAAACAGAAATCGTGGTCATACAAAAATGGGTCGAAATCCAGAAAGTCAAAAACAATACAAAAAGGGCTATGGCACGAATCAAGGTCAGACAATCCAGTAGAAGAGAAACAATACTCAATAGCATACAAAGCGCTCTGCACAAAGAAATATTGATCAACATTCTGACAATAACTGTGAGTGAAATGACTGTTTAAATACACATAGGGAAGGTCATGTGATACAGGAATCAGGTGTAGAGAATCAGACTAATTACAACGGGAGAATCACATGAGGGAAGCCCTAACCACGAAAACTGGTGAAAGACAATACACGAACAGGAATGACATAAACCGCCAATGACATTAAAACAGCTCCGGTCCAGGAGTTCTACGTGCACAGATAACGAGCGCAGGATAGTGATTACGCACGTGTGAGAGATCTCGCACAAACGCAGGGGGAGACAGGAACAGCTTAGCAAGAGGCGGAGATTAGAACAGGGCAATTGCTGAGAGGGAATTAGTCTACATTATTAGTGGTGCAACTTTACAGATTTAACTAGAGTGCTCGTTAGTAAGCTAGTGATCTATATACATGGATTAGTTGTGTCAGTAGACTATGATACAAAATACAAAGGTTAGTCTTGTTTGTAATCAGAACAGAAAGGCGAAAGAAGTAAACGAGAATCGAAGGAATATTTTAAACACCGAAATTCATTTAAATCACCCAAAGTCAGTGAGCACGCAGACAGGAAAGATGGACTGAACCAACTAGATCACAAGACAGTGGAGACAAGTGCAATGGAACTTAGAAATGGAATGAACTAAAAACCTGAGTATTACAATAACCAAAAAGAATAAATAAAAGACAAAATCATGAACACAGAACCTGAACATAAACATGACCAATAACCATAACTATGACAAAAACTGAACGGCACGCTGGTCAGAGGAAACACTGTGCTCAACGACTTCCTCCTCCAGATAGCCAATACAGTCATTCGGGCTTCACTTCAAAGAACTGCCAGCAGTCTGCCTGATAATACAGCTCAGATGTGCCATCAGGGTCAGCAGTACCTTTGCCTTTTGAGTGCATGATTACTTTCAACCTTTTCCACAGTGCTCAGCCTAATTAACAATCAAACCGTTTCCACAATAATCAATGGTAATATCTTGCCTGCAAAAATTAAGTAATGATAGTGACAGAGAAAATTGGGTAGTAGAATGGGATTGTAAGGATGAAGATAATCTGAATAATTAATTGCAAAATAATCCATATCTCAGAGTTCCATGTCTCATTGTAGCATTTTTTAAAAGGCCAGTGCCTCAAAGGTCAATGTGGCTTATTATATCCCCAAACGCCGAATGGCGTTCCAGGGATATTATGTTTTTGGTCCGACAGCCGCCGCGGCCACACTACGTGTTAACGCGATAACTTCAGTAACATTTCAATTAGAAATTTCAAGTTTTGCATAAAAGTAAGTATCATAAAGAGGAAGAACTGATTCGATTTTGGACAATTTACAATTTCCAGATTGGCCACCAGGGGCCAAAAACTGAAAAAAATCACTGTTTTTATCATATCTCTGGAAATATTTGTCCAATTCACCTCAAATCAAGTGCAAATGAAACGTTGTGACCTGAGGATGTGTCGCACGATGACATTATACCTGTTTGGTTCAAAATTTTGACACAAGGTGGAGCTTTGTCACATAAAATTCACCAGTTTTGCCATATCTTTGGAACTATTAGCCCAATTGACATGAAACTATGTGCTACAGCAAGGTCATGATCTAACAACATGTCACATGATGACATTATACCTGTATGGTTCAATATTTTGCCACTAGGTAGCGCTATGTGATGGAAAAATTACCATTTTGGCCATATCTTCAGAACCATTTGTCCGATTGACCTGAAATTAAGTTCAAATGAAAGTCTATTCAATGTCTATTCAAGGATTGGGGAATTGGAGGATTGTTTCATGTTTTTTAAAATGTATTTTTGTTCACTGTTCTGTTAACAGTGTTTTTGTGTATATTCATTGACGCTCCTTTGCTGACGTGACAGTCATGAACTGTCCGTTGTTTGAGAACTTTAAACAAACAAAAACATGGCCATTGTCAGTGATAGGGAGTTTATACTCAGAAAAGAGCAAGAAGCATTGCTCGCATAGTTTATACACTACACCCAAAAATGGCCAGTAGGCTTATTGTTGTCATTCTGCAGTTTTTTTTTCATATCTAATTCCATTCTTCTGTCAGTGTTTGTTACCAAGAATTCTCACTCATTTCTCTCCTGTGTGTGTGTGTGTGTGTGTGTGTGTGTGTGTGTGTGTATGTGTGTGTGCACCCGTCTTCTCCTAGAAAATCAGATACTACATCCTGTGGAAACACGGCTTAGTATCCAAACAAATAAACCCGAGGCTCCCCCAGTGTGGGCAGGAGGGAAGGGCCCCTGTGACGATTGGCCTCGACCCCAGGCAGAGAAGAGCACTACCAAAAAGGAAAGGCTCACACTTCCTATCATGGCACTGTGAGCAGGGGACATGGGAAGACACGCCCTGCAGGGTGTCTTCCCTTGCGGAATCTTTGCACTAAAATGCGTAACCCCTGCTGCACCAAGAAGAAGACCACAGGTGCTTCATTCTGAATGGAAGTAGTTGGAAGCAATGCCGTAATACCCCGATACAACCGCTATTGTAGTTCGTAACTTGGTAATTCTACCACCTTGCAGGCAACGCTTAATGTCTACAGGTGATAGCTTTTGGAGAACGAGAGAATTTGATGATGTGACGGGCTTTGTGTGATTGGCTTGAATTGTTCACATGATCTAAATTATGCTCTTCCCAATGCCAAAAACCAGGATTTTGCCATCCACTCTGTATAAAAAAAATCTCTGATGGCAGCACCAATCAGGCTCTGCACCACTGGCCTACTATGCCCCATGGGAAGAACACCCACAGACAGCCATTCCGGCTCTCCTCCGCTCGGTTTCTCTCTGGACTGGGAGATGTTACAGACCATCCTGGAGAGTGATTTTCATACACTGTCTACAGCAACACCCAGGCCCCAGCAGACAGGTCCTGGAAGAGGACATGTAGCGCGCACAAAGCTAACATGGTCTTGTTTAGTTTCATCACATCAACTAAGTGGTTCTCTGCTCTGAGCAAATAACTCGTAATTGGAGCGGCAAGAGGAGTCCTAAAAGAAATTACTTTCCAGTTAAGGACTGAGACTGAAGGCCTGTTCGGACAAAAAGAGCAGCACGAGTTCAAATAAACACAGACAGCCCGTCATACAATTTCCTTATCGCTGTCCTAATAGCTTGATTGTTTGCTTAGTTACGCTCCAGTGATAGCCCTCGAAACGTCTAAATTCCTTTTTCACGCAGATTATAGTGTCCAGTTGCAGAGAAATATTCAGGCCCAAGAGAGCTACGGCTCTTTAGAGGGAATACGGTGGGATTATGTACGGTATTTATTGAGTAAAGGACCATCTACATGGCAAAACTCCAGCACTGACAATCACCTCCAAACATGAATTACCATTTAAGCCCCTCCACTTCATGTTGACCACAAGTTTTAATGAATTATTAGTTTTTACTGTTCATTAAAAGGGTGATCAGACAAGTTTGGGCCCGTTAAGTTTCCCGGATTAATCTAAAAAGGGCTGTTTCTCTTCAAATTAGCCCTTATCAATGAGCTGAAATGAGTGATTAACTTTGACCACCCATGAGAAGTGACCATCATTACTTTTACACTCCTTCACACTCTCAGCCATAAAAACAGATCCTCTCTCACTCCATCTCTCCCTCTGTCTCTCTCTCTCTCTCTCTCCCTCACTTTTTAAAGCAGACAGAGGTATGCCACAGGATTGAGGTGTGGCCAGAACTCAAACCCATTTTAAAGTTGCTGTTTCTGACTGATTGGGCTCCGAGAGCCTGTGGATATTGTCTGGAGATCAGAAACCACTCCTGGCGAATCAGATCAGCTTTCTTGCACTCACAGTCCTGTAATTGGTAGGTTTATTTTAAAAACTGTGGCAAAGAGGGAAAAAGCATGTGATTTATTATTCTATTGCCACTGCGGAAATTTGAAATCCGATAAGGTATTTAAACGATACTTCTACAAATTCACCCCAAGCGCTAACCAAGGGACTCTCACACAAACGTACGAGCACACACACTCTCACACACAACCAAACAGACACACACACACACACTCACATACACAGTCAAACACGCACATGCAAACACACACTCCTACACACGGGTAAACCCACACACACGCACACACACACCAGCAATCACAAATCAACACACGCGCACATAGAAAACAAACATACACAGACACACACATAAATTTGCACCACATACACATTCTCTAATAGAGTTGGTCAAAGACAACACACTACTCCACTCCACCCACAGGATGGCCCACCGTTGCGACTAACATCGTCTCGCCTTGAACTGCTCGGCAGGAAAGCCCTCCAGGATGATTAATCGTCTCCATTGACCCGATTTCATTCCCCACCTTTACTTATGTGACAGTCTGTTATTGTTTGGTCTCTTTGATTCGCCCAGAGGCCCACAACCGCATCGTCTTAGGGAAGAATGCGCAAGACTCCTGCCAATGTGACCCCCCCCCCCGTCATAATACCGCCAGAACAAGAGGGCGGGGTGGTACCCCTTGGACAGCTCAGCAGCGGAGTAGATTTATTGGGCCTGATGCTGGCTCCGTCACAAAACTGGGGGCTTGGCGAACGCAGCACTGTGCGTTATTTCATACCGCTATTAATCACTCATAACTCTGCGGACGACATGCTAGTTTTTCGCTCCCGGTGGTCCTGTCGTCGCTGGAGCCTGCCGAGGTCATCAGAGGTCAGAGCTTGAACTGCTCGTGCCCGGGCTAGCACACAAACAGCCCTCTCATCAGTACTACTTTGCCGTCGATGCCGTGGTTTCGTTTCTCATGTTTTCCCGTTGCATCAAAATTTATGTGACGCGCGCATGGCGGTGCGTTCCATGCCAGTCAGCCAAGCCCATCACGGCCAGTGGTGAATGCATGCTGCAACTGGGGCGAACTCCATACTTATCAACTCCCATGTTTACACACACAGACACATATGCATACACACACACGTTTGTTTTCATGATTTGTGGGGACATTCCACAGACTTGCATTCATTCCCTAACCCCTTTCCCTGATCTTAACCCACAACAGAACATACCTAACCCTAATATTAACCCAATCCTAACCTTAACTCCTAAAATAGTTTTATTTGTGGGCACCTGAAAAGTCCCCACAAGTACAATGAAATCTGGAATGATATGTCTAGTGGGGACATTTGGTCCCTACAAGGGTAGGTAAACATGGGACACACACACACACACACTCACACTCCCAATCCCTCGCTCCATTGCGTGGCTGCTTTGGCTACACGTCCAGTCCGGACTCCTGCTCACCTCAGAGAAAGCTGAACCCCAGTGGCACTGCGGTGATCAGTGATTCCTGTCAGCGTCTCTGCGCGCTTCCAGCAGAAACTTCCAGAAAAAGCCAGAGTCAGAGCGCATGCAAGGAGCTCCAACACAATTTACTGCACTGCTTGTGATGGTTCCTGTGACAATTTAACGAGCGGGGAAAGCCGAACCTGCTGCATTTCGCAATGAATGCATTCGCTGAAAAACTGGCTCTAACTTCTTGGGAACAGACCTGAACCTCACAGCAGGTCACTCTTATGTCCAATTACAATGGCACATAAAAATGATTTGTGCACTTGGGGTTTCAGGCATTGAGGAGTAAAACATGAACAATGAAATTCTGAATGAAAGTGGTCGCAAGTGTTCCGGCTCAAACCTGTGCGTCAAGTAGGTGGTCAACATTGCTGCATTACAAGTTCACTTTCCCACCTCTCCATTAAGACCTTGTGTTAAAAGACGCTATAACTGGCTCTGTTAGAACATGGTTACTGCTAAACCTCTCAGCCAGTCCCACTTCACCAGCCGGTGACATCACAAAGGCCTTAAAGTTCCCAGAGTACCGCAGGGATTTGATGAGTTCGCTTCAGTCTGGTTTGGTGTTTCTGTAGTAGGATTTGTCCTTCAGGCATCATTCTTGCGAAGCACTCAGCTGCGTTTTCAGAGCAGGAAATCGGAACTGACTGCGTTCTCGTTCGCGCGAGTAGGACCAATGGCTTTGAGTTTTACTTGCTTTTACAGGCTGTGATCACTCTCTACAGAAGCGGTCAGCGGATAGCAGTGCGATGGAAAAACTGCTTGTGCTTGTTCTTACACCATGTTTACAGACAATTACCACCATGACTGCACTAACTAAAGACTGCATTTCTGCGATTATTTGTGGCAAAATGCAATAGCACAGCACAATGAACCCAATCAAAAATGACTGCTTTCATTACACACAGCCTGACTGATTATATACTAAAGTTTGGCTGGTGGACCATTACAGGGAGCAAATTGCCGGAACTTCCAGTTGAGTGAAACTATTGAATCAGGCCGTATGGTGACTTCCTCCCACAGGGTGCAATCACTCAGTGATCTGGTGCCCAGCCAACAACACAATGTAATATACCGTACATGAAAGGTACTGCTTACATACTTTTCTAAACCACGACTGCCGCAATGTCATCAAACCCAGTTTTCAGCGAGGAATGAAGTGAATTAATTCATTAGCAGAAATTCCCTTTCTGAAGAAAACCGCTCATTATACACAGCCTCCAGCAGTCGACATAAACAGGTACCAACATGGAAAACGTAAAACAACTTGGCAGCCCTCAATTCTCTAAATATGCTGACAAAGGCAAAAAAAAACAGTCCGCTTCGATCAACAACGCTTAAGATCAGCTTTTTCCTCAATATAGTCAAGCCCTCCTAAGTGCCCTCCTTCCTGAAGTGTTGAGCCACCCGATGGGTCCAGCTAGGTGGTATCAAAAAAAGAGCCACAACTTTGACGCAGGTCGATTCTATTCCTTTAATTTGACTCAATTAACCACAGCCCCACTTTGTCACACTACGCGGTGTCTGATTTAGATTAAAAGGCTTTCTGCACTCACACAGACGATCAAAGACACCATGTGTTACATCTCACGGACGGCTTTAGAGTTCGATGTGGAGATCGTGGCCATATTGAAGATAAGCCAGCCGTGATTAACGAAGGCTTCAGTGGATAGTGACCCTCGACCCGAAAGCTCTGACACAAAGCGGCCATCTCTCGTGAACCACTTCTCAAAATGAGTTCTGGGCTCGGGTCTCAGCGAGGCTTTTTTGCGTGTAGTGTCTGTCTTAGATTACGCGCTGAACTACGCCCGTTAAACAAAACAAAGCCCAAAAATGCGCGCTCTACCAAATGAGCGAGGAGATTGCATCAGAGGGCATATTGTATAATGTCAAATCACATTTCTGAGTGGAGTAGACCCAGCGGTATTGCTTGCCAACTCCTCTAAAGAGGTTTCAGAGCGCAATTTTCATCTGGCTCTCTGCAGAGGAATTAGGGACCTTTCATGTATACTCTGGTGTGGTGGCAGTTTTGATAAATCTCTTTCAGCTAAGCATAAAAGGAAAACAGGAACTGTAGAATTAAGAATGAAAACAAAGCTTTCTGTGCTTGCAAAATGAAATATGGAGGATCGAGTTTGAAAAACATCTTTTGCAATTGTGGCGGGATTGGGAGTAATGAGCTTGAGAAACATCTACTATAATCATAGTAGGAATCTGAGATCATAAATCTCCTGGTGAAACAATTCATGCACCGTTAATTAATTATAAATTTGAAATTTTCAGTTCCTTCCCTGGTGTATCTTATATAGAGAGCATGAACGTGCCTCCTCAATTTCCTACTTTGAGCAGGTGTATCATAAGGTACAGACACCATTTTCCCTCAGCATTCAAACTAAAAGACGTGGCGAGTTTCATTTATAGGCCATCATTGACGATAATAAACACCAAGAACGTGGAGTCAAGAGTAATGAAGATGGGTCAGTGATTGTGCTCTTGCAAGGTCCCAAATATTTTCCTCAGTTATAAAGAAAAAATAGGGTTAGCCTGTGGCCAAGTGGCTAAAGCATTTGACTGGGACTCGAGGTCCAATGTCATGGTTTTGCCCCCGCCGGCAGAGGACAGCAAACCGGCGAGCACTGGGACCACGTACCCAAAGACCGGTGAAGGGACCCACACACTCAGGCTGAGTAACAATATAAAAATCTTTAATTTAAAGATTAAAACCAAACAGGAGAGGAGCAGCGGCAAAATGACAGACAGGCAGTGCAGTGCTTGAATAGTCTAACCTGCACCTCCACTGCAATGAGCAGCAGCTGTGGCTCGTTGAGATGGAGGTGCATACAGCAGGAGGGGGGAGGGACTGCAGGACAGAACCATCACACCCAAGCCCCCAGTGTGGCCACAATAAGATCAGCTGAGCCACTGAGCAAAACTTTCAAGGATGTGCTGCTCCAGGGAAAATAGACACCTGCTAAAATAACAGTAATGTACTGTTGAATGAGCAACAGACTCTGATGCAGAAATAGCCCAGGTCCATACACAGAGGTGCTACAAATGTGCTAAATTTCCTCCAGCGATTAAATTCATTATATACTTAGCAACAAAAGTTTCTGTGACACCATTTATGTGTATGTTATAAATGACACGCAAAGATCTCAATGCAATCAATATGTTTATTTAACAGGAGAAACACTGACTTTTCAGTGCCAACGTCACTCAAAACGAAAAATGTCATTTTCATGCGTCATGAAGCACTTGTCTGACGTCTAACCAATTGTGACCTTCACACTTCAATACCGGGTGTGACTTCCTCGTGCCATGATGCAAGCAACGCATCTCCGGCGCATGGACCGAATCAGATGTGCCAGAAATTGCTGTGGGATGTCATTCCAAATCTGACGTAGACGTTGTCGCAATTCCTGGAGTGTAGCTGGCGGGGTATCCAACCGCCGCAAACGTCGATCCATCTCGTCCCAAAGATGCTCGATTGGGGACATGTCTGGGGATCTGGCTGGCCATGGCAGGACATTGACATGTTGTTGCATCAGATACTGCTGTACAATCCTTGCAACGTGTGGTCTGGCGTTATCATGTTGCAGCGTTATTCCGGGACCATGTTGCATCAAAAACGGTACCACCAATGGCCGTAGCACTTCATCGCGATATCTTTGACCTGTTAGATTTCCATCAATAACAAGCAAATCTGTTCTGTTTCTAGCCGTGATCCCTCCCCAAATCATGACACTACCACCTTCAAAACGATCAAATTCCTGAACACAGTTGTTGGCATAACGTTCTCCACGTCGACGGTATACACGTAAACGACCATCACATCGGTTAAGCATGAATCTTGATTCATCAGTGAAGAGTACAAGATCCCACTGACGTTGGATCCACCGTCGATGTTGCTGTGCCCACTGTAGACGCAGTCGTCGGTGTTGTACTGTGAGTATTGGACGTCTTGCTGGCCGACGTGGGACAATGCCAAAATGACGGAGACGGCGACGGATTGTCTGTGCAGACAGTCGCCTCAAACCAGGTATCGTTCTTGCAGTTATGGTTGCAGGTTGGAATCGATTTCGGAGATGGGTTGTTCGAATCCAGTTGTCCTGTCTGGGAGTGGTTACTCGTGGACGGCCGCTGCGAGGACGGTCTCTGACATGTCTTGTCTGCTGATGACGCTGCCATAAGTTCCAAATGGTGTTTCGGTGGACATTCAGGCGATGAGCAACTTCCCTCTGCGAGGTTCCGGATTCAATCATCCCAATGGCCCTCCACCGATCATTTTCAGACAGTCTTGGCATTTAGAGGGTAGAGTTCCTGATCCGAAATGGCTGTGTTTTCGATAAGTGATGCTTCCGTCGTTCATCAGGCACAATGTGAACATTCCAAAAATTCTCCTCTTTTATTGCCATCCACAAGCATGATTTACGCACATTTTCACGTGCAAAGTCATTTTCTCGCATTTTCATGATTTCCATTTCAATGTTGTGTTTACGTGTACTGTTTCAGTCTGATATCACCATGTATGACAATTTCATAATTGCGTTATGAAAAATAATTAACAATATTGGTGTCACAGAAACTTTTGTTGCTGAGTATACTTTTTACAGACCTCAGACATGGGTTGCCACCTGGAATTTGAGGCTGTATTGGGCTCCCTTGTCCCAAAGAATATTTTAAGGGTCCCTGTCAGTTAAGACCCTAGGAATCAATCTAACCCAACCGATCCCCCATCCCCCAACCATAAACCTTACGGTACCAGTTACAGCCTCGCTGACAGAACCGGAAAAGTTACCTCTCCTCACCCTGCACCACATGTAGATTGACTGCAGTTTTCTCTCCAAACTACGTCAGATTTGGCTCCATGCCTTTTGCTGACACGCCAGAATTTCGCCTGGATCGTCCAGGAGAGAAGTATAAATTGCCAATTTTGACATTAACAAAGCATTAATTGAAACACTGAATACTAAAACCCCATAAGTCAAGTCAAGTCAGGTGTGACTTATGGGGTTTTAGGAATAGGTGCTTCAATTACTGTGTGACTCGCACTAATCGTAGACATTCAATTATTAAAGTTCGAAAGTTACTGTAACTTGTCCTCATTTTTTTCACAGTTTCCTACACCATAGAAGGCCGCTATATCCAGTCCTCTAAATAACACTGAGATGAAAACAAAATGGCCGCACCAGAATGACCCCCTTCCAACTGCCACCACCTTAGTTTGTTAAATAAGATCCAACGGTGATGGGAAGCTAATGACAAATGTAAAGGTATGTGTATTGACACACACACACACACACGCACACAGATTCAGCCTTGCAAAGAATGCCCAGATATCACGCAAGCCTGAGGCTAAGCCTTTTGCTGATTCTGGACCAAAGACAGTCAGACAAAGAAACATTGAGATCTGGCCTGGACTGTCTTGCTATCTGGGGCGGACAGAAGAACAACTGGACAAGAACCGTGGAAGCAAACAAGGCCAGAGTGTTTATGTTATAAAAACGGTGACTTCATATTTCAACACATTCCTCCCCAAGTCATGTAGCACGAGATCAGAGCTAAACGCGATGCAGATGGGCCCTGAGCCGCAACCTAACTAAGCCTGGCAGGGTCCTCAGTCCAAGCTGGTTCATTATCGTCCAAGCTGTGTTTTCAAGACTTCTAGCTGATCGTACCTAGTCTGGCAGTGGTCAAAGCTGGTCTCTAGCTGGGCAGAGCTGGTTTAGCCAGCACAGTAAGCTAGTCTATGATGGTCCAAGCTATTAGCTCATCATAGCTGGTCTGTTGGTGGACAAAGCTAGTCTCTTACAGAGCAAAGATGGTAGAGAGACCACGTGGTCAAACTGGTTGACCAACTGACCACACAGACTGGCCAGCTGGTTTACCATCTTCAAGTGGAAGCACGGCGTAAACCAGCTTACACCAATTTTAGTGTAAATCTTCATCAGAGGATGTCTGGACTCACCCCGAGATACAGGATATCCCAGCCGCAAGGGCCTCCTAGACACAGATGGTGGAACCACCACCCATACAGTAGCACCGCCCCCACAGAAGAGGTGGAGGAATGCAGCACGTGCTTCACCCAACCCCTGTTTCTGCCTGCAGATTTCATCAGTGAATTCCACCTCATCTAGTGAAAACTGTATTAATCATCAAATCTTGGAGATTGGAACAAGTTAGTGGGGAAGATGTTTACTTTTCTGAGCTGGGGTTATCAACCAGCCATTCAGTACCTCCATCATTCTGGCGTCTCCAATTGTACCAGTAGTAGCTCTGGACTATTGACACATGGTATTCTTTTTTCATTTAATTTCCCAGTTATCAGTTTGATCCAGCTCTTGGGGATGACATCAATATCACGGCTTAAATCAAAGCCGCACTTAAAAATTATTTAACGATCCGGTCCAGACCGTTTATCACTTCACAGTCACTGAGGGCTAGCCGACATTGAACGAAAGCGCCAACTTTATCTGATCCTCAACGATCGAGACTCCTCCCATTATTCTCAGCTCTCAGTGTTGGAAAGTGTGATGATGAGTAACTATTTGCCTTTCCACTGCGGAGAGAGAGACGGAGAGGTGAATGTTCACGACCCACACGACACTGCTGTACACCTTATCTTTATGACAGCCTTAGCCTTGCCGGCATGCATGCTAGACTGATTGTGGCGGAAAACCAAAGCGTTAACGTGCCGTCTCTCCGGCCCCTGGACCAATGGAATAACATCAGTCATGGACGTGCTGGGCTGAGCGACGAGCTTCCCTGACACTGAAACGGCAGCTAGACGTAATGGAAGCTTCGCAAAATGAGCTGTAAACTCTGATAAGAAAATGGGGGTAGATGGAATTGCGCTGTGTCAAGGCTGTCTTACACTTTCCGTTGTGCGCGTAAACATGGCTCTGCATAGTCACGCTGAGCAATTTGGCCAAAATCAAATATCATGACATTTTTCACAGTATACCTCGATATCGCAATTGTTGCAATATTGTAGGCATAACTTACTTTCACAAAATATTTACACAATATGATTATTGATAAACAATCATTATAAATGTGGATATGATCACCAAGCAGGTACATTTAACAGCTTGAACTTAAGAATAGATGTTGACAACTGTATATCTTTCCTGTAACGCAGCCTTTAAAACCAGAGCAGACAACACTTTGGTCATAATATGATGTTACTATATCCAAAATCCCAGACAATGTCAAATATTATATGCTGATATTGATATGCTATCAATATATTGCCCCGCCCTACTGCATTGGGGGTTATGGGATGTGTAGAAAGGGCAAAGGTTGCAAACCAGGTCTGTGTAGATGCCGCGTACCTGTTCACAAGTATAAAAGTCTACCGACATCCAGACGATGATTAGCCGACTTTTGATTTGACATGAGATAATGGTCACACATATAGCCAATAACTGGCAACAAATATGGATGATTTAATTGGTGGCAAGCCAATGAGCTTTGGTTAAAGAGGCATGCTTTACCGATACATAACGAGTCTTTTTACGTGGCTTGTGCAACTCACCCAACCGATGCGCAAGCATACATGATCAGCACGTTAATGAATGACGCCCAAAACGTAAATCATGCAAACTAGACTGATGACGAAGACGCACAAAACAGCCCTGAGACTGAATCCACGCGGCCACAGCCTGAGCTGCCGGTGAGAGGTCACTCTGGCCTCCGTTTGTCCCCCAATTCTATTTACCCAGCCAAACAGCCAAATCTCTGCTTTGAAGATGAAGGATTCCGCTTTTTAAAACCCCTATAACAGTGCTACCGGGTTGAAACATTAACCAGGCATTCTGAAACAGTAAATGCACTAGCAGCAAGCAGCTCAGCAAAGCTGGAGGCCAAACCTTTCCAGGTGACCGTGTGAAGTAGAACATACGAGAATGACCCCACTCATCGTTGAAACATTTTAACCCCGTAAAACCTTTTGACTCATATATAGCTCTGTCAAATGCAGCTGCTGTATGCAAACCAATGGAACCTCAGGCCTATTTTAAATTCTAGTGCAGATCCCAAGGTTTTTAAATATGTCTCGCTGAATTACAGGGAAATGAGAATAAAATATTGTACTAGATCTAGATATTTTCCATTTGATGTAATACTGAGGCCATAAAAACAGGATGCAACATGTCTGAATATTCCACTCAGTAAAAGTGTGATGTAGCTTCAGCGAAGAGCTGCAATCAGCAGCTACAGAATATGAATGATATATGATATTGCCCTACAGTATGAAAAAATGCTCTTTCTAACCTTGCACCTACTTAAGGGAAAACTTAGGAGAAAAGTTAAAAGGGGTTGATATATTATGCTGTATAACAATAAAATTCACTTATTCACTTAGTTTAAAATGCACTACAATGCCCATAGACTCTGCCTTCGTTGATTGAGTGAGTATGACACACAATATTGCTTTATTTAATTTTTATGCGGCTCAGAAATGTAGTAAAACGCAAGACATAAATTTTGTACTAATCCCACAGATCAACGATCCCAACTGCCTCCACATCACTCCTCTCTTCCCTTAGAGAGCTGTCAAACAGATAACTATTTAATACACCACCTTGCAGTTTAAAAAAATGCATGCGGATTTTAATTATACAGTATTACACTGATGGGACATGTCAGGTATTTTTAGCGTTTTGTTTGAGCGGGATTAAACGAGATTTAAAGAAATTACACCGAGTTTCTTTGCGGTAGGAGTAAGACCTTCGGCTGCAATTATCTCGCTACATTAAGAGCATTGTGCTGCCTGGCAGGCTTCGGGGCTAAATTAATTCTTCCCATCAATCAAAGCTGCGGAAACATGCCCGGGAGCTTTCCACAACGATCCGAGCGCGTAGTTAATGTAACAGGCAGAGAGAAGCAGCAGGTCTTTTTAAACCACCTGAATGATGCGGCGGTTTTGGGCACGGAGCCCCCGAGCGAAGGAGGGGACGACGGCGGGAGCGCTCAGGTCCACGGGTCGAGCCAGTGCGGAGCAGGGGAACACCCTGTACGAAAGCCACTGACACCTGACATTCTGCCAAGCGCTGGAGAGTCATTCAGGGAAAGGAAAATGCTTACTACACAAATACAGCTCTAAAAGGTCACCGAGTAAGGCAGTGAACCGTAAAAAAAGAAATCCAAAAAAAGTAGACGTAGCCTACTTCACCGTAAAATACTAAAGACGGTTGTTTATCCCCTTCCTCTCTTGCTGAATGACAAGCGCTCGAGGAGAAAAGTAAGCCAGGTACGGAGCCATGAATAAATCACTCTCTCCAAGAGGTACCTCTCCCTAAATTACTCTAGGACAATTGCAACGTATGCACCGCCCTCCCTCTCACCACTCTCCTCTTTCAGTCTCCACTTCTTCTTCTTCTTTATTTTATGCATCTGTGTTTGTGAAAAAACGGAAAGTTCTGGTGCCTACTTGTGCGATGAGAGACTTCTCACTAAAACAAACAGGCTCGCGCTCTTAAAGCGCCCGCTTGTGTAATTAGCATGATCCTGTAGGCTTTATTATGCAGAATCTCCTTAGGCTGATGAAGATAGGGGATTTGCAGATTAAAGCGTTGTAACACCTGGGCTTGTAGGATGTAGCGGTGTGACCTTGACAGATGATTCTGCAGCGATTCTGCCCAGCGGACGCTTCTGCGCCTGATCATCCAGTCGCTCCCTTAATCCAATAGAGTCGTGGCTTCGTCCCGTCCCCTCGATCCCGTCACTCATTCCCCTGTCCCCTCTGGAGCAGTATTATGAATGCACTTTAAACCCAATTCTCAAGAATCCGCGGGTCTTCGGAGTCCCAGAATCTAATTGGCAAAGTGCACTTTAAGGGAATCTGGGGATATGAAATGCAGTGTTTTTCGAGATGTGTGGCACATGACACCCTTGCTTTCAAGCACTCAGTGCCCCCTCCATTAGCACAGCATGTTCCAGTATAGTACAATAATCCAAAGGCTGCAATATTATACATGCAATTTTTCCAACTGACGCTTGTTTACCCAAAGTCACTCATTGTTGATTAGCTGAAGCAAGGGCCAATTCTGGAGCAATGAGGGGTTAAGGGCCTTGCACAAGGGCCCAACAGCTGTAGATTTGTTATTTCGGCAACACTGAGGCATGACCCATCAACCTTTGGTGACCTAGATAAGCATCTTTGCTACTAGACAGCAAGCTGCCCACTGAATGTGTGTGCATAATAAGTCAGCACACACCTTTCTATAATGGCAATGATATGTGTAGTCTCTGCAATCGTCAGAGCGAACCTTCACTCATCAAAGAATGAAAAAACCAAAGAGAGCTCCACAATTCCCTGTGACGGAAAAAGAGAGCAGCGATTCCAGGAAAAGCTGGGATTTTTTTGTCGGGATCCCGTGATTATATCTGAATAATCCTCCTAAATAAGGCAAGGTAAGGACTCTGCCATAGAGAGAGGCAGGCTATAGTATAAAACCAGGAGTGTGGTTTTGGGAGGACCTTATTGCTGCTCAAATCCTCCTTGTAGGAGTGAGGACTGTCCCATTACACGAGCCAGCGAATCACACCGGAGTGGAGAGGTTTTACTGGAGTGGTTGTCTGTGGTTTGCCCAATCATGCACAGTCCCCACAGTTCGCTTTCCCTTTAAAACAGTCAGTCAACAATTCATAGTTACTGTGTTTGAAAACCATCTAGATCACGCATATGCACAAGCTTGGAAGGGAAAAATAATTTTAACCCTTAGAGCGCTAAATGCAACTGTTGTTACTCAGCGATGTAAGATATCAAAATCAAAGCTGTTGAAAACCTATCATGTGGTGACTTGTTTAAAAGATCTCACCTGCAGAAGCTCTTTTAAACAAGCCCCACATGATAGGTTTTCAACAGCAAAAGATAATTACATTTGTATTTTTTTTTAATTTGTTTCAGCACTCTAAGGGTAAACAGATCCAGATGGCTGTAGCTTGTCGTGGACATTTAACATTGTCATTTCATGTGTAGTGGGGAGCGCCTCATAAATTTGCACCGTTGTACCTTGCATCACAATCGAAAATACGCCTGATGGTCATTGTACCAATTAGTCTATATAGCGACTGTCGCTAATCAGATAAAGCCAGCTGCAACAGGTTTTAGAAATTAAGAACTCAAAGGCGATGTTACCAAAAATCTTTGATACTGCCAATGGACACTACTGATCTAAACACACTTGTCTGTCGTTCTGGACACACAATCACCAACTCAATCCAGACTGTTTTAGCCTTACAAACCAATGCCACATGTGCAGATAACTTAATCATGACATCACATAGCAACAGCGATTTGAGAGGGGAAAAGGACAGAACTAGAGAGGAAGAACAGGTAGGAGATCACACATAAAGCTGATTGAGACATCTTTTTTCACAGCTAACCGTCATGCCCTGTCCCTCACCCTCTGACCCCACATACTTTCAGGAGAGCAGTTTCATCAGAGGTCAGGGCAGGTTGTTCATGGGTATCTCCACCAGCTGGGCTGAATTAAACAGGCCTCTACATTGAGAGATACAAGACCAATAAGCCCCAAGGGAAATGATACCTTCAGTAAGCTGGTGAACTTTCTGACACCAGCATTTTTTTAAGGCTTTCCATCCTGTGCTAAGCCAATGGCTGGCCAGGGAGAAAGAACAGGGTGAAGGTGGAGTGGCGCTCCTGTAGTGTGACTCCATCTTTCATCCTGTTGAGAAAATCCATCCATCTCCTTGCAGTAAAGCTACGAGGGGGGAAGCCCAGTGTGTGTCCATGTATGTGGGGGGGGGGGGGGGGGGGGGATCATTGAATGGTTTCTCAGGTAACCCTCTATTACAGGTCACAGGTTACTATGACCATGCTCCACAAAACTGATACAAGTATGGGCAGCTTTTGCTTCAAGTCAGCTCCCTGACTTCTACCCTGTGCGGTGTCTGGTCACCCCGTGTTAGTCAGGACTTTGCAATTGCTGTTCCGTAAGAGAGCTCCCTCTCGGAGCTGGAAGCACACAGTGGTGAGTGCTGTGCTGAAAATCGAGGAGCTCAAAGCAACTGATGCTCAGCCTTTTTCGGGCTGTACAGCCAAACTGGTGGCGCGTCGCTGCAACCTGCTCCCATCGACTCAGGAGGAAGATGTCGAGCAACGCAATTCATCTGCCTCAAGGGACGACTAGCCCTCGCCTCTTTAACCTCATGCAGTCGCACTGCCAATGACACCCTGGCTATGCTGTCGGAGTATAACTCAGTCACTGTATAACTTTCGTGTAGGCAGCAATTTCCAGGCCAATCAGGACTTATCGGCCTACGTCAGTTATGATCAAGTATCATTACAACAGAACAGGCAAGTAAACAATCAATTAATAAAAAAAACACCAAAGAACAAGAAATGCTATGAAACAGGGATTTTTTTTCATATGATAAAAGAGAGAGGACTGGCCCCACGCAGTTAAGTCTGTTTCTTCACTTCTTAATATTCACTGAAGGCAGAGGTGGTCATAGCGATAGAAGTACAGAACATGTCTGAACACCACAGAACATCTATTTCCCTATTCGGGACAATAAAGATACCTTTGGCCTTTGACTTTGTGCCATTGCAGGGACTAGAGTGCCAGGTCACATGGTGTTATAGATAAATGGGTCAAGTCAAGCATCACCTGCCATGTGCAGTCTGAACCACCAGGGCCCCCAGTTCTGCACTCGTTGACATGACACCCTAAGGAATAAGAACAGGCTACAACTCGTCACTCATATTACAAACACATACTCTTTGCTTAATTACCCTTTGAACCAAATTTTATGATTCCTTGGTTTCCGCTTGTGTAATTTTGCACCGAGATGTGTATTCCTAGTGTACGAAGTACCAAAAAAAAAAAAAAACACTTCACTCTCTCATCCACTCACACATCCTCTGAACCACACAGATTTACACCCATGGGCTCTATCCGAAAGTCTCAACAAATTTCACACCATGACGAAACACTGGCCAATACGTGGGCCGCTCTGTCCAGAGGATGTCCTCTATGCCCCCCCACACACACACACAGACACACACACAGACACACACACACACCCACATCTCTTCCCGGCCTCACCGAAGAACAAAACCGACCCAGAATGACAGCAACAGCCAAACAAGGCCCCCCAGCCTTTCTCTCCACATAAGAATTGCCGTGTTTGCTTAAGCTAACCTACAGCACCCCTCCCCCCCTCAGCTACAACCCCAATCCCCCCGCTTTTTCATTTCCCCGGCCCCGTCTGATGACATCGTTCACAAAAACACAGGGAAGGAATGCGGCCTATAAGACGCGTGACGCTGACAGCCTGATGGATGCAGTGAGTGACCGCCTTTGGTACCGCTACGGTAAAGACTCACACATGCCTGTCTCAGAACGAGAGAAAAGGAGAAGTGTCAAAAGTACTGGAAACAATTGAATCCGATAGCTGTGCTTGTGTCTAGGGGCTGGCCCCTCAGCTTCTCCTGCGAGGGTCACGCCGCTGAAATCCAGATTAGCTTCTCCTGAGACGACATACTAAAATCATATTTGGCAAACAATTAGCCTTTTTGCACTGCTACACATATAATAAGCCAAAAATTAACCAACAAAGTGCTAAATGCAGCTACTGCTGCTCGATGACGTAAGATTTCAAAATCAACGCAGTTGAAAACCTATCTTGTGGCCACATGATAGGTTTTCAACAGCACAAGATAATTAAATTTATATTTTTAAAAAATTTATTTCAGCACTCTAAGGGTTATAGCGTAAGCATCACTCACATTCAGTGCTGAAAATAGGCTACAGAATCTATTTTACTGTGAATTCTGAGTCAAAACATTAACCATTTAATTATGATAGTTATATTCTGAAAAAAATAAAATGCTTGCACATAGATATACACTTCATGCATGCATGATATTTTTAGTTGAACACAGTATACCAGGTAAGTGCACGTACACTCAAAAAAAATACAAAATGTTATGAAATGTTAGATTTACTTAATAATGTTATGTCAACTGGTTCCACAGAACTAAGTTAAGTATATTTCACTCAATGCAACTAATTAAACTGGCCAAAAATGTTAGAAGGTTATGGAAAGCAATTGCGTGGAACCAGTTGACATAACATTATTAAGTATATCTAACATGTCATAACATTTCATTTTTTTGAGTGTACGATTCTTCTGTGGCGTTTACAGTTGCTTACTTACTTTGTAAGCAGTATGCCAAGCAGTATTTCTGAGTCCAGGTCAATACATGGGATGCAGGTACAACAGAAAAAAAATATATTCAGATTGGTGCATTCATATCCAGAATAAACACACAGCATTTCCTGTGATTACATCAAATGTTAAGGACCTGTCTGGCCGACACAAATAAACAAAGTGATCAAACAGAAAAGCTTTTGAACACCTGTTACAAGTAAAGTTCCCTGAAACAAGCAACATGTGCCTTTCAGATCAATTGGGACGCTGATTACTGATATAAGTAAACACAAGACCACTTGTAGTGACTACATTGCTCCAGCTATGTCTGAAGATTATTACTTTCAAGAGTACAGGAGGCGCAGTTCAACAGAGAGAGATGACTATAACTCAGGATAGACTATGAGTGAACACAGCAGCCCATAAAAAGCATTTTTACGTCTAAATTTCAGAACGGTTCTCTAATTCCACAAATGCACAAATCCTTGCAAACATTAATTGTGTATCAGAACCCTAACCACATTTTCATGCAATCGAAATTGGGACGTTTCTTTCCTCCAGGTTTTACGCGTGTGTCAGGTGTTGATAAATCAATCCCTATCTCGACTCAGCTGAAATAAAAACAGATGTAGTTCAGGAACGCAAACAAGATCCGCTACATCTCGAGCTCGATTACTCTTGATCCGCATAGCGGCTTTGTTTCATCCCAGTGTAAATGGCGGAAACGTCACTCGACATGTAGCACACCTAAAAGCCCACATTTATCTGATAAAACAACTTCCGTCATCTTCCTCATTAGCTTTCATTGGGGAACGCATACAAGGGTACAAAAGATGTTTTATCATAAATAACAAACCGACCCAGATAAAGATCTCATTCTCTCTTGAATTCGGCTGTTACCTTGAGCTCCAATCAAGTAACATCAAATCACAATGCTATCATCAATGGCAGCATAAACAATAATGACAGTGAAAATGCAACTATTACAGCGTATAAAATAAAAATATAATGGATCATCACTATGATCTTGCTGCAGAACAATTCACTGCATGTTTTAAGCACCTTTGCAAATAGATCTAAGCGCTTTTAAAATAACACTGTGACTGAATAACAATAGCAACTACAACAATAATAATAATGTATTCATTCCAGGCAAATTGTCTTTATAGGCCTCATAATACCACATATATCCAAATATACCCATAATGAAAGGGAACTGATAATAACTATAGTCATGTAATATATATTACTTTATATTATTTGCAATAATAGTAATATATATATTAAAAAAAACTGTATAATAATAAAAATAACAATGAATATTTATTTACTCTTTTATTTATTTTTCACAAGAAATACAAAAAATATAATATGGAGGTTTTATTCTTTATAATTAAATGTGAGTGCCATTTCTAAACAAAATCTGTCGCCTCCTTTATTGTGCTGGAAGCAGTTCTCTGCTGTCTGACACAATTGACATGAACCATACTCAGTAACCAGTCAAAAACGTGCGGTATCATTTCTATTCTAATGTAACTTCTGAAATTGCGCAGAGTGCTCTCATTCACTTTATTCGCCTAATTCCAGTTTCTGTGGGCAGAACTCCTGTATAGTCAAATTAGCACGGATTTTAGGTAGTTTTTATGTCAGAGACGGGCCGACTGTTCCGTCATTGACACCATTGAAATTAATATTTTCTAAATTACCAATCAAATTGAACTATCATTTATTATTATTTTTATTATTATTATTATTATTATTATTATTATTATTATCTTTTTAAAATTATTATTACCAAAAGGGCTAACCTTTTCCATTTTAAACTATTTAAGATTTATGGAAGTATAATATATGGTATTTTTATATGTATCGTTGAATTTCTGCTGCTACCAGCAACATGATCCTGCCATTTAATTTCATTTTGAATACCAGCGCAACAGCTGCAGTTTCGAACGACTTGAACCAGGCGGGTGTTTTTGGTTCGTACCATTTTAAGCACTGATTCCAATACTTTTTTGACATTTGAATAACATTTTTGACTGTGGAGTAACACTGACAAAAAAGGCGTGTGAGTGATTTTGATCAGACGGGTCGCATCCTTTCAAGACATATCCAATTTATTTATTTATTTATTTATTATTATTATTATTATTATTATTATTATCACTGATACTACTACTTCTACTCACTACCGCAGTTTTTTTTAACAGCTGATCATTTTATTACTTCAACCATACAGCGGAACACCTTGTTCTTTCACTTTATGGAGCTACTATTATAATCCACCTTTGGATTAATGTATTAAAGACTAGGCTATGAATTTCTGAGGCATTCGAAGAAAAAACCAGCCGCGATTAATCCCACAAACTTGTATGAATGGTGGAATGAATGGGGTGTAGAACAGTTGCGTTTGAATGCGCCCACGGGTAATAAAAATTACGCAAAATTGTCTTAACTTATTTCTGAAAGGCCCATTTAAGCCTATGCATAACAGTGCCTTGCTGTAACATGTGCGAACTTGTAAACGAGTGGCGAACTGCTCTTTCAAGTAGCCTAATAATTTTTACTAAAACCAAAATGGAGACAGAACTTACCTGGCCCATCAATATTATTGTAATTAATTATTGACACCTATTAGCCGCAACACAAAATGTATTTAAAGGTGAGTTGGCTATTGCTGTCTGTTCGTCACTTCTTTGCATACCCGAAAAAATCTGCCACTGGTTTTAACACCAATATATGCCATTTCATCAACGTATGGAATTTTAATAACATTCAACAAGGAAGCAAAAAACATCCGCATTGACATGTTATTCTGGTATTTTGTATCATGGCCACACAAGCCTGGCAAAATTCATTCGAGCTACCGCTCGCTTCATGAGATAACAACAGGTCGTTCAGATGGACCGCTAACTTAGTACAGGACCCTTCGATTTAAATCAAGTTGTGAACGTTTGGGAATTCAAAACGATGTATAGACTTACCCACGCACTCGTTTGCTTCTCTCGCAGTTGCGCGTTGCCAAGGTCGATCATAATGAAATGGTTTGCATCTGTCACACTCCGGTCCAGCAGTGTGATGTTTGCACTCACAAACAAGGTTCCCGTCCCGATCTTTAACGCACCGTGATGCGTGGCCATTGCATTTGCATCTCCCGCCAACCTGCAGGTCAGAGACCGAATAGAAATACGAGTCCCTGGCGAGCTCCGAGTCATCCTCGTTCTCATCGCCGAAAGTATGTAATCGACTGAAAGTAACTTTAATGTCGGTGGCTGTCACCCAGTCCTGTAGTACCGGTGAGTTGTCAAAGTCGTGCGCAGAAGGTCTGCCATCCAGGGTGCTGAACGCTATGAGACCCCCGGAAAGGGGATGCATATCCGTGTGGGAGTCAGTGCAGATAGCCTCTTGCTCGTTTTGCTTAGTGATTGCAGCCTTATTCGGTTTGTTGTACATCTTTCTACACTGGGTGGAATAGAACTGGAAAGGAACCCATGATTTTCCATTGTCCATCGACTTAAATATTGCCATAGACTCGGGTCGCGGTGAACAGAATTGTAGGCTCACATAAGTGACTTCAAACTTTTTGCCCAAGGATAGGGTTAGAGTGACATTTTGCGGGTACTGGATGTAATTTTCCGATTGCCAGCAAGTGAGGTTATGAGGGTTGTTGAGATCTGTCAAATATGCCGGTGGATGATACTTCTTTGGGTCTCCGGCGTCACATGTGTGGCAGTTCCCGCTTTTCTCGTCTCCTTTATCGGTGACAACGCAGTACCGAGCGGCGGGCTTCCCACAGGTGCTGGACACGCGCACTTCCTTCCCGAAAGCGGAGTTCACGAAATCGGGGATGCATCTTCTAGGGTTACCGTTCTCATCATAACACGGATCTGGTGAAGATGTCTGGGCAGCGAACATGCTCATCCCGTAGCCACCAAATACTTCTTCCAGCATGAAAGACACAGCCACCACACAGACCAAAGCTTCCGTAATCCGTAGCATTGTATTCCAAGTTCCTCAGGATGCCGCGCACGGAAATAAAGAGCCGTTCGCTCAGAGAAAGGTGCGCCTCGAAATACTGTTAACTCGCGTCAATTGACTACACAAGAAAGGTAGATGGCCGCTGAGAGGCGTTATGTTTCAGCGGTACGAACTGTGACACGAATAAACTCATAAGCCGCAGAAAAGCGAGGAAGTGTATGACAATAAATCACAACAATTCAACTGCTTGAGTTAAAACCCGCCAAAGCGAAATCGTTGCAGAATAATTTAACCTGCTCATCATGAGGTAAATAAATGCCAGCATAGGACAATGTACCTCAGAATAACCGTTCAGCCGTGCGGGAGAGACATGAGGAGGTTCCAAGCCCGATCATTCTCTTTCGAAAGGAGATTAGAAGTTAGAAGTTCGTGTGTGCTCTTGTTTGTTTCTTGAACCAAGACGTAAAATACTGAAAAAGAACCCGTTAGTTTCCTCATGCAGTCTCTCTCTCTCTCTCTCTCTCTCTCTCTCTCTCGTTCAGGATCATTTAAGTGTCAAGCAGAAAAAGGAAGTCCATGTTTAGCGTAGGGCAATCCATTTGCACCTATCCCTGAGGTTGTTCCATGCAAAATACTCAGACAAACGACTTACTTAAGTCACACTCCTCTCTTTAGTAGCAGGTGTGGTATCAGCGGAGGAGCTTTATGGTCTCACAACATCATAACCTATTGGATGATGATAATGATAATGACGACGATTAGGCCATTATCATTATCATCACTATTAGTGGTACGAATATTAGATTTACAGTTAGTATAATTATAGCATTATTTTAGAGACACCAAAGCCTCGTCAAAAAGTACACTTCCCTTTCTATTGTCCAAATGTGCAACTACAAAACCGGAATTATTAGCCTACTATCAACAGCACTTTAAAGGCATAAATCTGAATATTATATAAACACTTTTTTTTATTTGCAATGGGTTCATAACTTAAAGCTTACTGTGCCTGGTCTTCATCTGGGACGCTGTTAATGTACCTTTGCAATATTTAGCTGTCCAATTTGACTGCATGAAAAAAATACACAAATATATATCCAAGCAAATAAAAAATCACTCAACAATGCACTCAACAAGAGCTTCAAAACTATTCTGAAATGTACCATACTATTAGTTTCAGTGGAGGGCTTGATAATCAAGTTCACATGTGAGAACACAAATGCAAATCTGTATGATTGTATGTCAAGATTTCATGCACGTCACGGCAGAACTGTGCCGATGACCTTGCAAATGCAGAGAAAAAAAACCTGTTGTGAAAACCTGTTTTGTCCTGTTTCTTTTGACCCAAGATGCTTTTAATGACAGACTCCCAGAAGTAAGCGCACTGTAAATGCAATGTCTGTGAAACTTAATATATATTCTGAGACCATAAATTCTGCACTTACAAACACATCAGAGTTTAAATAACTCTGAATATTCTCCCCTTAAAAGTGAAAGTGATCCCTTTCATTGTAACTGATACGTCATTATTATATTATAATTGTTGTTGTTGTTGTTGTTGTCATCGTCCGATTTGACAAATGAAACATAAGAACTTCAATAAGTCAAAATAGGCCAATATCATGCGGCCAATTAATTTCCTTATTCAGGTTCAAAACATGCCTCTGGGAGCATTAACTCACATTCTTAATTATTAGATAAGAATACTTGAACAAGTATACGCAAACATGCATACATCATGCATCTATTGTACATTGCCAATATCTAATCAATATCGTCATTATTTCAGCGCTATTTTATCTCAGGAAAATATTGTAGGCCTAATCACAAACGCACATTTTATTTACAATATCCGGTTTACAGAACCAAGCTTTCAAATGACCAAACTTTTCTTTTAAACATCCGCTTTCAGTGTGGTCATGTATTATAAAAATTAAGACATAAAGATTGTGGACTCTTTTCCTCTCCATTCAAACCGTAGTCCTACAACAAATTGTTCGTAAACTCCGCCGGTATAGGTTATCAGCTGATGATCATAGCAACTCAGGAGCCCACAGTAATTGCTCTATAAGGCATTTCATGCGTCGTCAAAACCGCCCATATAAAGCACTTGATTTCGTGAGAACACTAACTTTTGTTTTGCTGAGCCAATTTCACCTCATCGGCCGTATTAAACAGTCGTAAAATGTGGCAAATACATTTATGTGGCAAGGGTATAGGCATTTGTAATTTGCTATCAAGACGCATAAAGGTGATAGCTTGACCGCAGTACTCAGCAAGCACCGGGTGTGGCGAAAAGTTCCCTCCATGATATCTGTCACTGAGCTTAGAGCTTTACAAACGGGTCTCTTCAGAAAAAGGCTTTTCACCTTTTGAATGTCAGCGCCGCAAAATTGGCTGTTCAAGGCCAAGCTCACGCAGCGGAGTGTCTTTGAAATCAAAGCCTCTCTCCAGATAGGGCATTAGGGAAACGGGGTTTACCTTCTTTTCACAGCATTTTATTCGTGCTAACCTTTGCTGATGTGTTACAAAAACTTCAGTCGGTATAGACAAATCGTTCCTTTAAAAAGGTAGTGGAGCTTTCTTATTCAAAACCAATGACTCTCGGTAGCAGAGTCAATCAATGAACAACTTCAGGATGTATAGGTGCACTGTGAAACAACCGACACTTAAAGAGTTAATTCAATTCTATTTGGGTAGGCCTATACCTGAAGCCAATATGACTTCCTTCTTACAATATGAGGATCATAAATGCGTAAAATAAGCACATTGCCTGCTTGGGAATGAAATCCAAAAACAAACAGCTTTGCGGGTGGATTTAGCTGCGACGATTTTCATTTTTGTATCATTACTGAGTTTGACAGAGGCTACTTTATATGTTTGCTCGCGCAAGCTGTTTTTCTCATCTCGGAATGTTATTACACAGTGGCGGGCCGCTGACTGTTAGCGACGCTCCATTGCGCAATAAACAGAGCTGACTGCGGTTAGTAATCACGATTTACTTTTTAACATGATTTACACTTGGCTATTTGAATACAAGATCATGATTCTCTGGGGTTAAAAATGAGCATTTATAGCCAATATACTGCCAGGCAAGCTATATTTTGGGGGGTATGGAATAACGGTTTTTTTTTTTTTTTTTGCTACAGTAGGTTATTTAGTTTCTTTCTGGATGATGCACTAAGGCGATTGAAATTCCAGCTGAACCGCCAACCACATTTATCCTAACAGCATAGAGTTATATGAGATACAGCGTTGATACATTAACATATAGTAATAACTTAATTTCTGATAAAAGGTGAGAAGTGTGAGATAGGGGATAAAGGGAGGAATCTCTCCTATCTTCTGGAAAACGAGATTGACTTTCTCGCCTGCAGCCAGCACAGACCGTGGAGCCAATGTCTAAGGACGGATGCACGCAATGCTTAACTGTATCAAAGACAAAGTGTATTAAATACACCCGCTCCATATTTTGTCTTCTCAAGCCTATAGGGCCAAGGAAATTTACATGGACAGTGATTTTTTGATTGGCAAGGCGGTTGTCCTAATTAAGATATGAAATTATTCGTAAGTCACCTCCCGTTTTAATATCGTGAAGATCAGTAGGCTTATATGCCTTCTTTAGCCGCACTTAAAGTTAATTAAACACACGACGCATTCTCATTGTGACAGTTCTAAATAATAGAAAATATGACCTCAACATATTTTCGTTTTTTCAAAAGTATATCCTATCCTTGCCCATTTTTCCTTCTCTGAAATGTCAAATGAATTATCCAGGCCTGATTCGAGTGAAGAAAGGGCAGAATAAGCCATTAAACGTGTATATTTGGTTCATGGGCTATTGTCCATGTGTTCAAAACATATATTTAAATTATTGTAATACATTTCATTTAAATTAGGCTAAATACATTAAAATAAATGTATTTATTTACTTAGTTATTTATTGCTGCATCCATATTTGCTTCAACGTAAGAAAGAGAAATGAACCTTAAATATAATCAGCCTGAAAATTGAATAATTCATATCGATCAATTGTCATTTTGCACTCAATAAACCAAATGCTCCCGCTAACTGTTTAGTGCACAGTTCAAAACTTGCCCAACTGGAAAGAAGATGTTCAGAGTCTCCGTCTCCGTGTTTGAAGTCTGAATAGCGTAGGTAATATGACTTTTCCGAATTCTTGTGTCGAATAACGTTTATCACTCCCTCTCCTTATTAGCGACTGCGGTTTCTTCACTCACTAGATCAAGTAGCTACTATGTATTTAGAGCGCTCTCTAGTGGATTTGGTGATTAAGTGTATAATTTTAGGTCAAGTTTGATTTATTTTGGCGAAGTGAGCTAATTATTTAGTTAGTTTGTTTGTTTATTAAGTTGTGCTTCCTTACTTTTTCTCGGGGGTTTTAATTATATTTCAAAATTTAATACGCTTTCAAAACACAATTTTTAGGTGATCCAAATTAATCTGCAAACCCGGAGAGTCCGAGCTGCTGTAATTTGCTTATTATGCAGCGCATACTAACGAGGAAAAGATAAGAGCTTTCAATGTCGAAAGCATTTTTGCACATTTCAGTACACAGCACTTGGCATTTGTTTGCACATTCCACAGCACGGTGTATCTTGATCTAACTGAGTTATTTTACAGGATTGCAATGAATATTTTACAATCCCACAGTAGGATCAAAATCTCTATAATGGATTTTTTCGAAATGCCTTAGAGAAATTGTAGGCTACGTCTGCTGAACATCTTAAACATGCAAAGAACTATCATGCAAATTTTACAAGGCCAATTCCGAAATAGTGGGAACAAAATAGGCTATAAATTGTGAATAAAATCAAAATGCAATGACTTTCAGATCACATGACCCAATATGTTATTTACAAAAGAGCATAGATAACATTTCAAATGTTGAAACAGAAAAAATTGACAAATGACTCGCACACTGCAAGGCTACTGAATCTACTATTTATTACACCAACGTGACACTTGGAGCACTGCAGCTCCTCATCAGACAATCAATAGTAATAGTAATAAACAGCGCCATCTTAAATACACGAGGCAAAATATCATGTGATCCAGACACGTGACCCAATAGTCTACAAATTTGAAGACAGACATCTCAAAGTTAGTTTAAAAAAACCCCAGTACAAGTGTATGCACACACACACACACACACACACACACACACACACACACACACGGTAGTGCAAAATACAAGTGTTAATCCACATATAGTACATATAAGTTCAATACATTAAAAATGTGGTAAGAAAGCATAAAATTATCCAATAGACCAGAATGTTGAAACTGAGGCATTTTACATTTTTCAAATGAGCTTATTTCAAAAATTTCTGGCTGCAACAGGTCTCAAAAAAGTTGGGTTACAGGCAAAAAAGGGCTGAAAAAGCTGTTAATATATAAGATAATCAGCTGAAAGAACATTTAGCAAGTAATTAAGTTAATTGGCATCAGGTGTGTAACATGATTGACTATAAAAGGGAGGTCTTAGAAAGGCTGAGTCTCTCGGAAGCAAAGATGGCCAAAGGCTCTCCAACCTGTGAAGGCTTGCGTGAAAAATTTATGGAAAACTTTAAAAACAATGTTCCTCAACGTCAACTTGCAAAGGCATTGAAGGTCTCATCATACAAAGTGCATTACATCAACAAAAGATTCAGAGAAACTGGAAAAATCTCCGCACGTAAGGGACAAGGCCGAAGACCTTTACTGGATGCCCGTGATCCTCAGGCCCTCAGACGCCACTGCATCACTCATCGGCATGATTCTGTCATCGACATTATTAAATAGGCCCAGGAATACTTCAAGAAACCACTGTCTAAACACAGTCCGCCGTGCCATCCACAGATGCCACCTGAAACTCTATCATGCAAAAAGGAAGCCATTGTTGAGCATGATCCAGAAGCGCCGCTGTGTTCTGCGGGCCAAGGCTCACTTAAAATGGATTGTAGCAAAGTGGCAAAGTGTCCTGTGGTCAGACGAGTCCAAATTTGACATTTTTGTCGGAAATCATGGGCGCCGTGTCCTCCGGGCTAAAGAGGAGAAAGACCACCCCTCCTGTTATCAGCGTTCAGTTCAAAAGCCAGCATCTCTGATGGTATGGGGATGCTTTATTGCATTTGGTGTGGGACACTTGCATGTTTTAAAAAGCACCATGAATGCTGAAAGGTATTTAAAGGTTTTAGAGCAACATATGCTCCCCTCCAGATGACATCTATTCCAGGGAAGGCCTTGTGTATTTCAGCAGGACAATGCAAAACCGCATACTGCAGCTATTACAACAGCATGGCTTTATAGTAGAAGAGTCCGTGTGCTGAACTGCAGTCCTGATCTTTCACCGATTGAGAACATTTGGCGCATAATTAAACGAAAAGTTTGTCAAAGGAGACCCAAAACTCTCCAGCAACTGGAAGCCTGTATTAAACAAGAGTGGGATCAAATTCCAATGGCTAACCTCAAGAAACGTGTCTCCTCAATGCCCAGAAGCCTCCATTCTGTGTTAAAAATAGAGAGGATGCTATACCATGGTAAACAGGCCACTGTCCCAACTTTTTTGAGACCTGTTGCAGCCATCAAATTTGAAATGAGATCATTTTGTGGATAAAATTGCAACTTTCTCAGTTTTAACATTTGCTATGTTATTTGTTCTATTGTGAATAAAATACAGGCTGGTGTGATTTGATAGTCATTGCATTTTGATTTTATTCACAATTTACAGTTTGTCCCAACTATTTTGGAATTGGGGTTGTAAATCAAGTATTGTAATTCAAGGTCCAAATAAAAGCACTTCTGTTCAATGCGGATGCTGGATAATGACTTTGTGATCACTAAATAATAATCTTAAATATCTCATTGTCAATAATGTACAGTATAAATTATTGGGCTTCATGCTTTATCACTCTTGCTACTGTATTTCAACACTGAGTTTGTTATATAAATCATTTATGGTAGGTACTGTTGGCTCAATCAGTTGAATTAGTTATTCTTATCTTGGTCTCAAGGACCAATGATCATTTCCTTAACCATGGTTGACATTGATACTATAGTTGCCAGTGTTGGTATTATTAAAAAACCGTTTAACTAAGGCATCATGCACCAGCGCAAGTGCCTTCACCAAAGTTGTTACCCGTTTTCATATCTCTGCTGCCAGCAGGCGGCAGCATTCGATAGACTTGTTGAATGGTGGTTGCTGTTAGGTAGTGGTACTCTGATGACTAAACCGGGGAAATACAGAGGGATATGCAAAAAAAAAAAAAAAATCTCACACCTATTTGCATACCTTATATGATGGTGGATAACCAATCCTTTGGCCCTCCTGCTTCCAGCGGTAATAACACCATGAACTTTCAGGGGCTGCCTCCACCAGGATGCTGATGCGACCACAGGTGGCCATTTAACCTCAGAAATCACCAACAGCAGACACGAGAAAATACACAAATGGGACTGTGAAGAGAATATTTGTTTTTCAATCGTTGTGTGTTTTGATGGACTAGATGTTTATCTGTCTGAGGTCTGACTTGGCAAGGACAGACCTTTGTTACGGCCCTCCGGGTGCCAAAGGCAGTCCGGCGGGCACTAGGAACTAAAAATTAAAGATTCACTGGTGCCAAGGCTGAGGAATAAGAACTGAATTTAGTTCAGCCAAAAGACAAGCAAAACAACAGCCAAAAGGGGCGCCGGCAAACATCCCCACTGACCAGACATGGAATGAAATGCAAAGGCACCAGGGCTGTCGCCTGCCAACCGTAAAATACTCTGCTAACCTGTGGCCCATTAAGGTGGAGGTGGAAGAAGGTGAAAGGGGAGGAGCTATAAGGAGGAGACCATGAGGATATGAGGGATCTTCAACCTTACCAAACATTATAGTGACTGGACCAGCTAATAATGACTGGGAGACCAATCATTCTGAACTCTCATAATTATTTTGGAGACAACAGGGAGCATATGAAAAGTTTGTTTCCAAAACGCAGTAAGTGCCAAAATGACAAAAATTGAGATCATACCAGAGAGCGATAGCCCTGTGCTTCTTACACATGGTACAAAAATCTGTTCTCAGAAGTTTTTACTATAAGGAGTATTTTTTTCATGGTCAAAGTTTGTGTTTTTCTGCTAAATGCAATAGGCGCCAAGATAGAAAAAGCTATATACTCAAAAGGAGTAAAATGGATATATTGCGTTTTGAAAACAAGCTCTTATATATTTGTAGATTTTAGTGGTTGGGATCAGTTTTGGGAGCGACCCAATTGTGTGGTACAATGGTTTTCCAAATTTGTCCCTGCAGACCCAGTGTCTGCTGGTTCCAACCACAATTGCAATCCCAGAATTTTAATGAGCTGCTCATTTTTATTGATTATGCTACACATTATTATAGGAATTATTTATCCCTTTAAGAAGCATCATGTCAGTAATCAGTATGTATGCCCTGAAGATCTCTTTTTTCCAATTTTTCTGCATTACAAATGACTTTTTATATAAAAATTGGTAAAAAATTGTGACTTTGGAAAGAATAAATTGGTGTCTAATTGTTGAAACTGTGGAGCAGCGGTCATGAATCAACAAACAATTTCCTAGATAATTTAGAATTCAAAGACAAAGCAAATTATAATGAGTCAAATCCAACTGGTGTTATTTTTGTTTTTGGATTTAGGAAAAACATTTGGAAAGGACTTTGATCAGTTAAAACAAATCACAATGTTGGCTTGGATTTCTTGCTTGGCATATCTCAAAATGATCACAGTCTGAACACTGGGTTTTTAAACTTCATGGAATGCATTGCCATTTTTGTTATTGCGATTTTGGTGAGTGCAATGTCTCTCTGGCCTTTAATGTAACTGATTAAGAAAAAATAAATGCTTATTAATACTGAAACTGTAATTGTGGGTGGAGCAAAAATCATGTGCGAGGTCCTCAGTAGTTGGTAGCACTTTTGCGGCACAATACAAACTGGTCTGTGAAGAGAATCTTTGTTTTGTAGTGATACTCCGCCCGAGGCCTACTTGTGCGGTTGGACTTTGCATGTTGTCTCTGTGTTACCCTCTGTCCCGAGACCTGCTTATAGGTTTGAGTCTTATGAGAATGAATTAATTGTTTGTGCCCTACACTGGTTCGACCGATTTTCCTTGCTTTTTTATGCAGCGATAGGATCTACCCCTTGGGGATTTACACAGAGGGTACTTAGACATTTGTAATATCTGGTGCACTGTTGTACTGTTGCAGAAATTACAGAGCATCAATTTGATTTGCAAATTCACAGCCCAGTGCCCTGACCATTGCTCAATAATGTGTTAAATATACATTGGTCATTTGCATCACGAATTCTCAGAAGCATCCAAAGCTCTACGGAAGAGGAACCCTATTGTCCTCTGTGTATTATGGAAATGCACGGTGTCTGCCCATTGCTTGCTGTGTCCTTAATGCAAATGAGTGGTTGCATGAATATTATTTGCTTATTTACGAGAGGCGCCTGAGTTTGTGTAGAGAATCCAAAACACTCTGGCATTGCCCAAGGAAGTTGGCGAGTGGTGTTGCATTTAGTGACAAATGCTGACAATGTGTATGCGCAGTCTCTGTTTACTGCTGTCTTTTCAGATTATGTGACTCGCATACTAATGTGTACGCAGCTCTTTCTGAAGAAATTATTGTACTTGCTGTCTCCTATATACAGTCTTGGGCTAATTTATTGGATAAAACAGGCTGGAGGGGGGGAAACCAGACAATAAAGGGTTTTTGGCCGTTCATTACTTTAATAGCATCTACATTCAGCACTCAGCAGAGATGTGTCCTCCACATTTCTTGATAAGCTGTTCCACCCTTTTTGGCATGGAGCTGACCAGGTTTTTGCAGGTCGCCTTGATTTCTTCATTGTGATGCCACACCTGGGCAACTGCATCGATGACTTTGGCTTTTGTGCTGCAGTCCTTTTGCTGCAGCCTTGACTTGATGACGGGCCAGAGATTCTCTGTATCTGATCTTTGAGGTGATTATATAAAACATTCATCGCTTGGCATGGCTATTTGCATATATTCAGCTCATTCAATTGACCAGCACTTTTATCCAATTAATTTGCACAATACTGTTAACTGTAGTGTTACTTCAAAGGTGATGGATTTTCAGTTTCTTTGGGCATATACCTATGTCCAGTCTTCAGCATCTGCAAGCTCCAGAAGCTCATCATTGTGCAGCCTTTCTATTTATTTATTACACACCATGGCCTAGGCTAAAGAGTGCAGAATTATTACAGCATGCCAATGGGTGTGGCTGAGTATAATTGTATGTATTTTATAGTACATATAGGGCCAGTGTGTCACTGACATGGATTAAACATAATCCTGGACCAAATGAAGTTTTGCATGGAGATTTTTCACGGAAATTTTAATTTAGTCTAGGATTACATTCAATATGTGTCTGGGAAACTGGCGCATTGAGTGCGGCTGAGTGACCACATAAACAACAACTGAAGCATACACTTTTACATGCTTATTTCAAGTCAATGTGCACCTGTTTCACAGATGACGTGCGCAAGATTTTTATTGTGTAACTCTTATCACTGTAACATTTTCAGTGTCATAGATAGATTGATAGATAGATCACACAGACAACAACAGTCAATAAAAAATGATGTTATCATTGTCATGATTCATAACTAAATTATTAGAATAATAAAATGCATCACTATGACTGTAGACACAGAGATGGTTGTTTGTTCCCCAGCATGTTTAGAGAGTGTTCTTTGTCAAAATAACAATCTACTCTCATTTCCCCAAATAGCGACAAGCACCCTCATCTGACTGAACAAAACAGTCAATCAAGTTATAATGCAAGGCAAACACCTGAGGCCTGAGAGAAAGACACAAAGGCCTGAAAAAATGTCACTGCAAACAAAACAACAAAAAAATACAATCAAGGCAGTGAGAGGTATGTTTTCCTCTCTTCAAAGTGTCACGCTTAAATCCCTCCCCCCTGATTACCACACTGGTCGCCTTCCTCAAAGTGCTTTCACGACTCTTCCATTCAGTTCCTGTTTTCACCGCTCAGAAGCTCGCCGAGACGCAGTGTGTGTGGACCTGTGTTGTTTTCGCTGATGCCTCACGCGACACACCGGAGTAGGATGTGGTCGCTCTGCTGAGTCTCTCGGACTGTGCGTGGCTGAATGTGGACTGGATTAAGCCTTGCAGCTCTCTCTCGAACCTGGAGTCGTCGTGGATGGGGGTGGAGCACCGGGATTTGCCACGGGTGAGCTGCTCAGATGAGCTATCCGGAGGGTCTTACCCATTAACTGAGAATACGCAGTAGACAGGCCAGAGATTAGACTTGAGGGTCGTGACTGTGCTGGATTAGCTGAGCTGTTCTCAACTTTATTTTGGGTTTGTGTGAGGTTTGTGTTCAGACTTTTGCTGTAGCCATGCAGTTACATACCTGTTTCTACAAGTCACCTCCCAGAGTCTTTGCTAATAGTCATGAATATCACACATTAATGAGGACAAACCCTGTGTGGAGGATCATCTAATTTCCACGGGCCCGTGAGGTAGAATCAAGTGTGTAACGTCATTGCTGGAGAGAAAGACTGCACCCACACTGGCCTTTCCTGGATAAAGTTGAGAATCTCTCTAGTGCATCCCAGTTTCTATGGTATGAGTAAGTTTAATGGGTGTGTGTAATGAATAATTTCAAATACTGTTTAGCAGCCTTTACACTTGCCACTACGCATTATGAGTTATGCAGCAATGTTTACGCCAATGAGGGACGTTGTGAAGGAAGTATAAGGATGGAGGGGTCTGAGCATCGAAAATCTCCTTAAAATGGACATTTTGGAAATAGCAAATTTTCTCCAAGATGAATACTAGGTACCAAATGCTGGCATCAGGCTAGAGTTACCGGGTCAGAAGAATAGAATGTTTCCTCAATGTCAGCAGTCATTCATACCGCAGTTCACCGTTAGAAAGTAAACAGCACCACCTGAGTTTGTGTTGTTATGGCAACTGCAAGGGTTACTTTGCACAGCAGTGTACATCTCCAAAAAGATCTGAGTTCTGTCATTTGTTCTCGTCTTTCATTCTGATCAGCGGATTATTTGACATCCCTGTTGCACGCAGTGTGAATGCAAGCCTTATCTCGTGACCTGCCTCGTCATACCGCAGGCCAAAATCTTAGAAGAAATGTCAGCAAAACAAACGGACCCAAAGAAGATAATGACGTATTTCGGAGGGCAAGGGCACATTGTCTCAAAGAAAAAGGCACATTGGCTTGTCACGAGATTTGGAAAATTGTGAACACAGCCGAACTGAACCATCTTTAATGGCAGATGACCCCTGAACTTGATAAGGCTCTTCGACAGACATGCAGAGGAACCTTTTGCTAGATAATGCATGGTGTTTACAAACTCACATTAGAACATTAGAATATCTACCAATTCAAACTTGCCGTTCTACATCATTTGTCATCAAAGTCTGAATTTTTATGTCTTCATAAAATTAATGTTAATTTAATGTGTATAATAATGTAGCCTACAGTCATGAGAAGTAAAAAATCATGCAAGGCATCATTTGCTGAGGTCGATTAACATTAAATTGTGATGCTTTGTGCCAATAATGGCTAAAAATTATCGTTCTATGGAATAAATTCATACGGCAATAAGACATAATGATATTTGGCTATTAAGGGGCATTTATAGTCTACAAACAAAGAGGCGTTGACTTTCTTGCAGAACTGGCAAATCTAGGCTCAAAAATCAGTGTTTTATGAGGGACCAATGCAAACATACAAAGGCTCAGTGCAGCCCTAATTGCAATGCCTTCGAGATGCCTGTCTCCCCTATTGCTGGTGATGAAAATAAATTCACTATCTGTCCTGAGGGTATATCTCCGAGGTAAAAATGATAATTTTACATATGGTTTTAACACTGTTTATAGAACATAGCTGTCTAACCTCATCTTGAAGAGATCTGCCGGTCCGAGTCAATAAACCACAGACACCTCAGATCTAATGAAAACCAGCAGCTGCTGTTATGCACATGCACATAATTTCCGGGTGGTTAACCCATTCTTTTCCTGTGTATCTGGTCTTCTTTTTCATTGGTTTAAATTAGCAGTCTAGTTTGTAGTGCATGTTTACATGCACAATCTGCTCTGAGTTTAAGAGGAATTCAACTGTTAGTTATTATTTAATATTATTTTCCAGTGCTGCATTGCAAATTGGTTCCTAAAAGATTTAGAAAGGTCAGTAAGGTCAGTGCTGTGTTGCTCGCTCCATGCCGGCAATGTGTGTCGTAAGGGTCCCAGATAGGTAACACTTGCAACATATGGATTACAGATCAACAGCAGGATGTGGTGATGATGGATGTCATGTGACGAGGGGCAGTGATGTCATGACTAAACAGGAAGCAGCTTCCGTTTCAGTTTCCCCCAGGCCTGTTTAACTTCTCCTTTAAGGCTATCTGTATGATAGCATTTTTATTGTAATAACACACAGTGGGGAAGAAAATTGGCAGCTCAAATGTGTGTAGGTTACATCAATAATTTGCTATATTTCCAACGCTGAACTCCACCCATTGTGCATAATTTGTGCATCATTTCAATATTGACAGAGCTAGTCGGTTTTAGGCTTGTGAGCAGTAGCCTCAGTCTTCCCCATGGCTTGAAAACACACTGACAGTGTCCAATACACATAATTGATTTTTTTACCTGCACTTCACTGAACATTTACAACTGAAATTTTTAAATGTACATTTATTTAGGTTTTCTCCGCTGTATGTAACAGGATTAAGGAGGGTCTGGGTAAGTGAGAGAGGAAGAGTCGTGAGGCAGAGATCAGTGTAGTGGCCAGACTTTAACCAACAACGCCAGGGCTTCGAACTAGAGATGGACAATCCAGGTTCGGAGAATAAAAGGCCTTGCCAGTGTTCTGTTTCAACCGTCTGGATTTAGCGCAATTCTTAAAGACAGTCATTTGCTACATGCTAACCCAGGTAAAAATTAATGCGAACTTTACTCTCAGGAACATCAAGATTTTGGGTTATATATTCACCATTAAAATATTAACATCAAATTCAACACAAGTTTGCGTTCATTTCCTTAAAGTTATGAATGTGGCTTTAACATTAACCCTAACCTTGAGGTCAACATTTATGTCAATCTTGAGGTGAGTTATTGACAATAATATTAATGTTGATTTTATGCACTAACGACGTTAATAATGACGTTAATTCTGTGCAAAATTGAGCCCACAAATTAACGTAAAATTGATGGTCAATATAGCCGAAATATTGACGCAAAGTCGACCAAAAGTTAACGTTAACTTGACATTGATTTGACATGAACTGGTTACAGCTGGGAACCTTGCGATGACAATGAGTAAAAGTCAATGGGTCAAGGCGGCTCATCCATCGGCTTCAGTTCACTGTCATCTCAAGACTAGCATGTAACGTGGACTGTCCATTCAAGCCTACAAGTTGAGATCAGGTCACCTGAATGGATTTGGAGGTGTAGTGGAAAACATGGCTGGGCCTTTAGTTTCTGACCGCTGGAATGTCCACCTCACTGATAATAAGCATGTAGATAGTGCTCTGCTGACTTGCACCACCACAGATGATACAGTCAGTGACTCACTTGTGCAGCTCACCTGCTGGGGAAAGCAGGGCTATTATGAGGCCGATGCGGTACAGGGGGTTCCTGTGGTTTGTTAAACTTTGAGCTAGAATTCTCTCGCGGTTCAGGTCCGGTCTTTCTTGGGAAAACAGTTTTTGATAGAGCTCAGTCACCTGACATTTCAGCCACGTCATTTTGGTGGCTTTCAACGAAGTCGCGGAAGGTTACGTCACAACGAAAATGGAAATGATCATTTTGTACGCCGTCGGTCATTAGGTTGCCTCAGAGCGTAATGGCCATGAGTTCAAATCCAGCCAGGGCCGTCTTGAATGCTGTTTGCATGTTCTTGTGGGTTTCTCACGGGCAGGCAAGAGTCCAATGACAGTCGTTGCAGGCTTATTGAGGTTAATTGCTGTGGTCCTCCTATCACACATTGGGAACGGCTCCATGCCCCATATGACTTAAGACCTTAGAATTATAGGGTTCTAACTAACATTTACAAAGTTTTGAGGAATTTGCTTGCAAAGTTTTGCCACTCACTGTATGCTGCGGAAACTGGAACTCTCTCATTCAGATCCGATCCCAATTTAACAAATGAATTGAATACCCATACTTAATCATGAGAGAGAACTATTTATTACCAATTATGAGCAATAGTTGACTCAATTTTGGCCAAAATGTCAGTTAGAACCCTGTAATTCTAAGGTCTCAGACTCTGACCAGGCATGAGAACACAATAAATTTAATTTTGCGAATGAGCACCAATAGATATCTTTTCCAGCATTTATTGTACTGATTCTAATGTTCGGTGATAGTATTATTGATCCTCAGCCTAAATGAGAATGAAATGAAGGAATGCTCCACTTCATTTTGACTTGAAAAATAAGATTTTTCCAGACTGTTTGGGAATTTTTTTTTTGAACAATTAAGGGGAAAAATATTCAAAAAGCTCGCAGAACTCACCAGCACATATTCCTGTGCACATTCATGATTCTGTACACAAGAATTTGGTAATGTAGACCTGGTGTATTTCTCTTTAAAAACCGTTAGCTTTCCAAATAAAAACCGTTGGCTTTCCAAAGATCCACAATGTACTGTATGCATGAATTTTGAATAAAAGTTTCTCAGGTTTTGTGATTTACTCAACATTACTAAATGTATCACTCAAATTATGATTATAGCATGCTATACGACCCCTATTCCAAATAAGTTGGCAAATAATGGAAAATGCTCAAAAAATCAATAGGAATGGATTTGAGAGAAACCCCTCTCCCTGTATTATATTGAAAACACTAGAAGAACTCATTATTTGATGCTTTGACTCACAATCACATATTACATATCTGATGTTTGCAAAAGACTGTAAAAAGTTGGTGCTGGGGCAATCTAGGACTTATAATGATGTCACAAATTCCAATAATGAGGAGACATTGAACTGGTGAGTTAAATGTGTAATGGTATAAAAGAAGCCTCAAAAAACAGCAAATTCCTCAAGAACAAAGACAGGTTTAGACTCACCAATTTGCCAACAGATGCATTATAAGCTTATAACCCATCACTATCAGAGCAACATTTCCAAATGACAAATTCTCAGGATTTTAGGCATTTCATCCCCGAATCTCGGTGTGTAAAGGACACGGATGAAAACCACTTCTGAATGAGTGTGATCTCAGATCCCTCAGATGTCATTGTCTTAAGAGCCGGCATGCAACTGTAATGACATTCTCAACATGGGCTTGGAAATATTTGGTTCATCCACAGATGCAAGTTGTAGCTTCATTATGCAAAGCCAAAGCCATCGCAGCAACACTATCCAAAGTCACCACCAACTTCCCTGGGCTTGGTGTCTTCTGAAGTGACAGAACACAGGGGAAGCATGTTTTGTGGTCCGAAGAGTCAGCATGGAGAAACCACATTATGTTGTCCAGATCAAAGACGAAAAAGACAGCTGAAGTTGTTACCAGCACCTGGATGAAAAACCAGTGTTAGTCGCGGTACAGGGAAGTATCATTGCACATGGCACAGGTGACTAGCGCATTTTATGAGTATGCCACTAATACAGAAAGATATGGCCAAATATTTGAGCGACAGATGCTGCTATTTAGAAGTTGTCCTTTTCCATGGCATCCCTGCATTTTCTAGCAGAACGACACCAAACCACTTCCTGCATTGATTTGCGAGTGTATGGCTGCAAAAGTAGAGCGTGCAAGTGCTAGATTGCCCTGCCTTCAATCTTGACCTGTCTCTGATTGAAAATCTATGCAACAGAATGGAGGGAAATATGCAAAGGCCCCCATAATGGAGGAATGGGGATATATTTGCTTACTAGAACTGGCCAACTGGCATCTTCAGTGTCCAAATGTTTAATGGGTGTGATTAAATGGGTTACATATTGGGAAACAGTTGACTCTGCCAACATTTATGTGCCAACTCTATCGTAATCACTTTGTATACTCTCTTCAATTAGCAATTAAATTCCAGCATACAATGCATTGACATACTGTTTTCGATATAGTAAAGGGTAAATTGACTTTCCAAATCAGCCCCTTCTGACGTAATTTGCATTTTTCGCGATGTGTCAACTTTTTCAGAATTAAGATATTTGTATTTGTGTATTTGGTGGGATATCTCCTGTTTCCGCGTTTGAACTCGCCTTGCATACCTGTAACGAGTTCTTTTGGTCGGTGGAAATTATTAAGGCGATGATAATTTCCTTTAATACTTACTATGTTTATTCACATAACAGACGGTGCATTAATTGCAACATCAAAGTGATATTACGAACCATCCTCGGCCATAAGTTGTGACTCCATCTGCGTACTGAGGCTGCTGAATAAGCGCAGGTCCATGACTGTGCTGACTTTGTGGTTAATTCTCCTTGTACAATTTGACTCAGTGTTTTTCTGTGACCTTTGCTGAGGTGCCACACCTGCCCCGGGGGTTGCAAAATCTTGCTACTGAAACTCCCGGCTGCAGTTTGCAGGACCGTGTCTGCTCTTCCTGTTTGTTTCTTCGCATATGTCTTATCTCCCAAATCATTATCATCACCTCCAGTCTCACCTTTCTTGATTCTGCCTCACTGCAGCCATTTCAGAACATTTAGGTTTCTTTGATGAATATATCTCGGTTCACCCTGATGGCTCCATCAGCTTAACTGTGAAACTGGATATCTGCTGCGAAAAGATGTTGCGCTGTTAGAATTGGTGACGCATTAAACAGTCCCCATTTAGAGGTTGGTTCATAAACTGTGAGAAATAAATTTGAACCTGGTGTTGCATAATTGACACTGTGTTGGTGGTAAATGTGTCCATTATTCAAATAAACCCTGATGTTCTACAACTGCAATTCCAAAATAGTTGGGACAAGGTGTAAATTGTGAATAAAATCAAAACGCAATGGCTTTCAAATCACACCAGCCAGTATTTAATTCACAATAGAACAAAAATAACGTGGCAAATGTTGAAACTGAGAAATTTTACGATTTTATCCACAAAATGAGAGCTATTCAAATTTGATAGTTGCTATAGCTCACAATAAAGTTGGTACAGGGGCCTGTTTACCATGGTGTAGCATGAGATGCTCAAAAGCATCTCTTTTTAAACAGAGTGGAGGCATCTGGGCATTGAGGAGACAAGTTTCTTGAGTTTGGCCATTGGAATTTGATCCCACTCTTGCTTAATACAGGCTTTCAGCTGCTGGAGAGTTTTGGGTCTCCTTTGACGGACATTTTCGTTTAATTATGCGACAAATGCTCTCAATCAGTGAAAGATCAGGACTGCAGGCAGGCCAGTTTAGCACACGGACTCTTCTTCTATGAAGCCATGCTGTTGTAATAGCTGCAGTATGTGGTTTTGCATTGTCCTGCTGAAATACACAAGGCCTTCCCTGGAATAGATGTCGTCTGGAGGGGAGCATATGTTGCTCTAAATACCTTTATACACCTTTCAGCATTCATGGTGCTATTTAAAACGTGAAAGTGTCCTACACCATATGCACCAATGCATCCCCATACCATCAGAGATGCTGGCTTTTGAACTGAACACTGATAACAGGAGGGGTGGTCTTTCTCCTCTTTTGCCCGGAGGACACGACGCCCATGATTTCCGACAAGAATGTCAAATTTGGACTCGTCTGACCACAGGACACTTTGCCACTTTGCCACAGTCCATTTTAAATTAGCCTTGGCCCACAGAACACAGTGGTGCTTCCTGATCATGCTCAACAATGGCTTCCTTTTTGCATGGTAGATTTTTAGGTGGCATGTGTGGATGGCACGGCGGACTGTGTTTACAGACAGGGGTTTCTTGAAGTATTCCTGGGCCCATTTAGTCATGTCAATGACAGAATCATGCCGGTGAGTGATGCAGTGACGTCTGAGGGCCAAAAGAGAGATTTTTCCAGTTTCTCTGAATCTTTTGATGATATTATGCACTGTCGATGATGAGACCTTCAAAGCCTTTGCAATTTGACGTTGAGGAACATTGTTTTTAAAGTATGCTACAATTTTTTGACACAAGCCTTCACAGGTTGGAGAGCCTCTGGCCATCTTTACCTCAGAGAGACTCAACCTCTCTAAGACATCCCTTTTATAGCCAATCATGTTACACACCTGATTCCAGTTAACTTAATTACTTGCTAAATGTTCTTTCAGCTAATTCTTTTGTATATTATTTGCTTTTCAGCCCTTTTTTGCCTGTGTCCCAACTTTTTTGAGACCTGTTGCAGCCAGAAAATTTGAAATAAGCTCATTTTGTGGATAAAAATGCAAAATGTCTCAGTTTCAACATTTGAAATGTTATCAATGTTCTACTGTAAATAACATATTGCCTCGTGGTCTGAAAGTCATTGCATTGTGATTTTATTCACAATTCACACTCCTTCCCAACTATTTCGGAATTGGGGTTGTACATATTTATCCTCTCTGGGAGAAACCGGGGCAAACTTAATTTCCAAAAGATGTTCCATTGCTTTGCATTTCTGTTATTTGCTTAAATATTATTTGCTTAAGGTTAAATCTAAAATGATATTCAATCAATTAGACTATGCAGAGGCCAGTGTACCACAAAACAGTGGCAAGCTAAGGGTCCTGATCGAGATCTCAGAAGTTACACTGATCGAATGTTCACCCTCCTGGTGTCAATTTGGCTCCTTTGCCACTAGGTCAGTGGTCTCCAGCCCTATTCCCGGAGAGCTGCCATCCTGAAGGTTTTCGCTTCACTTCAAGCAATTCAAGACAAAGCACACCTCATTTCCCATTTAGAGATCTTGACAAGCTGCTAATAAACTGTTTGAGGTGTGTGAATTAGGCTTGGAGTCAAAACCTACAGGACGGTAGCTGTCCAGAAACAGATTTGCACAAGCTTAATAGTCATATAATGCTGGTAAACAAACACACTGAGGGCCGAGAACTCACATTTATTTCCTTCAGGAAATAATTTTAATATAGGAAGTGTAAACTTTCAATTAATGTTGCAAATATTGCATTACAGCCACATAACTGACATCCTTTATCCTAACAGCCTTTCTGATGTTACATCACAGTTACTTAACTGACACCTCTATCCAAAGGAACTTACTAATGTTACATTACAGTCAGTCAGCTGACATCTTCATGCATTGAGACCTATGAATATTGCATTTCAGTTACCTAACAGATGTCTTTATCCAAAGCAACTTATAGATGTTACATCACTGTTGGTCAACCAATGTCTTTATCTATTGTATCGTACATATTGCACCACAGTTACTTAGCTTTCACAATTATCCAAAGTGACTGGCTATAAAAATATCAAATTTACCCAGAAGCCGGGACAAATTCATGCTTATTCTGTGGTGCCAGGGACGGTGGTGCTTCCTGCACAGTTCAGGTGGACGGAGGACAGGAAGTTGAGGCCTGGACTCAGGAGCGAGGATGGACTTGCTTTTATTAATTATGCTGACTGCACAACAGAAGGCACAAACGTTGCGATACAAAACAAATGGAAACAATGTTCCTTAAAACTATAACTAATACAGACTCTGGGCTTTGGCTGCAGTAACAATGTATGACAGATAGGAGAACAAAATGGAAGCGAGGTTCTTTTAAATAAAGTGCTGGTATAAAACAAATCAACTGCACTAATTTAGATTTTGAGAATAATGCCTGCATGCCACATGCGGTGAATACGTCTATACAAGACTAAGAATGCAGCACCGGCATGTAGAGACAAGCCCTTGCAATGACTGAGTGGGAAGCTTGTCTTATATAGCACACTGCTACCGCACAGTGGAAATGAATAACAGGTGCAGGCGATAATTGAATAATGAGGCGAAGTGCAGTCTGGGTCTTGGTAGACCGGTGAGCTGGATGGTGTGGTCTTCCAGTGCTTTTCTATTCATTGGGTCTTACGCTTGATTTGACGGAGGAGAGGCTAAATTATCTCATTGAGAGCTGACAGCAGCACTGATCTTTATTACATTGGGGATTGGACTAGCAACCCTTTTGAGCTGAAGTTAAACACTCCAGCAGCAGAGCTACAGGACACTTGCAACCTCAACACCCTAGCGCTGGTTATCGCCGCTGGCTTTTGCTTGGTTCTGCTTCCGTAGGAATAGGGACATACTCACTGGGCCTGTGCAGTGCGTGGATGGTGTCATATTTTTAGCCGGACCAGCACAATCTGGTCGCACATTAGTGGATGTCAGTGGCTGAGTGAGTGAGCGAGTGCGTGAGTGGGTGAGCGAGTGACTGTTGAAGTTCCATTATTGGTCGCCAAGCCGAGTGCACGTTCCCCATTGGCAGTTGGTCAGAGGCCAAAACTGTCCAGCCTAATGGTAGGTTTTGATCATGTCTTGTTAACTTTAACAAATTTAAAATGGCTCCTGTTTGTCATTCAATTAAATCTTCCAATGAGCTCAGAAATCATGAAGTTCGGCCATTTTTTTGAGCTGACTAAAAGCAGTAAAATAAAACAGCGATGCTAAAAATAAAAAAAGGACATGGGAAAATTGTGTAGAATCAAGAGCCCTGATTAACAGTCCAATTTCCCCTGCAGTGCAGTGGCTGGGAAATCATATCTTTGAATGTTCCTGTGGAATAACTCTGATTGGCGCTAAGTATCCAACTGGTAGAAAGGCACAAGGAGACCTCTTTGTTCATTTTTTTTTCATAAAGAGGGAAGCACTTAACAGTTGCGGGTTATTGTTCGTCTGTTATTTCCTAAAACCATCAGGAGCCGATTCTCAATGAGGGGAGTCGCAGCTTGTTTACAGGCCCAGAGGAAAGTCATTTGGAATATCTAACCATATAAAAACAGAGGGCTCCTGCACAATGTAGTGCTTCTGTTGATCTGTGGGAGTCTATTGGCTCTGTGGATCACAGACAATAACACAGCACCTGTTTCCTCGGCCGAACAGGCGAATGATCTTCCTGTTTGGCTCCCGATGGAAACGAAAAGCCTGTGAAACTCTTGAGAGGAATTCACAGGGCAGTTTTCAGGCTAACGTGGTAACGTGTATCTGTAATGTAGGAGGTGTGAACTCTGGTCTTTCAGCACCACAGTGTCTACCAGTTCCCTGCACTCAACTGATCAATTTAAGCATTGCACAGTTAACTTTCTTCATCTGGTTTCTCGGGTCGAGAGTTGGTTGTGAGAACAATTACCAGAACCCCCTGTGGCTCTCCTGGATTGTGAATTGCCACCCCAGGTCCACACATACCCTATTTGATTCGGCTAATTGTTCTAAAATGACAACAGTTTCTGCTTGTTACAGTGAGTTTGCTTGTTTGTCTGTTTTTTTTTTTTTTTTTCACTTTAGGGTACATTCAAATCTTGTGTTTCCAAACTGGGTAATTTTAGCGTCTATTTTTCTGAGCTGTTGACTACATTCTTTTTTATCTCAAAGGGAAATACTGAAATAATATATGGAAATGAACGGGCATAATGCTGAGGTCGGCCCATTTATTTTGAGCAGATGGGCTATGGAAAAAGAGCAAAAGTCATTCGTCAAATGACTGACAGCCTTCATTCACTGTTGCAAAATATGAAATGCGGAAGTGGACTTGTTGACATTCTAAGGGACATACACACATCCCCTTATGGGAGTATATGACTTAATTTTTGTTCTTCTATGAATTTATTCACGGTCAGACGATCTTCAACTTGTTGATTGCGCATATTCAATATTTTTTATTTCATTTTCATGTGACTTTCTCAGCATTACAGTTTAAAACGCTCAGTAAATTATTTCAACATTACTGAGTGTGCTGTTTCTGTCACCATCAGTCTGTGATGTAGTCAGCTTGTGTAATTCTTTCTTGAATTTCCCATATTGTGCAGTTTTTTTATATTCTTTTTTACATTTTTGGCTTTTCTCAGGGGAACTTTATGAACCTTAGCAAAAAAAAACCCACAATTAAAATCCATGATTTCTAAACTATTTGGTCCCTGTACTTTTCTCCACTTTGAGGAACAGACTGATTTTAGTGGACAGGTGTGAGCTCTGTTCTTATTGGTTGGCAAATAGAGCTTAATGAGAAAACAGGGGGGGGGTGCGGGTGGGTAAAATTGAGAGAGGTTGTGGGACAGGGCAGGGCAAACAGACAGAGCTGGCCAATGTGAGCTGTGCAGAACAGGTCTGTTTGTGATGTAGAAAACAATAGGAATTTCAAACTACATGTTTCCAATGCTGAAGTGGGAAGCCTGTCTTCAAAATCACTGTTCTGTCAGCTGTAAGACATGAAAAATGTTCAGGTGGGCTAAACTAGGAAAGAGTATTTTCTGTAATATAATCCTTTATTTTTTCACAACTGATTGTAAGATGTACCTGTGGAATGATCAAAGAAATCGCACTATGTTCTTGATGGGCTGTGATTTTAACATTAAGATAAAATTTAAGCTGGGAGAACTTGAAGCACACTGCAAACATCGCAATCTATTCAAAGCAGAGTCGGCAAAATGATTTACAGACAATGCACCCAAATTGCAGACTACTTCCTTTCTTCCAACGCCAAAATCATGTGATCCTTTTCACTGGTATCCAGAACTGGAGGAAGCGCACAGCCCACAGACGCACAGACAGGCAATACTCCTTCGCTGAAGCGACCTACGCCTGGTGAACCTTGTCCTAAATAGGGCAGAGACCCCATTGACTGATTACAGGCCTTCAGGCCTATGCTAGCATAACCGATACAAAAACATTCCTTAGACAGAAGCTCCAAAATGTAGCAGTTGCATTCAAAAAGACTTGGAACATGTTGTTTATACTGACACTTGCCATTCATCTGTGAGTGTGAGTATTTAGGTCCACTGGCTTGTACTGCATGAAGCTGTGTGTGACGTTTTGTTGGTGTTGTGTCTCAGGCTAAACACACTTCCTACGGGAATGTGTTGCTGAAGGAGCTCGCTGATGGCCTGGGTCAGGTGTACCAGCCCCCCCCCAAATGTTTCCTTATTCCCCATCCGCCACACAGCACAGGCTCTATGGACCCCAGCTGCACACAATGATAGCTTCCTGCCCCCTATCCTCAAGAAAAGCCCCTCTTTTGTGACAATAGGGACGTCCACTTCCTCTTATTAGGCCGTCGCAGCAGTGGGTCAGTCAGTGTCGCACAGGAGTGGGTCAGTCTGTAACGGGGGCAGTCAGTCAGCATTACACAGCAGTGGGTCGGTCTGTGACGGTCAGTGCCACCCTGTCCCACCAGTAGGGTTAGCATCTGAGAGGGGCAGTTGGTCAGTGCCACAACATCACAGGCAAAGGTCAGTGTGTGAGCGGGGCATCCTGTCTGTATCTCACGGGACTGGGTCAGTGAGCGCCAGGGAACGGTTGGTCAGTACCACACAGGAATGGGCCAGAGTGTTACAGGGGTAGTCAGACAGTGCCCGAAAGAATGATGCCGGCCCAGCTTCTGTGATGCTAAAAGGCCCTGTGATGTAAGTGAGATGGCCATGTCTTGTCATGTGACCTTAAAAAGCAATAACTCTCACTGTAATGATGCAATGTATTTTTCTTAAGCTGCAGACGAGAGTTTAGTAATGGAAGCCCGTTTAAGAGGTCTTCAAATCAGCTTTATTAAGAGGCATTAGGTTGAATCTTTTAACTAACATGATATTAATATTGTACTGTTTTATTTCCCTGAAATCAGCCGATATTCTGTTACAATTATCCTCATAAGAGGTGTGTGTTTGCTGTTTTCTGCCCTGCAAACAAGGACACTGTTGACAATTCAGTTCTAAAGAACTGAGTTAAACTTTTCTGACCTCTTCTAAATTTCCAGTGCAACACTGAAGGCTCCTCTGTTTTTTTTTTGTTGTTTTTTGTTTTTTTGTTTTTTTTACTAAGCATCAAAAACTCTCGCTTGTTCCTGTTACTTCAAAGTGATATTCAAGTGTCTTTCACTTTTTCATAATGCATTATCTATCCTTTCGCGCATAAAGAAATTGTATTTCCCCGTTTGTACTTTCCCTGTTCACTGTCGCGTTAACACATTCAGCATTGAAAAAAGAAGCTAATTGTGAGTTTCTGCACATTATTTATTCTGGAGAGTCATTCTTGTTGCTCTGTGTCGGTTGCCATGGATGGAGCTTTGTTGATTTCAGTTTAGTGAGACCACTGTCAGGTTTGCATTGAACAGGAAGAACTTACGTTTTATTAACAGAGTCAATCAGTAGTATGCACGTACTATGGAGCATTTTGGGTTTCAATTGCCTCCAGTTTATTGAAATATACACACCCTAGAGCAGGGGTGGGCAATCACGGTCCTGGAGGGCCGGTGTGTATGCAGGTTTTTATTCCTATCAATTAACCTGACTAATTGAGTTAATTGATTGCATGCACAAATATAGATTTTCGCAACGATTCGATCAAAGGAAAATATTTCATGAAGGGAGACAAGACTAGTCTTTGTAGTTTCATGATAATTTAAAGAAATGCGCATGAAACGTCAGATTTCATAAATGGTTTGGCTAATTGAGACAATCAACTAATTAAAGACCAGACGTTGGTGTGAAAACCAGGGACAGATACGGCCCTCGCTGCCCACCTCTGCCCTAGAGGGAGGGTAGCAGTGCTGCCTCACAGAAAGAAGTTTTTGGGGTTCCAGTATGACCTGTCACTTTTATGTGTGATGTTAACATGTCCTCCCCATGCTTGTGTGGGCTAATCCAGGTCCTCCCATGTCTTCTGACAAAGATATGCATATTGACCTTATTGTTGACCCTTCTTCAAGGGTTTCTTCAGCTTGTGAGGTCGTTGAGAATGGCTCAGAGGGCCAACTAGTGGAACGTGGCTTAATGTATCAAGTTAATGAGATTTCACCTTCTTATTCGTTGCTCTTGTTAGCCACATTTCACATCAAACTATTCTTCAATCTTTTCTAGGTTTTGCTATCAGCAGAATATCTGAAGATGAATCCTCTGTATGCACCTCAGCCTATAAATTTGGCCTTTAATCCAACCATTTTGAAACCTGAGTTGTTCTTCTGAAAGTTACTTTTTTTGCCTGAATAACTATTGTGCCAGCGGTCCAATCTAATCTCTTTGAGTCAGGTGAAGAAGTGTGCATATTTATCGTTATCAAAAAGGTGCCTCTCGGGGAGTTTTTTTCCATTTCCTGATGGGGACTGCCAGAACTATTTCTATGTCATTCGCATTAATGCCGTCCCAAGTTACACAATAACCATTTATTTCTGCGCCACAGAGGATGTGACATCCTTTTTTTGTACATTTTTTACCCATCATGCCTGGCAGAAAAGGGGAAGGATGAGTCTATGAGTCATGTCAGCTTAGAAGTCACCCTTCCCATTTTCCTTCCTATTTTAAACTTTTAAACTTCACTTCAGGTGCTGTCATTCGAGATGATGAAAGTCGATTATGCCGTGGGGACTGACTTTTAAGAATGGCAATGTGGAAGTTGAATGAACTTCATTAGCTTTACTATTGCCCTGTCTGCAACCTCTTCCTCCCGCACCTAACACCACTACCCCCACCGCCCACGCCCCCACCCCCGCGCACCACTTCCCGACCACCGTCCCTATCTCCGGGGGGGGGGGCAGCTAACGCTCATTGTAAATTTCCACAGTGTGTCAAAGTAGGAAATCACTAAAGCAACAATAACCAATATTACATAAATCATCCTCCAGTGTCTCCCATTATTTTGTCACTTGCGGTCGTCTATAGTGTCAGTCTGTTGCCGAATGACTCTGCCAGTAATGCCCTCTTCGACAATAACAGCAAGTCGAGTCGTTGAATGCCTATATCTAATATGGATTCCATCAAACATATGCCACAGTACATCATTGATAAAGCTTGAGGATCTGTTTAAACATGGACAGTGACATGTTTTCCTTTCAAAGACAGCAGATCAGTTTGCTCACCTCTCAGAGGTCATATTTACTTTCCTGCACGGGTCACCGAGAGACAGCAGACCCTGGGACAAGGATATTGTTTTCTTTGACCTGCACTAAATAATTGGCATCAGGAAGAGAAAAAAGACCATCTGAGTGAATGGTGCGAAAAAGTTTGCGGCATCCTGCTTTGTATTTACTCAGAAACGGGCCATAACATTTTCATAACACACATAACTGATTCACTGCCATGCAAAACCTTTGACTCGCTATTTGTTTTCCTTGTGTCACATCAGGATGTTGTTGTGTAAGCCCAGAGGCTGTGATGAATTAACGCTTTCAAAGCGCCTTTCCACGTATCGCTGAGTGGGTAGACCCTTCCTGAAGAGATGGATAGATAAGAGATAAAGAGCTAGATTAACAATTGATTGTGTTACAAACAGGGGAGAGGGGGAGCCACCTGTAGTATTGACAACAAGCCACTAGGGCGTGTACATAATGCGGAGGAGGAGGAGAATTAGAGGAAGGCTTAATGAACCCACTGTACCTAATAATTTGCTCACTAATGATTCAGCTTCTTTGAAGAAATACCAGAGAAGAAAATAAGAATTTGGAGTAAGAGGTTAGATATAATTATATCCCCCCAGATATAAACTCCTATAATACCAGGAGATACTAAGTCACATTAATACTGACTGCAGAAATCCTCTGCTAAAGCGCTTAACTCCAAACAGACACTCTAGCGGAGGAGGCGTGGCGGACTTCCGGCTTATATAGAGTCCGGGGAGGTGCCCTCCAAGTTCAATCAGCCAGCTGGGTAAAGAATCCGATTGAAAAGGACTTTCGATATCGTCCCGGGACCGGGGCCACAAAGAAAAGTCACATACCTCCCAAACCATGACAGTTATAAAAGATGATTTATTCTGGTGCAAGTGGATGACGTTTTGACGCAAAGTCTTCTTCAGAGTCGTGCACCACAATAAATTGCCTATAGTAACTGTGTGCTGTAGGACTCTTTTCTTTGATATTTGATTATCCATCCCCTTTTTCTGAGAGGCACTGTTCTTTGGATATAGTTTGTCAGCTGAGGTGCAAATTTCTCCTTAAAGTAACCCCTTTAACTAGAAAAGCACTCGGAGAGCGCAGACCTCAGCCAAGCACAACATTTCCCTCCATATTGGGACTTCCACCATAGATATCAGTCTTACATTTATTTTATCCTCATTTTTAGATTCCTTGACCATGAAAACATGGCAATTTGATTCATAATACTATATCAATATTAGTTCCACAGCATCTTGGCTGTTTAAAGATGTCTGTTGCATAGCTTCATTTGTTTTTTTTTCTTATGATGCAACATTTCCCCTCATGTTGTGATTTACATATAAATATTAGTCCTACATTTATTTAATCTATTTTTTCAGATTCCCTGACCAAGAAAACATACCATTAGCAACTGAATTCATAATGATATCAATATTAGTTCTGTAGTTATTCATGAAAATCAAATTTTCCGTAATGGTGGTTTTCTTCTGGATCTAGTTCCCTGGCTTTTGAAGATACAGTAAATCCGGTGACACCTTCCTAATTCTGCAATATCTTGGCTATATAATGGTGTTTGTCACATGTTTGTAGCTTCATTTGTTCTCTTCCTATAATGAAAGTTCCGAAGGTCCCCTACTTTCGTATTCTGGATCATAGTATCTTAGTATCTGGAATTATTCCATTTTCAGGATCAGTCTTTGATATATTGTAGAACGTGTTCGAAACTTGTCCTGTACTTTTTTTCCAAGTGCTCTGACCATTTTTGGTGGAGTTATATGCATAAATGTCGAAAATGGCCCGATCTCCCAATGTTAAAGAATCCTTTAAAAAATTCCTGGATCCAGACGGAGATCTGGATCACTTCCAAAATCTAATCATTTCTTCCGTATACCAATCCGTGCAATCCCTGAAAATTTCATCAAAATCTGTCCATAACTTTTTGAGTTATTTTGGAAACCAACAGACAAACAAACAAACAAGCAAACAAACAAACAAACAAACAAACCCAGGCAAAAACATAACCTCCTTGGCGGAGGTAATTAAGACAATCCAGCCCTGACTGAGGAAAAACCAGCAACTTAAATAGACAGGACAATCAATGGCTTCAGCTGATTGCAATAACGGAATAACGTGACAATCAACCAATTAAATGCCAAACTCACACAGTCTGCCAGAGCCAATCAGACAGACCCAAGGCTCATGACAGACAGATAGATAGATAAATCAATCCTGGTGGAGAGCAAAGCCTGGGATATTCTTGATGCTAAGCAATGATGATGAAAAAACTTGACTGTACGCTCTCTATTCATGCTGCATTCTGCCATGGTCCTATAGCAGCCAGCTTTCGATCATAGCAAAACCAATGGACAAAATGCACAGTAAACATAGTAAACACCTGTTCAGAAATAAATCATTTAAAAAAATAAGGTTGCTATAGGGCACTTTTTTCAAATAAGGACATATTTATGAGTGAAAGTTGTCAGGATAGTACCAATATGATCAAAATCAGGTGAACTGATAATAAAAAAACTCAAAACATTTATCTATAAATATCAGTAAAACTACAGCTTTACAGAGAATAAAAAAAACATATTACTGCACAGTCTGCACTGTTTTCACAGCCAACAACGCAACAGGAATTAACCATTTTGGCACATAAATCATAGGCATCCAAATTGGTTAAAGCACTACATGCTTTGTTTTGCCATGACTGGATGTTAAAGCCAACGTACCACGAGAAAGGGGGCTCAGCGCGGTCTAGTTCTCTCTAAACGCCATTTATGCTGAGGCTCGGTATATATGTGTGTCTTCTCTTCTTCAGGACATGAGTTAAGATGCAGTACACCTCCTGCACAGAGGATCGCATCCACCACGCCCTGGCAACCTGCTTGGACGGCCTGAGCCTTGGCTCCGCCCCGACATCACCATGGCAAGGTGAGCCCCTCCCTCTTCACGATTCTGGGGGATCCTCCCCTATCGGTCCATCACAGGAGCTGATATCTGGGTGAAGAGTCAGTTTCTCACAGGCTCCGATTAAACCTTGCTTTTTTTTTTTATTTTGATGGAAACAGCCTCATCCCTTAAAACAAGAATGCGAAGGTATTTGCAGTTTTTACAGCAGTAAATTGAAAGCGGAAAAGTGTGGTCGACAAAAAAGTTGTGGATAATTTTGTGGCCAGGACTTCTTAAACTAGACATTAAATTACAAACCAGGTAGTGCTTATTCAGTAAGGAACATGCATGAACTGTCAAGTTGATCAAGACATATTGAGATTAAGCTCAGATCTAGGCTTAACTGAGTTTTCTGTGGACTTTCTCAATTGAAAATGGAAAATTTTGCAAGCTCAGTGTACAACAACACTGAACTTTTCTCAGTGAAAGCTTACTATTCAGCACTCAAGAACATCTTAATCAACAACAGGAATAGTCCTCCGGTGTTTAATTGCAGTGTATGCAAAAGTATATGAGTGAATTCTCGAAAAATTTGACAGCATGCTTAAAAATTAACCATCATGCTTTCACGGCAATAATCCTTGCGAAAACCTTGAAAACAGTAGTTGCCCGTGTGCTCATGGAGATCAAGTCTGCTGCCGGCTGTAGCCTTCGACATTTGCATTTCATGCGAGAAACTGCACATCCGACTATAACCTTACTTGGTAAGTGCAAATGGAATTATATCAGAATATAATTCTGATCGACTCAGGAGATGACAAGTGTAGCTAAACGAGGCCTTGATATTTGAAGAGTTGACGTTCTTCTCGTCAACTCAATTCACCGCCTGCAGTAGCTGATAGCGGAAGTGCACTATCACGCGTGCACTTGGCAGCATTCTTTCTTTTTTTCTTTTTTGGCTGAATGGAACTGGGTGAGGTTTCTCGGTATTTTTTTAAGCTTAAGGAAATATCAAAGTGAACGCGCCGGAGGAAGTGGCAGAGCAAACCGCATAAGTGCCACGTGACCATGCGTATGGGGCTGGAGTCTGGTGGGCGTCACACCCACTCTCTAACTGCGTCGGTACTGACGTACTTGTGGTGTACGATACACATCAGTGATGCCAGCCTGGTCCAATTCGCAGCAATGACTGCTGAGTATTGTTCATCTGATTTACTTCTGAAGGTAATATGGCATTAGTTTTCCTTAAACTGCAGCTTTTTATCCAAAGGACTTACAGTTGACTGGACCAAGCGGTAACATGGTTTCAACAGCTACAGTGACTGAACTCCAGCTACATAGCAACAAGAACTTCCAACCCACTGAGTCTCCATTAAATTCCTTAGCCACAAAGCTCTGGGCCACCCTGAGCAAAACAGGCGAGGGATAATCCCTATGTAGGTTTGCGGATCTCTGATAGAGTGCAGTCACTGTACCGGCTGTCCCCATTTCAGTTATAATGGTTTTTAACCGTCGCCTGTATGTTAGAGCGACTGTGTTTTTGTATTGTATGTACAATAGCAGTCAAAAGATTTGATGGAGTTTCAAAAATGAAGGATCGGTTTGTGAATGTGTACGTGCACCGCAGAGAGCTTGCGTACTGTCCGGGGAGTGTCCCTGCTGCCTGCTTATTGGCTGCTGGGACAGGCTCCAGCACAAAGAAAAAGTAGAATTTAACTGTGATATTGAAATTTCGTGCATTTAGGACTTAAATTTTTCCACCAATGTCAATGCTTTGATTTACAAAACCCAAAACCAGTGAAGTTGGCAGGTTGTGTAAATCGTAAATAAAAACAGAATGCAATGATTTGCAAATCCTTTTCAACCTATATTCAATTGAATACACTGCAAAGACAAGTTACTTAATGTTTGAACAGGTAAACTTTGTCATTTTTTGCAAATATTAGCTCATTTGGAATTTGATGCTGGCAACATGCTTCAAAAAAGCTGGCACAAGTGGCAAAAAAGACTGAAAGAGTTGAGGAATGCTCATCAAACACTTATTTGGAACATCCCACAGGTGAACGGGCTAATCGGGAACAGGTGGGTGCCATGATTGGGTATAAAAGCAGCTTCCCTGAAATGCTCAGTCATTCACAAACAAGGATGGGGAGAGGGTCACCACTTAGTGAACAAATGCGTGAGCTGATTGTCGAACAGTTTAAAAACAACATTCCTCAACGAGCTATTGCAAGAAATTTAGGGATTTCATCACCTACGGTCCGTAATATCGTCAAAAGGTTCAGAGAATCTGGATAAATCACTGCATGAAAGCGACAAGGCCGAAAACCAACATTGAATGCCCGTGACCTTCGATCCCTCAGGCGGTACTGCATCAAAAACCGACATCAGTGTGTAAAGGACATCACCACATGGGCTCAGGAACACTTCAGAAAACCACTGTTGGTAACTACAGTTTGTTGCCACATCTGCAAGTGCAAGTTAAAACTCTACAATGCAAAGCGAAAGCCATTTATCAACAGCACCCAGAAACGCCGCCGGCTTCGCTGGGCCCAAGCTCATCTAAGATGGACTGATGTGGAAAAGTGGAAAAGTGTTCTGTGGTCTGACGAGTCCACATTTCAAATTGTTTTTGGAAACTGTGGATGTCGTGTCCTCCGGACCAAAGAGGAAAAGAACCATCCAGACTGTTATAGGCGCAAAGTTCAAAAGCCAGCATCTATGATGGTATGGGGGTGTATTAGTGCCCAAGGCATGGGCAACTTACACATATGTGAAGGCACCATTAATGCTGAAAGGTACATACAGGTTTTGGAGCAACATATGTTGCCATCCAAGCAACGTCTTTTTCATGGACGCCCCTGCTTATTTCAGCAAGACAATGCCAAGCCGCACGTGTTACAACAGCATGGCTCCGTAGTAAAAGAGTGCGGGTACTAGACTGGCCTGCCTGTAGTCCAGACCTGTCTCCCATTGAAAATGTGTGGCGCATTATGAAGCGTAAAATACGACAACGGAGACCCCGGAATGTTGAACAACTTAAGCTGTACATCAAGCAAGTATGGGAAAGAGTTCCACCTGAAAAGCTTCAAAAATTGGTCTCCTCAGTTCCCAAACGTTTACTGAGTGTCGTTAACAGGAAAGGCGATGTAACACAGTGGTAAAACGGCCCCTGTGCCAACTTTTTTGCAATGTGTTGCTGCCTTTAAATTCTAAGTTAATGATTATTTGCAAAAAAAAAAAGTTTCCCAGTTTGAACATTAAACATCTTGTCTTTGCAGTGTATTCAATTGAATATAAGTTAAAAAGGATTTGCAAATCATTGTATTCTGTTTTTATTTACGATTTACATAACGTGCCAAATTCACTGGTTTTGGGTTTTGTATTTATTATACTTTTTTTTCATTTCTGTAAAGCTCTAAGTCTCAAAATTTGATCATAAGATCATAGATGTGTGATTGCATATCAATAGGTCTCATCCCGCCATGTATATTGAGCCTCTGTTGTGTTGTCATTGTATCTATGTGTGTGTTTGTGTGTGTGTACGTATGCAGTGGGGATGTGCATGAATCGATGGAGTCTGGAGGAACTTTTAAAAAGGGACCCCGAGAACTTCCTCATACTGCTGCAGGAGATCCTCAGGAAGATACGAGAGGTAAGAAAGCACATTCTCCTTACAGCTAAACATGCACTCTATTCTCAGATTCTTACCAATAATATTAACCGTGTAGGCTTGAAATAATGTGCTTATCATGTAAAACTAAGTCCTCTGCTGGCGGGATTTATACACTACACCAGTGGAGTGTTTCTGACCGCTGAGGATTTTTTTTTTATTTTTGCTGTGCTTTGAATTTTTTCTCCTTCCTATTTTTTTCTTCTTCATGTGCCATGTTGAAGATTCGGGCTGCCCAGCTACCTCTCTGCCACTCCTCGAGATGTAGTGTGTAGGGTACAGGATATAGTGTGTCTCGTGTAGTAAGCAGGGTGTAGTGAGCTTGGGACACAGCAGATCTCCAGCTGACTGTTCTGTTTGCATTTACTATGCAGATTCTTTATTTTTTAAAGTGCTATTAAAGTAAAATTGACATGAATTGAGCTGTATTCAAAGTCACTGGAATTCAGGATTTCTTATGTAGGGTAAAGCATATAGTGTGTAGGGTGTAGGATATAGTATGCCGGCTGCAGTGAGCTAACTTCTTTGTGTTTGCTATGTATTCAGTCCGCAAGATATAGTATATAGTGTGGAGGAAAGAGTTTATAGGGTGTAGTAAGCAGGCTACAGTGAGCTGACTGCTTGGTGTTTGCTATGCGTTCTGTACTGAGGATATAGTATGTTGGGTGGAGGATATAGCGTGTAGGGTGTAGGATGTAGCATGCAGGCTGTAGTGAGTTCACTGCTCTGTGTTCACTGTGTCCTCAGGTTCAGGCGGAATGTCAATATGAGCTGGTTGCCCCTCTCACTCTCATGTTCTCTTCCACACTGCTGCAGGTAAGGCGGATAAACTGAGCAATGCAGGCGCTATTGCATGTGTGTGTGTGTGTGTGTTTGTGTGTGTATGTGTGTCTGTGTGTGTGTATTTGTGCATGTGCTTGTGGGCATGTACTGTATGTTTGTAATGTTACTGACCTTACCCTCACCACAGTAAGTATAGAATAGAAATAATAATATAATATTAATAATAATGAATTTTATTTGGAGACCACACTAAAATATTACAAATTCTCAAGATGCTTTACAGAAAAGGTTAAAACACTCATGGTGCAGTGCTGACCGCAAAGGACAGGAAAAAAGGATAGAATGCGTATGAACCAGGAACCTCGAGGAAGGCAGTCTGGAACAAGTCAGTCTTAAAATTTGATTTAAAAACACCGAGTGAATCTGGGGACCTCATCTTTCCTGTGAGTTGATTTGTGGATGTGTGCAATGGCACAACCTGCTGTGTTCGGTGGCGCTGTGAGAGAGTTTTTGCAGCCAGACCTGAGGGTCTGGGTAAAGTTTGACAGATGATGAGCAGCTGAACGTAGATCGGCCCGGCACAGTTTATGGCCTTGAATACCAGGAGGAGTAAATAACTGTATGACTCATGAGTATGTGTGATAAGTCTGCATTAAATGAGCGTGGCATGTATGTCTGCATGCTTTTGAGAACAGTGTACATTGTCAGCTACATATGAGTGCCAGTGCATGTGCTGCCTGTTTTTCACCAATCAATAGCCTATCCCAGTCTTCCTTGTCTCAGTTGGGTAGCTTCTTAACGCACTATTCTTGCTCACAGACACCCAACTTTCCTCCGGACTGTGCGATCTTGACGGAAGCATGTGAGGTGGTCCGCTGTTTCCTGACATGGCCTGAGCCATACTGTAGCTTGTGTAAAGAGCTACTGTCCACCCTTCACCAGGAGCTCCGAGCCCCAGGTAACTTCCTGTGTCGTCTGGGACCAGTTTACTCCAAGGCACCTTGACAGCTTAGCTGGTTGAGGCTTGATAAGTTGGTAGTCTAAGATGCTGGTCAACTGCTGGACCAACTGACTGACTGATTAAAACTTCTTGACTGGCTGCAAGTGTTGAAATCTCGCAATCGTACCTTATCCGACCCAGCAAGCGTGATCTCCGCCTGTCTTCACAAAATGAGGTCGAATGACTGCGTAATACGTACTCTGCTGCCACCCAGTGGAACACCTGAATAAGTGGCGCGGGCCGGAAAAAAACGAGCAGTTAGCATTCATTAAATAAATATGAATCGTTTATTATGCATCCCTGCTCATGAACATGATTTTTACCTTTGCATAGCTGAAAGCAAAATGTTCATGGACTCCAAATTTATTTATATTTTTATGCATAGACATAGCAGCGTGTATATGGTGAAATGAAAATTCGGTGGTCGAACAAGTCACAAGGACTTCTAAATTTGTATGAAGTTCATTCTTTCCCTTTTTAAACTGTTCAGCCTTGAGTGTCTATCAGCAGACAGTGAAGTTCTTCATTAGCAATGAATAGGGTTCAAAATGAATGACAACTTAAGGGAAATAAAATGAACGCAATGGATGTTTACCAAAGAAGAAGGATCAAAGGCTGTGAGAATGTAGTTCCTCATTCTATGCTTTAATGATTTACTGAAAATGTGATGAAGTGGGATATCATTCAAATATGGACTATTTTCTTCTGGCATAAGTGGGAAGATATTGTCAAATGTTATCTGGTAATTTCATGCGTTATGTATTTGTCTTTCCGTGAGTGTGAGAGAGAGAGATGGATAGAGGAAAAGAATGTGTCTGACACTGTGCGCTGACAAGATAATCTATGACTAACAAGGAACATCAGTGATACATTTCTCAGTGTACTCAGTTTTCCCAGTGTACTCTAAATATAATGTCAATCATCCTTCCTCTGCACAGTATCAGCGTATTTAACCATTTTGTGTGCTTCCTTCAGGTATCTCCTACCACCGGCTAGTGAGAGGAGAGCAGGGTTTGACCACTGCTAACCACCGCTCAAAGATCATGTAAGTGTGCCAGGGTTAAAGGAACAGTGTCATGATTACTCTGCATACTCAGGACTAACATTCCTAGAAAGTGAATCTGCTTGACTGCAAGTCAAAGTATTATTCCATCCATGCCAATCAGTCTTTATTGTGCATTTTATATTTTTGTTACACCGGCAATATGTTTTTTTTTTTTTTTTATTGAGGAGCTTTCTTTGGAAATTCAAGTGCTATTTTAAGCTTCAGCAAGGGATACCAAGAATGGAAGCTGGTTGCCATCACCGATAATCACAGAAGGAGAAAAATACCTTCTAGATTGTTTGACTTCTGTAGCAGAACGGAATTGAATACTTGAGTTTACAAAGGGCCCAACTCCAAGGCACACTCTTTTTCAAGAAAGGGGAAAAATGATGTTTTTTTTTTTGCACACATGTTATGAGTAATGACCCATATATTTTTAGTTTGTTTCTTTACAAGAGAGTGTCATTGGGCTTCTTTTGGCTGAAATTAGGAGAAAGTTAAACTTTTTGCTTTAAGATATCCAGACCTCTGATTCATTGGAGCTGGGCCCTTTGAAAACTCAGCGATTCAATTACTTCATTCAAGTTTGTGAGCATGCGCAGTAATCTTGACACAGCTTCTTTAACTGAGACGAGGTTTTATCATTTCTACGGGTTATCTTGTAAAGAATTACCAGCTTGTGGTGAACCTATGGTTTAAAAGCACTGCTTTAGGCCTAATACTATGGCTTATCTCTGCACCCAGCCCCAAGCCCGCTTCTGCTTTTTTTTAATTTTCCCCCCTACAGAGAGGTGAGGTTAGTAGATTGGGGATTGTAGGGGCGTTTGAGAGGGCCGAGGTTTGGAGTTGCCATTTTCTTAGTTTGGTATTACATTGACTCAACATTTTCACCAGTCCACTCATCTGAGTAGAAATCTGAGTAATTTTAGGTGCTGTAGCTCAACAGAAGTACAGATATGAGTGTCTTCAGAAGCTGTAAGTAAACAGATGTGGAGTTATGAGTATTTTTAGGTCCAGTAACTAAACACAGGTGCACATATGAATATGAATTGGTGTGGTCACAGGAAGCTAATGTTGGTGTGTCTTTCACGCAGGAGTTCAGTTCTTATGAAAATATTTTACATGAAGGTTTTCAGTGAGCTGTGTCCATCCTGATTCTTGATCATTTTAATGCAGGTGCCACTCAGGGGTACGTTTCCCAGAAGCTCAGATGCTAACTTAAATAGTTGGAACCATTGACTGTGTATGGTCAAACTATGTATGTTGCTAATATAGTGAACAACTATGCTTTTGGGAAACGTACCCCAGTGCGATTATCTCCCCAGGCGCTTGCACCAGCCAGCACTTAAGGTCACACATCAGTGCACCATCAGAGTAGGAGTGTGAGCTAAATAAAATTTGAAAAATAGCTCATCATTTTGAATAACAGAGATTATGTTCTTTATTTGGCAATGTAACTTTACTATAGTTTTTATTATCCTTTAACAAAATATTTGTTTGTATTCAGGATGGGTCTGTATGTGTGTACATGTGTGTGTCAGTCGCCATGTGAATGCTTAATGGCATATTTGTTTGTTTTTAGGATGGTCATTCGAGGGTGTGTTTTTTTTTTTTCTGTGTTTTTTGCAGTATATTAAAGCACATGATTATGAGTGCTTCACGGCCCCATACGTGTATTCAAAGTTGTGCAACTTCAGGCCTATTTTTAACTTCAATGGAGATTCCAAAATTTCCAAAAATCCCATATATTTCCCACTGAATTACAGGGTAATGTGAACAAAATGATGTACTGGCTGTAGATATTTTCAATGTGATATAATGCTGTAGCCATAAAAACACGGTGTCCTGGGTTTGCGTGTTTCTCTCAGCATGAGTGTGATGCAGCTTCAGTGAAGCACGGCAATCTGCAGATACAGAGCATGTATGAGACATGGTCCTGCAGTACAAAAAAAAAAAGCTTTTTCTGACTTTGCATCCACCTAAGGGAAAATTTAAGTGAAAAGTTAGAGTTTAAGGGGCTCACAGAAAATTTGTGTGCTTTCAGCACGGTCCTGCTGATCAACCCAATCGATGTCCCACCGGAGTTCCTGACTGTGTCCGAGCAGCTGAGCAGCGTGCGCTACCCTCAGCGGGAGACTCACATCACCCTCATCAAACACGCGTTCCAGTCCACCCTGGGCAAAAAGTACCCTCTTCACCGCATTGACAAGGCCCTGCAGGTACGGAGAGATGCCTCCTTAGATCAGACCACAAGCACCTTGTTTCCTCCATGTTATATTATGTTTGTACCTATACATAGTACAGTATCTATAACATATATAGCACGTACATACAACACCGCCAGCACAAGTGGTTGGAAACACTGATATTAATACCAGCTTTGCAACACGTAATTTTAGTTGAATATTGTTCGGATATTGATTGATTCGTAGCATGCTTGTTCTGGGCAGGGCTAGCTCTTTGGATCTCTAGTATTGCCCTAATCTTCATATGAAGACTTAACAAGCAAAGTGCAGCTGCCTTGACCCCTTTTACGCAAACATGTGCTCATAATTACAATTTAAAATCAAAGGATTCTCCAGTGCAGATGTTGTAATTACTGTTAAGATGCTTAAAATTTAAAACCAATATTTTATCCAACCCCTGAATGTATATAAAAATGACTGCATTGAAACATATTTATATATTCATATACTTGTATGCACATTAATGGCCAGCTAACTGAATTTTTTTGTTACATGGTAGTATTAGGTTATTGTGGATAACAATAAAAATGACCATTTCTGTCAGTTGAAACAATTGACTAACACGTGTTGATATGATTATCATCTGACTAGTTAGTTTGTGTATTGTCTGGCATTAGTTATTGAACTAGTGATCACAGATAGCTATACTATACTATTTGCGTAAGTATGAATTTAGAGAAGCCAAACAAATTATGCCTAGCTCATTGGTGCATTGGGTAATTGTCTCCACTCTCTTCAGAGCCAAATAGTCATCTGATTTTTTTTCGGCTAGTGTGGAGTTATACCAGGTACAAATGTTCGAATGTGAAAATGAATAGTGTGTGCCCCACAAGGGGTTACATAATGAATGGATGGGAATAATGGACCATCATCTGCAACAAATGATCCCAGCTGTGCTTGTGCCCTCAGTCAAAAAGTGCGGAGGAGGTGGGCCATATCTTCTCCGCCGTGACGGAGGTGCTTGAGGCTGCAGCATCGATGGAGGACCCCCACAGGGCCAGAGCCCACCTGCTGCAGGGCCTGGAGGGATTGAGGCAGAGGGTCGGAGTGCCTGCCTCCAGTGGCAAGAAATCTGACGGTGAGGCCTGTGCTGTCATTCTGGTTACATCCATAGTGAAAAATCCAGTGAAGACCTGCATGCATACTGTACCGGTTTCACCTGTTTTTCACACTTATAGTGAGTCATAGCTGGTCTGTGGCTGGTCATAGTTGATCTGTTGTGGTTTGTCTGTGACTGGTCACGGTTGGTCTTTGGCTGGGCATAATTAGTCTGTGGCTGGTCATAATTGGCTCGTTGCCGGTCGTAGCTGGTCTATCACTGGTCAACTTTGGTCTGCAGCTGTACATAACCAGTCATATGCTGATCATAGACAGTCTGTTGCTGGTCATAACTAGTCTGTAGCTGGTAATACTTGGTCTGTTGCTGGGCATAGCTGGCCTATGGCTGATCATTGCAGTTTGTTACTGGTCAAAACTGGAGCTTGTGAGTAAGCAGGTGGCAAAACTGGTAAATTAGCTGAATCTTGGCTACTCATCTGGCTAATCCGCTGAAACCTGTTACAAGGGCTGGCTTAAGCTGGAATTATTAACAGATGTATCATGATAATGGTTTTAAATGTGAGGTATAATTATGACCGTGTGCCTGTTTCATCTTCATCAGGAATGTTGCAGACTCTGCTGGTGCCCACAGCCAAGTGCTACTCGTACCAGTGGGACAAGGACAATTTTGGTAAAGAGTTTCCCCTCTTGCCCAAAATATCATGTGCCACCTCACCTTTTATGGTTTTGTCTCTTTGTTTTTCTGTGTTTACAGTTATTCTTTCTGAACTCTCGTGTTATTGGCACTTCGGTTGGCTATATGAATAGAGGTTGTCCTAATTCTTTTTTTCATGGTACGTGTCTTCCTCAGACATTTTACACGACATTCTGGAGCAAGAACACGGGCTGGGTACTGGCTTGATTGCTCCAGGACAGGAAGAGGAAGATGACGATGAAGATGATGAAGAAGAGGAGGAGGAGGAGAAGGAAGAGGACGAGGAGGAAGAGGTGGACGTGATGAACGGCTACGCAGGCCACCGAATCTCCACCCTCTCCACCGTCTCCACCTTCTCAACGACCTCAAAGGACTCCATGTTCTCCACGTTCTCAATCGCCTCCAACTGCTCGGTGCCCTCTGCGCTCTCAGTGGCCTCCGGGGTCGACAGTGACTTCTGCGAGGACATGGAGGACAGCCCGCCCGAGCGGACCTCCAAGTCCAAGGCCCGGCTGAGCAACCGCATCTCCATGCTGTGGGCCAGGTCCACCAACACTCTGATCCGGGCCAAGAGCCTGGGGACCCCGGAGGCCAAAGACCGCCTGGTGGTGCGGTCCAAGCGCTCGAACTCGCTGCCGCAGCAGGTCCAGCAAGGGGCATTGGAGCAGAGGCCTCTCACACAGGTCTGCTTCCGGAGGAGACCCATTTTGAGCTGCGATGAGGACTGTAAGGCCGCCACGCTCAGGGTGGTGGTGTTTGGGGCCGACCACGCCGCAGGGAAAGTGGCCCGAGCCTACAGTAACCTGCGGCTTCAGGAGAGCGCCTGTCCTCGGCTCACCAGGGTCTTCAGGCTGCAGTTCTTCTTCATCCCAGTGAAGAGGGGCTCTGGTGGGCCTGCAGCTCCTCTAACTGTCCCCAGCCTCCCTGCACTGTCCACAAGCCCTCTGAAAGGAACAGCCAATATGGTGGGTACAACAGCCCTGTGCCACACCTCAAAGCAAAGACTAATACAAATCTACCTTTCTCCATTGCATTTTTATAGTTTACACTCACATATATGCAGTGTGCTTATTCTGTCGCCTGAATAGCAGAGCTGTCACATAGGGATCACTTTGAGTCTTCTCGCGTCTGTCGTCGTCGTCACTCCTCTATCCGCAACTCCACCTAAACCATTCATGGTAATTGGACTAAACTTGGTCAGATCATTTATTATGACCTGTAGATGTGCACCAGATCTTTAGATTTTATGTAAATTCGATTTTTAACCCACACCATAGAGCAAGTTTATCATCCTTCTCACTTCTGTACCTAACCACAGACGACACACGTGCTCTATGGAGGACTCACATCTAAGTTTACTTTAAAATCTTCATACCCTACACCTGCTAAAAGCTTAGATTTTCATGACCTGCCCCAGCTGTTGGCTCCTGGGATTTGCTGCTCGTGAAAGAGGGATAAAGCTCTATCTTCCACACTTATAGTGGGTCTTAGTAGGTAGTAGGTAGTTAAAGCTGGTCTCTTACTAGTGAAAGCTGATAAGGACCGACTAAGCTGGTGGACTATGATGTTGTTTGACTGCTTTGACTAATATGACTCATGAACTGCTGGTAGACAAGCATAAAGAGTTGAAAGACCATCTTAAACCAGCTTAACAAGTTTAATCTGGCATTTTCAGCCTGTAAAGTACAATGCATTTTTGTCAACTCATGTAAAGGAGCTCTCCTAAAGCTCACTGCATTTACTGTATAGCATTATATTTTAGGACAGTTCTGCGAAGTCCTGTTCCAGGAGATCTGCCATCTTGTCGATTTTTAATCCAAACCTAATTTGGCACTCTGCTGATTTGCTGCTCATGGAGCTCTCTAGGTCTAAAATGTGTTTTGTTTGGATCAAAGTGAAAATCTCTAAAATGATCTTCAGGAATGACATTGTGCGGCTATATTCTATTTCATACATCAGTAATTATTTGTAAATCCCATTTATTTCCATTTTTGACAGGAACGTAATGCACAGTTATCTGAGGACAGCACAAATGACATTGCACACTTCATTGGGATACTGGACCCCTGGTACGAGCGCAACGTCCTGAGTTTACTGAACCTGCCTGTGGGTGTTTTATGCCAGGTAAGGCACCACCTGCTGTCTGGGAGGTTAATTACTGCCGCTGAAATCCTGAAATAATACAGTGGATCTTAACCTCTCGGAGAAAGGACTGGTTTTTGGTGCATACTTTCTTTCCAGTTGTAACACACATCGTGCTATTCTTCGACTCCTAGACTCATAGCTAAGGACCTTTAATATTAGAATATTCTGGTTGTTTGGGAAGAAAGTGTGTGTCCACTCCAGCCCTTTCTGGAACGTGGTTGTGAAGCCTTCATATAAAGGTTATGAGTTGGCAGTGCTTTTGTCAGTGCGTTATTGGTTTGGGTGAGCATTGGCTGACTCTAGCATTGATGACTGTGCTGCAGTATTGAGTGTTGTGTTCTCAGTGCACTCTGTGTTCATCTCAGCAAACTTCAAAAATAGAAACTGAATCATGTGACAACTCCAGTGACCGGCTGCCCATCCTGGCTGACCTGGTGCTGTATTACTGTCGCTATGCTACTCGTCCAGTTCTCGTGCAACTCTACCAGGCCGAGGTGAGTCCCTCTGAACATAATACCACCCTGCCATTTATGAATAAACATTTATTTAAGTATTTATATGAGCAAACACAAAAAGAAATAAGGGTTAGCAGAAATAGACTAGAACAATCAATGAACACTGATCAGATTCAATGAAAAATTGGTACAGCTTTTTAAAAAATGCTTTGACTTACTATCAGAAAAAAATGGTTAAAAAAATGTCCGAGGAGGCCTTAACTTGTTTGTAAAATCTACCTGTTGCCAGGAAGCCATGCTACACGTGCATAAAATTGTTCTACAAATTGAACAGTGTTATACTCCCATGGTGGGAATTGTGAAAGCAGCTTCTTAAGAAGCAGTTATAGCTTGATTAGTTCTGCCACTTTAGAGTTGAAGTTCAAGCCCCCAGTGCTGCTTGGAATACTGAATGGCATCTGGGGTGATGAAGTTTGGAAGAACCCTGCTGTTCAATCATTGAGGAAGACCCTGTAGCCGAAAAGTTCTCCAGTGGCCTAACTCCTGTTCTTCTCTAGCGCTCTCAACTTCTATCAAGCATTGCTCTCAAGGCATCATTAAAAAAAAAAAGAAATGTTCTCAATGGAACTTCCTTGTTCCAGTAAATGCTGAACACAAAAACATCTCTTCTGTTCCTTTTTTTTTGAATGGCTAAGTTTGTTATGCTGGGAAGGACTCATTGAAAAAGAGCAAACAATGTATCTATTTTGGCTGCAAGCACTTTTTTAATCTCTTTGCGATTGACTGAGTCATCATATCCTGGTGCAGTTGACATTGGCTGGGGGAGAGAGGAGGACAGAAGTGTTCGTTCACTCCCTGGAACTCGGTCATTCCGCTGGAACCCGCGCTATTAAAGCCATGGGTGAGTTTGCCCCTGTCACTCATCCACTATTTCCCCCTCATCACACCAGAAACATTCCATCAGGGTCAGCCATGAATTTGCCTAATAAGCATCAGATAAGTGTGTTATCTATTTACTGAACAATCATGAACAATCGCTAGCCTATCAGTGATAATGACTAAAACATAATTAGGCTACACTGGGAAATTGAGGATGGCAATAATCGTCATCGATTGTGAAAGATGAATATAAAAATACTAGCTGCTACCCGCTACTAGGAGTGAAATTGCCATTTTTTTTGCGCGCATGACCGTTTTTCAAAAATCGGGCGATGTCAAGTCCTCCTGGTGTCCAAGTGGATATTCACACCAAATTTGTTGATAATCGGTTGAGAAATGTAGGAGAAAAACGTGTACATACACGCAGACAGACAGACATCAACCTCAAATATATTATAGAATGATTAGATCGAACACTGAATGAAACGTAAAAAGATTTCAATTTTTTTGCATTGATTGAGTCTTAGAAATGTAGGTCACTCTGTTCTGTTTCAGGATTATTTAAAGTCTGAAATGAAATAAACAATTATTGTAATTAAATACAAATTGGCAAGATAGTCATCGGATCAGCATCAGATATCGAGCAAATCAATTAATGATTGCTAATCTAGCAGAGTAAGTGGGAATAATTATAGGTCTAGAGGTGAGGATTCGGCCAACTCTATCTTACCCCTGACAGCACATCCCTGGCTCAAACTTTGTGTTTACAAAGCTGCTTTTGTGAACAAGCGCTCAGTATCTCTCTCGGTGATAGACATGTCCAAATTATTTAAAAGTAGGCCTGCAAACCAAAAAAAACAAGCTACCATTTCATGACTGGTGAAAGCGCACATTTCGGGAAAGGGTCGTGAAGCTTTGTAGCGATGGAGTGTGATGGCTCACATTGCTAGCACTGTCTGAAGGATGAGAGCCATAGGCATTGGACACACTGAATTACATTGCTGTTGCTGAAAGTTCATGGTAGCAGAAGGTTTATGTCCAGCTTATCCCTTTATACTTCCGGTTTTGTCAGTTTGAACTTCCATTGACATTTCTGAACCAGAACTCATGGACTACTGCTTTTTAAAATGCGTAAATATAGCATGAATCACCCTCTTTAATAATTCAGTGATTGACTCGTTGTTTAATGTTTGACAATGCATGAAAATATTTGTTAAAGGTTTGTTATGCATAAGTTGGAACTACATTAGGTTGTAAATAGTTCAACTGGAATGGATTTTAACTGTGTCACTGTATCCTGCAGGTGCTGCAAGCAAGAGGTTTGGCATTGATGGTGATCGGGAAGCCGTACCCTTAACATTAGAGGTGGTGTACAATAAGGTATGGTTGCATGCTAATGGGTGAAATTCCGGTGCTTGCGTTAAAAACCTCCTCCTGTGTGTAAGCCGTTTGATGTCGATCCTCAGGTCGGCGTGAGCGGGAGGAGCCAGTGGAGTAAAGCAGAGAAGGTCTGCACTTCCATCACCTTGACCAAAGCCTGCAAGAAACCTGAGGAGTTGGGTGAGTAGTAGCACAGAGCATCAGTATCTACCATCCACAGATTCACCAGCTCAGTCTCATGTTTATTGGGGGATGTATTGGGCTTTTCCACTAACATCAACTCGGCTCTACTCGACTCAACTCTACTTGGTTTTTAGGGTTTTCCATTTAGTGATAGTCTTTTTAGGACCTAGTCGGCCGGGGTTCCAAGCGAGCTGAGTTGAGCCGAAAATGTGACATCAGCAGACTGCAGGCCAATGATTTGCCAGGGAGTGATGCTTACTATGATGACCCCACCCACATTGAGATGGTACTCAATTGTCATGGGAAATGAACAAAATCAAGTCGAGTTAAGTCGAGTAGATGCCATTCGTGCTAAAACTGTTTAATGGAAAAGCGGCAGTAGTGAACACCAGTGGCAAAGCCAGGACTTAATAATGACTACGCACAGAGTATCCCATTGCAATAATTATTAGTCCTGACTTGTTCTTGTTTTTCTTAATTTATGATACATTCACGCTGAAAGCACTCCACACTATCAGGTGTTGGTAATTCTCATTGAGAAAGATGACAACGCAATTGGTGTGTTTCAGTCGCCCTTATTCAAGATTGTGTAAAGCTGTTTCAAATCTTTGTGTTTGTTTAAATTGTTTCAATTAAACCAATCATTAATCGCAGGTTAGATCACCTGATGTGCCCAAAAGATAGTGCGGAAGTTCCTGAGCAGTTTACCTTTTATAAAGCACATACCTACTTATGAGTAAATTATTTTTCGGAAGCAAATTTAGCTTATTATTGAGTCACCCTTAAATCGCATCAAGAGAGAGGCTTTAATTGCCAATTGATTATTCTTTTAATTGGAAAACATGTTAATAAAGTAAAATGATTTAGAGCAAGTCAGGAGTAATAATTGTTACAAAGGGATGTTTCGTGCATACACATTTTTGAAGTTCAGGCTACACCACGAGTGAGCGCCGTAATTCATTGGCCGCGTCAGTCACCAGAGCTGAATCCAGTTTGATCTGGACTTTGTGTATTGAAGGGGAGACTGAAGGTAGAAAGTCCCCGAAACAAGTAGGAATGGAAGATGACTGCAGTGCAGGTCTGGAAGAGCATCTCCAGGGGAGATTCCCAGTATCTAGTGATGTCTATCTATCACAGACTTCAAGCAGTCATTGCATGCAGAGGACATGCGGCCAAATACTAGACATGATAACATCATCATGAATTATGGTAAACTGTCCAGAATTTTTATGTGTCTGAAAATGGGGGACAATGTACCAAAGGTCTGTTCATTTCTAAGCAGTTCATCTGATAGTGATATAAACACTTTCACTTTGAAGCTAACTCTCTGCTCTTTAACCATTTACTGTCATTGTATCATTTCAGACCCAAATTACCGGAGTATAAAATCAAGATTAAAAATGTATCACTGTCCAATGAATTATGGCACTCACTGTGTGTTATTTATATTACAGAGTCTTTAAGTCTCAATTTTTGAACTCATGTTAAAATCTGTTGAATATTAATGTTGTTTTAATTCCAGAGTAAAAAGTCATGGGTCAGTTAAACACTGTTAACATAATTTATATAAGTCAACTCAACAAACTGGAGTCATATACTCTTACAGAGCAAGGCTGGATCTGGAATTGAAGTTTAATGTGTATGATTATTATCTGATGTGATCCAGATGTAACTAAGAATTATTATGTTTATTATGTTTATTATGCCTGCATTTGCATGAAATGCTGCTTTAAATTAAAATTCGGGCGGATGTTCCAATTGTTGCCTGCTGTTGTGTGGAAATGCAGAATGAATTGTCGATTGTTTTTCATTTGTGTGTTTTAGATTCAAAGATGGAGTATCTGAAGTTGATGTTGACTGAGGTGCTGAAAAGACAAAATTCTAAATCAAAAAAAGGGTACAATCAGGTGAGCAGGAAGTGAACGGCAGTGATAACTGTTTGCGGTATGTGCTAAAGAGCTTACAGTAATGTAAACAACACAAAACTCTGCCTCGAGAAGGGTGTCATGTGGTTTACAGTTGCACGGGTTGACACCAAAAACGACTTCAACAGCTCACACTGCGCTGAAACCGACCAGAGTTCTCACAAGAGAAAACATAAAAACATCTTATTTTTTACTGTGCGCAATATGGGTTTTGCAATGTTTTCTTTTTCTTAAATGTATAATTCCCATGTGTAATATTACTTGAACCAGAGCTGCCCAACCCTGTTCAAAGAGATTCACTGTCGAGTTGGTTTTCAACCCAGCCATAGCAAGTGCATATTATACAGTAGCAAGAGATCTCAAAGAGCAGTGAATAAATGAAATAAGGTGCGGTGACTCAGAATTGACATGTATAGCTACTTGACAGAGGATATCTCGGGACAGGCATTAGCATCGATACTGATTCATACTCCTTGCACTAATTAACTAGAGACCTGATTTAAATGGTTACTTTGAGTTGCTGTAGCATGAGCCTTTTTTCATTTCTCCCATGTACTTGCCCCTCCTCAGCAACTTTCCACCATGGAAGTGAAGGTAGATAAGGTGCAGGTCAGCGGTGCTGGCAGTACCACCTTCGCCGTGTGCCTGGACCAGGATGAGAAGAAGATCTTTCAGAGTGTCACCAGGTAAAAATGAGACACGCTCCTCACTGACAGCTAAGTGGCCCCATGTCATTTTGTGGAGGTTCACCCTCGGCATGAACCAGCCACAATGCTGAGACCCCACTTTTAACATGTGTTGTCAGTGTTTTTACACGGAAATCTAAAATGTGGAAAAATACATGTTACAAAGTAGGAAAACACACGCTAAAATCAAAACGGCTTTGACTCTCGAGTACATTCAAGGTATTTATCTCAATTTGAGCTTTGCGTGGGGTCACTGGCCTGCATTTGTTTAGATCTGAGTGTGCATATGCTTTCTCCTCAGAAAACAGAGCAAAAAGGTCACTATACTCTTCCAAAAAAGAAACTATACATTGTTTTTAGTATCAATTTATTATACATGAAATGTTTTGACAAATGTGGGAAACATATTGAAATATACTCTTCCAAAAAAGAAACTAAACAAATATTGAATTGTTGATTACACTTTCTTTTCAATATGTTTTCCACATCTGTCAAAACATTTCATGTATAATAAATTGACGCTAAAAACAATGTATAGTTTCTTTTCTGGAAGAGCATATTTTTTGCATAATGTTTCATGTTTCAGTTTTTTGCAGTTAGACGTGTGATATGCTCTATAATAATGTGTAACCTTTAAGTTTGTGCGCGCACGTTGTGCGTGCAACCGTGTGAGTGCACGTGCTTGTGTGTTTGCATGCGTGCATGTAAGTCTGTGTGTGCGTGGGCACGTGTGTATGACTGTGTGTGTGCACGTCAGTAAGCAGCCATGTGCACATTCCTAATGCTGCAGCACTGCCCTCTCCCCCTGCAGGTGTGAGGTGTCAGTTTGCTATAAGCCGGACAGCACTGCAGACTGGAGGCTCCGGCGGGCTTTAGCTGCTCAGAGTCAGCCCCTGCACCCCACCTTCTGTTCCCTGCTCTGCCTGCCCATCGCCTCCTTCAGTGGGGCCCAGCCCTGACGGCCGGGATGGATACAGGAGGAGCCTGAGCCAAACGCGCCTGTGTTTACGCACTTAAGAGTCCATTATGGTAGTGGAACCAGTCCATTGCATCACTGAACCACTGCATTTTGGCCAACATTCCTTTTTTGTTTGGGACTGCTGCCACTGGCGGCCGCCAAGAGACTTGCATTGGCAATAATCAGCCAAATCCACTCATGTCATGGGACTGTGGCCTGAGTACGTATGTATATATTTTAAATATGTAAATTTGTATTAATCCACAATGGTGATCGTGCCCAGATGCTGCTCTAGCGCTGGCACAAAAAAAAAAAAAAATTCTTGTTGAGGAAGTGATTTTTATGCCTTTGTGCGGGTGACAACTGTGGCTGGAGGCATTATGCTTGAATTGGGGTGCCTGTACGTCTGTACTTATATCTGTTTCAATTTTGTGAATGCGGTATCTCCAAAACACATGGAGGGAATATCTTCAGATTAGGAGCAAATATCCAATCGGACCCAAGGAGACTTTGGTGGTCGAAGGTCTAAGGTCAAAGTCGCTATGTGACCTCAAGTCCTTCCTATTGTTGTGAATGCAATTTGTCCAGAATGCCTGGAGGGTATTTCTTCAAATTCAGCACAAATTTCCATATGGACTCAAGCATGAACTAAGTAGATTTCGGTGGTCGAAGGTCAAGGGCGCTGTGACCTGAATTTTGAAGGAATTTGATTCTGTTTTTTGTTTCTCCTGGTGAGCTGACACAGTAGAAGTCATACAGCGAAATAACAACCAAACTAAGACAAAGGGACATTTAAGCAATAACACACCAGAGGACAACAAAAGGAACGGGTTTGCGAATACCCTTGAATATAATGGTTTGCTTACCATTGCAGCTGAGAAAAGACAGAGGCAAACAATCGCTCGCAAAATTTCTAGTTTTCATCAGTTGGGTTTTTTTTTTCAGTTATAAGTTTTACTGACCAGAAACTTGGGGCATGAAGGACATCACTGCTCCTTAATCTTGTATCAGCCCTTTCACTGCCGCCGGGGACAGATGAATAACGATGAACAATGTGCAATAACCGGACTTTCCACTTAAGCTGGATCGGTAGAAATCAGATTTAAGTTCAGCTGATGAGTGAAAAACCCCTGTATAAAAATGGTATTCTCAGGTCTAATAGTTTATTTATTTTCTTTACTTAAGTGGCAAAATAGCACAATTTATTTGTACGTGGATTTAAGGAGCTCTATGCCCATGTACATAGAGTTACATCACAGTTTGTGTGCATGACAGAGATGGCAATAGCAGAGACATATTTTCCAATGGATGTTATAATGTCAATCTAGCCTCACTGGTCACTTTATTAAGTAAGCTTTTCTGATATTGGGTGGGATCCCATTTGTCCCCATAACAGCCAGAATTCTTTGTGGTTTGGATTCAAGGTGGTTCTGGAAACATTACTCACAAATTCTTGTCCATATAGCACCATGCAGTTATTTCAGACTTTTTGGCTGAACATTCATGCTACAAATCTCCTGTTCCACCATATCCCGAAGGGCCAACTGGAGTACATTGAACAAATTTTTGTGTCCTGAGAGCCAGTTTGAGATGACGTATGTTTTGTGTCATGGCAGGAAGTACTCCTTAAAGGATGGATAGACTGTGGATATAAAGGGATGTGCATAGTAGGCTGCTGCATTAAAACTCTGATTGATTTGTATTAAGGGACGTAATATGTGCCAAGAACTCCCCGTGCCATTAACCCCTTTGTGCAGAAGCCAAATTTGGCTATTTTTGGGTTACCCACTTTAATGCTGTATAATTCAAGATTTAAGCTTCATAAAGAGGAAAAATGTGGCTCAATTCTGAAAAGACACTTACAGCATTTAGAATTACATAGTATTTCAGTTAATTTTCATGATTATGGTCGAGAAAATGAGCTGCAAACATAAAAAATCTTCATGAGAATTCACCATTGAAATTGCAAAAAAAATAATTCTGAGGATTGAAAAACTGCTGGGGCTTAAAACTATACATTTCTGGTATCATAAACTCCTTGACCACAAGTACAATTCATCTTCAACATTACATTCTAGATTACCTACATGCTTTTAGCCAAATTATACAGCTATCCAAGTGTCTCCCCGAAGTCTCAAAATGAAGTCCTGTCAAATCATAAAAAAATCATGTATATAACACAAATAAAGTTTTAAGGCATGAAATTTAATAAGAACAAATGATTTTCTGGTTGAGTTTAGTATGAATTTATCAATCTCAGTGCAGTTGAATATCAATGGTCACCAGTAACCACTCCAAACACACAATATGCCTTTTCTCCATAATAAAGTTTAGAGTTTTGGCCATTTTACTTCAAAGTGCCCCAAGCCAGCACAAACACGCATTAAATAAACTTCTTATTAAACGGTTAGAACGTTCACCCTGTAATGGAAGCTACCAGTCCCCTCTTCTAAGCTCACAAACTCATTTCATTACTTATAAGGAACAAGTGCAACTCACTAACTCAGTAATATCTGAATTCTGAAATATACCTTATTTTAACAGAACAGACACTCCACTTTCAGGGAATAATCCATTGCCTCCCTGGATTCAAAAGAAACGTGCAATGAACGTACCAGGGGGTCCATCCAAATGCACGGGCAGTTCGCGTTTTAAACAGGAAAAAAACCTCGACATTCGACTTTGTTGAGTACGTATACATTCCAAAAACAACAACAACAACAACAAATAACAAAGTAGCAGCCTCACCTTTCTCATGAATCCCTTCTCCAGAGACCGATCCAATAGCAGGAACCCTCCGGTCCTGTTTCATTCTAAATAATTCCAATTGACCATATCCTTATCTCATTTAAATCCCCTAAATGTAACTGGACACTTCAAGGCCAGTTTTGCGAACGCGTTTTCTATAAATCGCGTCTATTTTAACCGCGTAATGTGCATTACGTAGACAGGATACAACCGAGCCTGCTGATACGCATAGGTTTGTATGCTCTCTGTTTGTCCAATCAATTAGTTTCACTTACTCTAAAATGTTTAAACACTCGGGAATTGGATAAGAAACGAGTCAATCAATACATTTTTACCAGGGTAGCTTCACGAGAGAATGAAGTGTAACTATACAATTACGCAGAAGAGCTTGAGCGTATGATTGAGTGATTGGCTATCAACGCCAGTACTCGGGTGGATATAAGGAAGCGCTGAATTTGTCAATGAATGGATCTGCGCGTAAATCCACGGTAGGGAACTACGAATTTTTTTTTGTATGTGACGACTGTAATTAACAGTAGAATGTGAGAGAATCAATACCATGTCGATTTTTTTGCCTCAGAAAACTGATTTTTCTGAACCATTACTTGGAATACTGTTGGCTCACAGTGGCTTATCTGGTTGCTACAGAGGATAACGATTTTTTCTGTGTCAAGATATCGTTTTTTTAAACTGCTGGATCGATACTATAGGCAAGGATACTTACCAGTTTGCACATCAGGCTTAGCTGAGGAGTTTAATTCATGCAGCTCTTGAAAAACCGGGCGTGGAGTGAACTTCCCCATATTCAGAACAGCGTTGGAGGTCTGCTTGCTTGTGAACATTCAATAACTGATCCGGGGGTGCCATTTAGTGATCGAGTACAGTAACAGCGTTTTTCCAATTTGCAGGTCTATAGATGCGGGCGTCTACGTCTGCAGAAAGGGGTTAAACCATTTCCATCAGCATAAGCTGTTTATGCATAGATTTGTTTTCACGCCAAATTCTGATAATCTGCGGCAGAGAAAAAGATTTGTGAGATGAGGCGATGTTTTGTCAATCTTTCGCTGTTCTGTTTTGGGGAGCCTTTGACCTTTGTAGCCCCCATTTCCTGTTTTTAGCAGACATTAGTGGACCCCAATGTGGTCTACTCCTGCTGTAGCCCATCCACTTCAGAGTCTACTCCTGCTGTAGCCCGTCCACTTCAGAGTCTACTCCTGCTGTAGCCCGTCCACTTCAGAGTCTACTCCTGCTATAGCCCATCCACTTCAGAGTCTACTCCTGCTGTAGCTTATCCACTTCAGAGTCTACTCCTGCTGTAGCCTATCCACTTCAGAGTCTACTCCTGCTATAGCCCGTCCACTTCAGAGTCTACTCCTGCTGTAGCCCGTCCACTTCAGAGTCTACTCCTGCTATAGCCCGTCCACTTCAGAGTCTACTCCTGCTATAGCCCATCCACTTCAGAGTCTACTCCTGCTGTAGCTTATCCACTTCAGAGTCTACTCCTGCTGTAGCCTATCCACTTCAGAGTCTACTCCTGCTATAGCCCGTCCACTTCAGAGTCTACTCCTGCTATAGCCCATCCACTTCAGAGTCTACTCCTGCTGTAGCTTATCCACTTCAGAGTCTACTCCTGTTGTAGCCTATCCACTTCAGAGTCTACTCCTGCTATAGCCCGTCCACTTCAGAGTCTACTCCTGCTGTAGCCCGTCCACTTCAGAGTCTACTCCTGCTATAGCCCGTCCACTTCAGAGTCTACTCCTGCTATAGCCCATCCACTTCAGAGTCTACTCCTGCTGTAGCTTATCCACTTCAGAGTCTACTCCTGCTGTAGCCTATCCACTTCAGAGTCTACTCCTGCTATAGCCCGTCCACTTCAGAGTCTACTCCTGCTGTAGCCCGTCCACTTCAGAGTCTACTCCTGCTGTAGCCCGTCCACTTCAGAGTCTACTCCTGCTATAGCCCGTCCACTTCAGAGTCTACTCCTGCTATAGCCCATCCACTTCAGAGTCTACTCCTGCTGTAGCTTATCCACTTCAGAGTCTACTCCTGCTGTAGCCTATCCACTTCAGAGTCTACTCCTGCTATAGCCCGTCCACTTCAGAGTCTACTCCTGCTGTAGCCCGTCCACTTCAGAGTCTACTCCTGCTATAGCCCATCCACTTCAGAGTCTACTCCTGCTGTAGCCCGTCCACTTCAGAGTCTACTCCTGCTATAGCCCATCCACTTCAGAGTCTACTCCTGCTGTAGCCTATCCACTTCAGAGTCTACTCCTGCTATAGCCCGTCCACTTCAGAGTCTACTCCTGCTGTAGCCCGTCCACTTCAGAGTCTACTCCTGCTATAGCCCGTCCACTTCAGAGTCTACTCCTGCTGTAGCCCATCCACTTCAGAGTCTACTCCTGCTGTAGCCCGTCCACTTCAGAGTCTACTCCTGCTGTAGCCCGTCCACTTCAGAGTCTACTCCTGCTGTAGCCCGTCCACTTCAGAGCCTACTCCTGCTGTAGCCCATCCACTTGAGAGTCTACTCCTGCTATAGCCTATCCACTTCAGAGTCTACTCCTGCTGTAGCCAGTCCACTTCAGAGTCTACTCCTGCTATAGCCCGTCCACTTCAGAGTCTACTCCTGCTATAGCCCGTCCACTTCAGAGTCTACTCCTGCTGTAGCCCGTCCACTTCAGAGTCTACTCCTGCTATAGCCCATCCACTTCAGAGTCTACTCCTGCTGTAGCCTATCCACTTCAGAGTCTACTCCTGCTGTAGCCCGTCCACTTCAGAGTTCAATGTGTAGCACTTTCAGAAGTGCTTTCCTGCAGACCGCAATTATAACAGTCAGTGATTTGAGTTATTGTCATCTTTCTGTCTTGTTGAACCAGTCTACCCATTCTCATCTGACCTTTCTCGTCAACAAGACATTTTTGATTGCAGAACTGCCACTCACTGGATGTTTTTTTTTTTTTTTTTGCATTATTCTCTGTAAACTGAGACCTATATGCTTGAAAATCTCAGCAGGTTAGGAGTTTCTGTGGAACTCAGACTGGCGCCAACAATCATTCCACATCTAAGTCACTTAGATCACATTTTTGACCCGTTCTTATGTTTTGTCTTAACATTAACTGCACTTATTGACCACGTCTGCATATTTTTATGTGTCAAGTTGCTGTCTTATAATTGGTTGAGTCGATATTTGCTGGTGTTCAGATGAACCAAATAAAGTGGCCACTGGGTGTAGGTTTCTCTCAGTCTCCAGTGTGCAATAGCAACAGTTTTCTCTTCCTGCTCGAAATGTAATTTATGGTCTTCCAGTACAATATAACATGCGCACAGTACCAGTCAAAAGTTTGGACACGTCCACATTTATCTGACAATCAATCATGAAAAAGAATCGCCTCTCAATTACAAAAAGACTAACAAACACTTTTAATAATAATTACTGAGTATACTCAAAATTTTTCCACAAGAGCACTTTCGTAGATGAGTATTAATTCTCACCAGCATGACTGTCGAAGTTCCCATGGATGTGCTGCACTTGTGGTTGCTTGCTTCTCCTTGACCTTAAAGCCATTTAAAGTCAATGCATAGACGCGAATTCATGCGTCTCGCGTGTATTCGCGTCTATGTATTGACTTTGAATGTAAACTGTCGTGCGAAAAATTCGTTTCGCGTCTGGCGTGAAAGCAGCTGAACTGTCCAATAAACCAGCGAGGATTTCAATTCACTTGTTGAAAACTGGAAGTAATTTGTCTTGTTGTTCATTTTGCGTTATATGCCTTCCTTAAGATGCCTTCTGAAAATTTCAGACACTACTCTGTAAAGCAAATTATTCTTAACTTCTGACTATTTAGCCTACCTCTTACCGTGTGTCATTTGAGGTTATTTACAGGGGCTAAATTACTCAAATGTCGCTAAAAACAGAGTACTATGACAGCTATAGTGTGTCAAAACTTTGGACTGGTATTGCATGTACATTGCTGTAATTTTTTTATTTTGTGGTAAGATAAATTGGTTTTGAAACTGTACAGAAATATAAAAGGTGCAAACATGAAAGGAATAGCACACAAATAGCAATGAAATGTACTCCTTTCATATCTTTTGAAAATACAGGAAGAATAACACGAGGTACATTTTGCTTGTAGAAGGACACTGATCTTATACATGCACTCTATATTTAAAATGGTACTGAGAAGAATATTAAATATTTGTATATATTAAGATTCATTGAGCCTTTTGGCAGTTGTTTTTGTTTTATCTGTTAGTACTGATTCACGTTTGTAACTAAATCGACTGGCAACTTTCATGTGATTAAATGTATTTGTAATGTATTATGTGTTACACTGTGTACCATACTATCCCATTTTTGAAATATATACGCAGTTTTGTGTTCTAATAAAAAATATAAATGAACTGATTTTGTGTCAATTTTTTATTTATTTCTGAGGAATAATGACGAAGACAGCAGCAGAGTTGACAGAAAGGAATAGAAAGTTTCCTTTGTGAAATTTTCAAGAAATTTTCCAAAACTGCCCTCAAATTGCCAACGTATGTAATGCTAGGTTCCCACTATCACTATTCACGGCACAATTGAAATCGTGGTCTTAATCGTGGAGTAATCGTGGCGATCCTATCAGATCTCATCAGATCTTGAGGTCAGTCGCAAACGTGTTGATCGTAGAAGTTTTGGAAGGTTCAAAAATTTCTTACAATCAGCACGATTAATTGTCGATCCTGATCATCGCATCACCTTGTATCCAAACCTGAAATTTCAGAGAAGTGTCATGATCAGCTACTTATGGCCAATCATGGTATTCGTAACGGGGCGTGCAACAGTGGGAACTAAGCATATGTGCTTGTGACATTTGGAGAAGAATCCAGCAGAACAACAAGGAGCATCTTCAATTCATTCAATGCATTGTTGACATTCTTGTGATTCTCGTTCATGTCTCAGGATAGCATTTGAGAAATGAGAGTTATGTGGACCACAGGAGCTTTATTGAATGATATAGCATTTGAACCCAACTTTTTGTGAGAAACAGGACACCTGATATCCACTGATATGAAATGATTAAAAGGTGAATAGATTGCTAGATTATTGCTTTGAAAATTATAAATCAAGAGAATTTTAGTTCCAGAGTTTAGTTATTGTTATTTAAAATATATTACTGACAGTTGGATCATTCAAAATATTTTGATATTTGTGTTTGAAATGTATTTTTTTTTTCCTCAGGATGTTGCTGATTCTAAATCCTTCAACAGCATATAATTGAAGATGATATTTCTGTGAACCAGGCTCTCGCTTTACTGTCATTTTCTATTTCTATGTAGAGTGCATCTGCATTTGATTTCTTGTACTTCTACTTTACGTAGGTCTTTTGCCTTTAGCCTGTATGATCTCCACTTGGGGCTACACACCTCCATGTACAGGGCAAAAAGTCATGTGACGCACATTTAGGCTTCAGGACTGTAAGACATACTCCTACCAAATTTGAGCCAGCACTGGAAGATAGGTACCTTGGCATACTAAAACCCCAAATCAGAAGAAGTAGGGGTGATGTGTTAAATGAACATTCACACTGAAAGCAGTGTAAATGATCTCTGACCTGTATTATGTTAAAAATAATATAACAGCACATTATTTGATTTTTTTTTTTTTTTGATATTTCAAAATAAACACTGGGGTTTTCAATGTAATGTTTTGCATTTCAAACTGTGCCACAGGTTTTCAGTTGGGGACAAGTCAGGACTGCAGGCAGACCAGACCACTGCCAGCACATTTTCTTTTTCAGACATGCCTTTGTAATGCATGGTAAATGAGGGCTAATGTGTGATGGTTATGCCCTGCAGGCCCTCCTCCCTCCTGCTGTCTGCACCCTTCACCTCAACGAGCCGCATCTGCTGCTTGTTGAGGTGGAGGTGCTGTTAAAAGTATAAAAAAGCTGCACTGCAAAACAGGCAGTGCAGCTGCATTCTGTGTGAAGGAGCCCTGTTGTTGGTTGCCGCTGCTCCTCTCGGTTTTAACTTAAATTAAATATGTTTTTATATTTTTACTCAGCCTGTGCGTGTGGTTCCCTTACATAGTTTTGGGTACATGGTCCCAGTGCCAGCCAGCTTCTTGCCTTCTGCTGGCGGGACCAAACCATGGCAAAATTTTTTTTTTTCCCCTGAAAAAGATGCTTGAAAGCAGCATATCTTCACAGAAGTGCAACCCCACAGCATGAGAGAGTATGGTTTTTGAACTTGTTGCTGAACACAGTCCAGATGATTCTTTCCTTCTTTGGTCCAGAGCACGTAATGTCCATTTCTTTCAGAAAACACCCATAACAGTGATTCATTTGACCACAATACACATTAATACTGTGAAGTGGTCCATTAAAGATGTCTCTGAACCAAGAGAAACTGATTGCACTTCTGTACATTGTAAGCATTGGGCCTCCATTTTGCACAGTAAAGTTGTAACTGGCATTAGTGGATGAAATTACATATTTTAGTTCTTGACAAAGCTTTACGAAAGTTATACTGAGTCCATGTGGCTATATCACTCGTATGTATTCAATTGACGATTCTTGATGCAGTGCTGTCAGATTAATGACGGGTACTCCGCTTATAGGCTGGCGCCCTTGCCCATTACACATAGAAATTCCTCCTGATTCCTGAATGTTTTTATTATTTCATGCATCATTAAGGGTGGAATATCCACATTCCCTCCTATCTTCCTCTCTGGAACAACCTGCCCCTCGCATTTGAGTGTGAATTGGATCCTCAGCCCATGTTTGTTCCCGAAGGACTGGGCCGCTTCTGGATGCTACATGTACCAAATCACAATGACAAACACCTAAAATCAGCTGTTTAATCTCAAATCATTATTCTTCTTTGCCTCATTACTAGTTCTCACTTGCCCTCATCTGTCACACCTCCCTCCTGTTCCCTCCAGCTACCTGCCTCATGCAATTATCCTCCTGCCATGTGTCCAGTGTTAGCACCTAATTCTTGTTAATTAGTCATCACTCCCTTTTGTTTAAGTCTATTTAAACCTCTTACCCTCACTCCCAGGCAGGTAGCCTTGTACAGTAACACCGTTGGTGACAGTCCTCAGTTGTGTTTCTTGGTCCTTTACTTATGATTATGTGCAGACTATAATTTCTGTTCTTTCTGTATTGACACATTTTTATTTAATAAAAAAATCCCACGCCCCCCCACACACACACACATACACTCCTTTCCGTGGCACCAATCGTAACACCGTTCAAACATTTTTAGAATCTTTTGCTGGCCTGAATGGGTGTATATATTTCAAATAAATTTAGAAATCACTGCTCGCTGTTTTTTTTTGTGTGCATTTTTCACACCCTCCAACTTTTTCCAAGCTGGGGTAGTATTACCCTTATTAAACATAAATGGGGCAGGAAATTTGTATAGCGATCGCTTTTCTCACAGTCAAACTCACAACATATAATTAAAATGATTACATGTGTGTCGGAAAACATTTATAAGCTTGGGTAGGGTAGAATGGGGTAAGACACCTCTTAGGGTAAGATGCCCTTTGCTTATAATTCAATTTCAGCTGTGCCCAGTGTGTGTCTCTTGACAAATGCCCTGCCACCTGGAGGGAAACCCTGAGCAACGTGAGTCAACAAAGCAAATGACATGTGAGAACTCAAAGTATTTGTGTTTTCACTGTCCTCCTTATAAAAAATGACCAAATGAATCATTTTGCCACACGTATTTGAATGCTTTAGGAGTCTGCAGGACATGTCAGTGTAACTCTCTGATGTCTTCTCTATGTATAAAAAGGGGGTCCTGTGTGGTGATAATAGGAGAAATTGGGGTTAATGAGCCAAAACCAATATGGTAGTGCTGGAGGTAAGATTCCCTTTTTGGTTTGGGGTAAGATGCCTCTTGGGAAGGAAGGCATCTAACTCCATTTTGAGTCGTATTCATTGTTTTATGAGTTTTTTCTAAAAATTATGTTCTATTTATAGGAAATATACACTGAACAAAAATATAAACATACAAAGTGATTTTTTTCTAATTATTTTTTATCAATTGGGAAATATTTCAACAAAACATGATTTTATTCTTGCCTTTATATTCAAGAAACAGAAACGTGACTAACAATTTACTGTACACAATTCAGGAGTTATCACAGCCTGAACTCAACAGGGGTCAGCGAGCAGAGTTCACAGCACTGAGTAACGAGTGTGTCCACCATCGGCATCTCGTAAAACAGTACATCTCTGGTGCATGGAGTTCACGAGATTGTCAACAGTGGCTTGTGAAATGTTGTCTCATTCCTCCTGCATTGCAACTTGGAGCTGGCATCAGTGTAACACTCGCCCACACGTCGCCATACACGTTGTCTGCCATCAGCGCAGTACAGTCAGAATCGTGATTCATCGTGGAATAACACCGTCCTCCACCGTGTAGGCGTCTAGTGAAAGTTACGGTTGGCCCAGTCGAGTCTGTACTGATTACAGAGGGCGGTCAGGTCGAGACCTCGGTGTGGTCGGCAGGCTCGGTGGTCTGCCTCCCTCAGGTAGTTTCGGATAGTCTGCGCTGATAACTTCCTGTTGTGCAGCTGATATCTGCCTGGTCTCGTCAGCTGTCCTGGTGGCTGGTCGGAGCTGATCATAGAGGTGCTGGAGGCGCATATGCCAATCCTGTGTGGGCGTGGTCACACATGGTCATAGGGCATGTGGACGATTCACAGTGCTGCTAGTCTCTCTGAATCGACTTCTCTACTGGCTGATGGTGGAATGACACACATTCAAGTGTGTTGACACCTCTGTCACAGATATCCCAGCATTCAGCATGCCACTGGCACACTCCCTCATGACTTATGACATCTGTGGCATTGCGACTTGTGAGAAAAGTGCATATTTTGCAGAGGCCTTTTATTGACCCTGGTGCAAGGAATGCCTGTGTATTGGTCACGCTGACTGACCAACTCAATGTTATGCTCTATGCAGCTCAGGGGCACCAGAATTGAGCAAAACAAATCATTCAGTACACCAATAAACACTATTTGTGGGCATATTTCATTATAGGTCTATTTAACCCAGCATTTTTCCTTTGTGCATTTATATTTTTGTTCAGTGTGTATCAGACATGATGATTTTTATTAAGAACTTGGAAATGGAAAGTTAAGTGAATCCATACATGTTAAAAGTAGGGCCATATGGAGTTACGCAATATTGATTCATATTTGCTTCAATACCCATAAGGGCCTAAAAAGATATATATTGAGTGAAATGCATTGGTCACTCTTAATTTTTATAGACTTTTCATGGATACTCATATATGTTCCATACCGCTATATATTTATTAAATGTGGTGCCTCATACTTGTTAGTAGTCCACAAGATATAACCATCTATTTATTCCCCGTTGCATTTATAGTGACTATGTCATAAATCTTTCGAGATGTGGTGGCCAAGTTTACACACTATCCATTCAAGCAAAAAAAACATATGAATTCATGTTGTTTACCTTCAGTTATGAAAATTCCTGCTTAAGGAGGGCATCTTACCCCGCTCTACCCTACATGAAGGGCCACACTCGGTCGATTTTCGTTGGCGAGGGCTATAAGCAATCTTAAAAGACAAAACTGAACGTAATGTGCTGCCTCAATGTAGCCAGCCCAAGAAGCGTGATTCTTGAGACATTTTGTTTAATTTACAGTTTTAAACCAAATGAGCAGTTCCTTAAACACATTTAAAAAAACTAGCCCCAATTTGCCAAAGCAAAACACATTTCACATGTTAAGATACAATTCACCAAACTCAACCCCCCTTTTCTCATAACTCTAGACATTTTGTCTTGCTAAAACACAATGTTGCAAAACCCTCTGCTCAAATTCTCAGTCACTAAACACATTTTGCACATTAATGTGATGCAAAATGTTTGCCACAGTCAGCAAAACACAATGAATACACCTGGTGTCATTGAATAGTTTTTCACTATTGCGAAAAAACACATTCCCCGAAACACTGCTCTGTTTTACCAAAACTCTGAATACAAAACTCTTTTCTCAAGCAACATACACAAAACTTCACATTTTCTCTTCAAAACCAGACTTTCATACCAAAACAGTTGCTCATATGCTCAAAACCAAACTTCGATGCCAAAATCACTTTCAAAGCCTGCAAAAATGTAAACACTACAAAGCATCAATACATACTACAACAAAAAAAAACCTGAAAGCATAAAGTTCAGGGTGTGAGAATGAGCTTTTTACAGTTTTTCACAACTGCCAAGACACATTTATCTTGGCACACCATTATCTGGGCATTCAGAGAACACAACAGGCACTGAATGTAGTTGTTTTTTGGCCACGGTAGAGTGGAGTACAATGGTTTCATCACAGTATCCCTGTAAAAAGATTGCAGAACATGTCCATTAATGTTTCTTTTGAATTCATGTCTTTCTTTTTTTACAGAGTACTTGTACAAATCAGTAAAGTGCAGGTTTGTCTCCCCAGAGTTGAAAGAATGCCACATGGAGGTGGCAGGGTTGCCATATTCACCCTAGCGCAAGGAAACCCTTATTGTGGATATGCTTCAGGAGAACAATACCATCAGACTCTGAGAAATCCAGCAGAGAGTCATTGCTGACAATGTCAACTTTCAGAACATGGACAATGTCAGCCTGACCACCATAGACCGAGTCCTCCAGCATCAGAGGGTGCGCATGAAGCAGACCTATAGGGTACCCTTTGAGCGCAACTCTGAGAATCAAAGACCTGCATCACAAGTATGTGCAAGTAAGTATGCATTCATGTACACAGTTCACAGTACAGTGAGTGCACATACCGTGTTGCTCAGTGGCCTACAATACTACTGTACAATACTGCACTTGTGTATTGACTGTCTCTCTGAACACCTGAAAACATTATGTATTTTCTCAGGGGATGTTTGGGTTGGACTCCATGGCCAGAAATCATGAATACATCTTCCTGGATGAGGCTGGCTTCAACCTCAATAGAAGAAGGAAGAGAGGATGTAACATCATTGGACGAAGAGCTATCATTGATGTTCCAGGCCAACATGGGGGGGAACATCACTCTTTCAACACCCAAAATCTCCTCACCTTCCTGGGAGAACTAAGACATCGTGACCGTGAGCAGCAGAATCCTGGCACTGCAGATCATCCTATCTACGTCATTATTTGGGACAAGGTTAGTTTTCATTGCAACAACCAGATAAGAGAGTGGTTCAATATCAACCAGCATTTGGTTGATGTCTGTCTGTCACTCTCCTCACCCTTTCCTAAACCCCATAGAGGAGTTTTTCTCATCATGGTGGTGGAAGGTCTATGACCACCACAGAATGCCCTATACTCCACAGTAATATATTTTGAGAGCAGATAAGGTTTCTAAAAATGTGTCTTGACAGTTGTGAAAAACTGTAAAAAGAACATTCACACACCCTGAGCATTGTGTCTTCAGTTTTTTGTTGTATTATGTAATGATGCTTTGTAGTGTTTACATTTTTGCAGGCTTTGAGAGTGACTTTGGTGTCAGAGTTTGGTTTTGAGCATATGAGCAACTGTTTTGGTGTGAAAGCTTGGTTTTTAAAAGAGAATGTGAGGTTTTGTGTATGTAGCTTGAGAAAATTGTTTTGTGTTTAGAGTTTTGGGAAAACGGAGCAATGCTTCATGGAGTGTTCTAGCAATAGTGAAAATACCCCTCGGCCCGGACAAGATTTCCTGCCTCAAGGTCACAGCGCTAAGGTCAAAGGTGAAATCAAGTAAAAAACATGACCTTGCACATTCATGTGTCACAGTGAGTTACCGTACTAAATTTGGTAAAGCTGTAATATTTAGTTGATGAGTGCTGACTCGTACAAGATTTCCAGGGACAGGGTCACAGAGCTAAGGTCAAAGGTCAAATCCAGAAAAAAACCTAACGTTGCACATCTATGGGTCATAGTCAGTAATCATACCAAATTTGGTGAAGCTGCGATCATTAGTTGCTGTGTACTGGCCTGGACAATGTCACCCGGATAAGATTTCCAGGGTCAGGGTCACAGCGCTAAGGTCAAAGGTCAAATCCAGCAAAAAACCTGACATTGCACATCTATGGGTCATAGTGAGTTACCATACCAGATTTGGTGATGCTGCGATCTTTGGTTGCCGAGTCCTGGCCTGGACAAAATCATGGACGGACGACGGACAACGGAAGACAGACGGACACGCAGGTGACGAGAATACCCCTCCAGCGAGAGTCAGCCGAGGGGTAAAAACTGTAATGTTCTACGTAAGTCGCAGTTGGTCCGCAGTTATTCACCCTATTCACAAGGAACAGCCTTAATCACTTCCACCAGGTGGAGACTGTCAGTATAGCCTGCTACTGCGTTCTTTTCCTCTTTAAAAGTCTTGCAACTTTCGTGACTTCACATTGAAAATCTACGAGTCTGTGATCGCATTGAAGGTAGTACTGTCAGACGCACAGCGCCAACTGCGCGCGTGTGTGGGCGTGGTTTACTCTTGTCGGGAACGGTGACGGTGCTGACACCGGAGCGAGGAGCGAAGACTTCAGAAAAAACCACGGTACTGCTTGCAGAAGAAACTTTTCTCTGGGTCGCGCCGAGAGGTAAATACAGCAAGTATTCCAACTTCTGTTGCCTAATGCTGGTCACTTTGACTATTTTACCCCGACAAATCAAACTTAAACTTTGCTTATCACTGCGAATTTTAATCTTGTTCAGGTACTTGTGGATTAGAAAATTATACTACAGCCGTATGTGTAGCCTAAGCCATTATATTCGATCATTTGTCTGGATGTCATGTGCAGATCTTATACGTGGCGTAGACTGGCTGTCTATTACAGGTAACTAATGTAAACCGTGTAGGGTGTGCTGCGTAGGCTTAACAAAGCACCTTAATGTGTGGACTAAGTGTGCGATTTAACTTAACTATGTTTTCAACTTGCTGAGGCATTTCTATATGCAACGTTGCAAGTTCAATATTATGCGAGACGGATATACCAAAGAGTGGCATTGGCGTTTTTCAGGATTGTTTAATACATAAGCATAGCACTTAAGTCCGTGCTTGTTCATTTTTCCATATTGAGGAATGGCCCGGCCGAAAGCGAATAATGGAATCATTCAGCCCGTTATGCTCTGATTATTCCGGACATTGGCTGAGCTCATATTTGTCACAACAGTGATCTTCTTTTGTGAATCATTTTGTTCGGATTGGCATAGTTTGGGGATCCGTTCCGTTTTAGGAACCTTGAAGGAATGAATGAGAAGTAGCTATGTCAAAGTTCTGCTTTTTTCTGTGTTCTTCCCGAGCGCACCGATATTCTGTCCTTTTTCACTTGTTGCTGGATTTGGAACATGTTGGTTGTGCATCGTTAGAAGTGAAATATCGAGGGTGTGGAGCACAATGGTGATATGTCCAAATTTTGTGATTTTGAGATTTTTGCCTCCTGTCACACATTTCTATCAGCTAATTCTTGGAGCACAATAATTATATGTCCACGCGCCTCAGTTTTAAACAGAATTCACATTTTCATTTTGTGGTATGTCCAACAAAATCTGCTTATGTGAATTAAACATTGATATTTTGATGAATAAACATGAATAGTATTACAGAATCATCTGTCTTCCATTGCAAACAAACTTAACTTCAATCTATCACCATTGTGTTATGTCACATCAAGTGCTAGAATTGTTGGAGTGTCTATTTTGGCAATTTTGGCCATGATGTCACAGTACCACACTTATGAAAACTCACATGTTCAGTATACTTCTGAACCATGCAGTAAAAGAGTGACTGACATAAAAAGGATGTAAATGATGTACCTGATTTAATAGAAAATTTGCAAATGTAAAAATCAATTTTTCTTGAAACCTCTAAAATGGACGTGTAACCATCGTGTTCCAAACCCTCGATATCACCGGATTGGGCACTGTCTAATTCAGCGTTGATTAGAGTTTCTGCACCCTTTTGTCAGAGATCCCGACACTATTCAGTTCTTATAAACCATGAGTATATGCGCATGATTGAGCAATCTTTGATGAAAATGGATGTTAGTCGCTCCAGGTGGCTAATTTGTTGCATCTTAAAGGGGCCAGGCTAAATTGGGAATGAATGAGTCGATATAAGGACTGCAGTACTGGCATGTCTCATGATTTCCCTCCTGGCAGACACCAGTAACAAGTAACACCTGATCGCAGATTTTGTTGGCTAATTACCAACTGCCTGGGGCCTTTCTGTGTGGAGTTTGCATGTTCTCTGCGTGTTTGTGTGGGTCCATAGGTGGCTATTTTGATTCATCCAAGATTCGGATAATTTTTCGAAACGAGGCGTTTGTGTTTTTTCCCCATCTGTAGCTACTTGAAAACTGTGGGTGAACTAAAGCGTTTTGTGGGATGTGTTTGCATAATATGCATATTAGTCAGCAAACATTGGAATGAGTGAGGGTTGATGCAGTGGGTCATCTTAGAGTTGAATGAGGCTAGGAAGGAAATTAATTTAATAGCAGTTGCAACAACCGTCTCTATAGTGTTTCTATTTTAGTTTCCTCCTGCCACATTTCTCCCTTTCCTGCTCCATGCAAACAGTGTTGCGCTATCATGTCAGTCCAAACATAACATGTTCTAAATCTGGAAGACAACTAAGACACTTCAAGGTTTTTTTTTTTTTGTTTGTTCACATAGTTGAAATAATATTGATAATGTTAACAATAGCGCACCGAAAACTGCCTCAAAGGCTTGTATCTCAGGCGATAGTTCCGTGGCCCACTTGAAGGGGAAAATGGAGTTGTTTAGGGGATGCTGGGTTTCCTTGTTTATAATTGTGTTTCCTGATGGCTCTGTGCCCAGTGGAGGTCTTTAGTGAGTTGGGTGTGTTTCTCCTAAGTCACAAAGTTTGCACCAGGGACTCAGTAAAGGCAGCACTACATTGCTCATGCAGTATTTAGCCCATTCAGTTGCATGGTCTTATCTTCCTTTTTAAACTATGCATTCATCCATCCATTCATGCATCCATTATCAAACCCTTATCTTTGTCTGAGATAAGGGCTGGGAGTGTGGTTGGAACTTGCTAGCATGCTAAACGCGCAAGAGACAGGAACACACCCCGTACTGTTCACCAGTCTATCACAGGCCACACACACATCATTCTCACATACACTTATGGGCTATTTCAACTCCCCAGTTTGTTCGGCATGCCTGTTTTTGGACTGGTAAGGAAACCAAAATGTTGCAAGGAATGCTCACGGACATTACAAGAACATAAAAAAATAATCGATTTGGAGCAGTAGCTGAATTTTGCTTTGAAGGATGCGATGTGTCCCCTTATTAGACAGTAAATGCAATTGAATGTAAGTGTACCTGAGTTTGTGTGAATAGTTTGTTTGCCAGGGTGAATGGTAGAAGATTAAAAAAACAGCACTGAATGTCCAGTGCTCCTTAGGCTGTGTATGTGCGCTCGTGTGTGTGTGTGCTTGTATGTATTTGTGTACATGCATATGCGTGTGTCTGTGTGTGCGTATGTGTGTGACTGTGTGCACGTGTTTGTTTGTACATGTGCCTTTGCATCTGTGTGTGCTTGTTTCTTGTGCTTGTGTGATTGTTTGTGTGCGTAGGTATGGGTGTGTGTGTCTGTGCTTGTGAGTGTTTACGTTATGTTTGTGCCTGTGTGTATATGTGAATGTGTGTTTTCTGTGTTTGTGTGTGTGTGCAGATGTGAATATGAGTGCTTGTGTGTTTGTGTGCAGAATCCCACAGTTTCGTTGTGTGGTTCTCAAAGAACCGCTGCGAGTGCAGCTCGATTAATCAGCATGTCGGGTGCAGCCAGGCCTTAGCCGGTGTTTTGTATGAGTGTGTGTGTGTGTGTGTGTTTGTGAGCATGAGTGCACATCTGAGCATGAGTGCAGGTGAGAGCATGCTCGTGTGAGTGTGTGTGAGCATGTGTGTACGTGTGTGTGTGTGTGTGTGCGAGTGTGAGTGTGTGTATGTGAGCATGTGTGTGTGTGTGTGTGTGTATGTGTGTGAACCTCTGTGCTAGCATGAATGCGTGAGTGCATGTGTGTTGCATGTTAACTAGTGGGGTTCCTCAGGGATCAATTCTTTGTCCTGTTTAAATATGGTGACCTTTCGAACAAAATTACCCTGCACAAGTGTCTGGCTGCAATTTCTGAATGGATGTCTCAAAATGTTCTTCAATTAAATCAAAGTAAAATGGAAGTTCTGGTCTTTGCCCCAGATCAAGTCTATACCAACCTCTGCCAACACCTTGGCTTAGTGGCCACTAAGAGTAAAGCTTAAGCCAAAAACTTAGGTGTCACCTTTGATTATAGATTAAAATTTGATCAACATGTAAAGACAGTTATTCAGTCCTGCTGCTTCCAATTGAGGAATATTGCCAAAATTGGCCCACTGCCATCTTTTCAGCAATTGGCGATGGTTATCCATGCGTTTGTGTCATCACGCTAGGACTACTGCAATGCCCTTAACTCTTGCCTAAGCCCAGGCTCCATAGCCCACTAACAGTTAGTTCAAAACTCTGCAGCTAGACTCCTCACTAAGACCCCATACCGCTCTCACATTACCCCTGTCTTGACGTCACTTCACTAGCTGCCAAACAAATCAAGGATACAATTCAAGATTCTCCTCCTGACAAACAAGGCTTTGATTGGTCTTGCTCCTCTGTACATAAGGGAACTACTGAAGCCATATAGCCCTACACTGCCCCTCAGGTCCGTTGAGTAAGGTCTGCAAGTTTTGCCTTGCTCAAAACTGAAAACAGGGGGGGGTCTGTGCATTTGCTCTCCTTGCTCCCAGGCCTTGTAACAGTCTCCGCCCAGGAAGTCAGGTCAGCAAATTCTCTCGAGTGTTTAAGGTCTAGGCTGAAGACCATTTATTTCAAAATGCTTTTGTTCGTGGGCTATGTACTTCTCCATGGTTGTAACTGCCTTGGTCTTTGCTGCTGTTTTATATATGCTTGTGTTTGATTTTCTCTTGCTCTTTAAACCTTTTATCAGTGCGTACAGCACTTTGTAACCTCAGTTTTGTAAGGTGCTATCTAAATAAAACTTTGCTTACTTACTTCTTGTACATGCTACAAAGTTAGAACCAGGAAAAGTTTTTTTTCTTCCTGAATGTGGACATTATTGGGATGTGAGGACATTTTCAACTGTCCTTACAACTAAGGCAAATTTGACTGATTAGTTAAGGTCAGGAGAGAGGTTAGAATTAGGGACAGGTTAAGGTTACGGTGAGGGTTTGGGTTAGGCATGCATTGCTCATTATTAAGATTAGGGAAAGGCTGTAGAGACACACAAAGGATGAATGGAAGTCAAACTAATGTCCTCACAAATATAGTAGTACAAGGATGTGTGTGTTCGCGCGCGCGCGCGCGTGTGTGTGTGTGTGTGTGTGTGTGTGTGAGGTACATGTTCAGGTGACAGGAGGATCTGCCTCCTTATTGAAAAAAGTGTTGATTTGTAGTGTGAAGTTATGCTCAGTTGTGCAAAATTAATTTTGCCATTATGAAAAAAAAAGACATTTCTGTCACCGCAGGCAATGTCCGTTAAATTCACTCCTTGCTGTAGTTAATTTCTCTAACTGATAATTCCCCAACTTACAAGGCTGGTGAGTTTGCCATGTAATTCTTAATCCATACATTTTGTTAGACCTGTGTAAAAGAGCACCTTAGAACTGTCATTCCAAATAACCCTCTGACAGACAAGCTACTGGCACAGGTGTGTTTTTTATTCCTACGTACTTCCAAAGTCCAAGTAATTCTCATGCTTCTGTATATTTAAGAAAGGCTTCTGTGGCAATCAACCACAGTCTGAGGGGTTTCTATTTATGTTCATTTGCGAGTATATTTGGGTAATAACACCTTTTGACCACATCTCTTTGAATACTGGAAAATATTATGCTGGATCAAAATGACTATTTACCAGTCTAAACCACTGAAGCCAACCCACGGTAAAAAAACACTCATTTTGTGTGGGATTTTGAGCAGATGACTCTGTAGTGATGTCACTGCCTGAGGTACATGTTTGGTTTGGCCTGATGGGAACTGAAACATTGAAAGCCCCTTCTTTTTTCAGCTATTGATGTGGCAGGAGGAAATAAAAACAATATGGTGGATCCTCTAACGAACTCGTCAGGAAGCTTGCCGGTACTTTCCTTAGATTGACTGTATGGAGTGCGTTTCTGCAATAGTGTGGCAGAGTTGCAGGAGCAGCAGTGCTATGTAACTCCGGCTGAGCAACAAGGCATAGCTCAACCCTGCAGTGCATTCTTTTATTGCATTGTATATTATATTACGTCTTGCTGCAGCTATGACCTAACGTTTGCTTTAAAACAGTTCTGTTAAAGTGCCCACATTGAAGATGAATACATTTAGTTAGAACACAGAATCACCAATACCGATACTGATATCAAATATCGGTCCGATACTGAGTCAAATAGCTTGATCGGGAGTCTAAGCTGGTTTTCCATCTGCCAATAAACATCATAGAAGAAGAATATCTTGTCCTCTATGAGGATTATTGGAGGTTTTCAAAGTTTGTTAGTTTTCAAAGTTCTGAGCTTGCACAGCAATGGCAACACAGCTCCTTTAAACAGTGGTTTCAGAATGATACCTGGTATCAAATGATACCCAACGCCGAGAAATTAGTACCTGTATCGGGACTGAGGAAGTTGGATTAGTGCATTCTTAGTTCCGAAAGGTAAATCCAATGTATTACTGCTCATTGCCCTCTACGTCTATTTTCTGTATATCTTATCCGATGCCTTTTGTAGTTGGTAAAGCACATTGCAGAATTACTGTTAGATCTTTCATTAACTCTTTCAAAATAGTGTTTTTCTTATTCAAACAAGAATTATATGCCATTTTGAACAAAATTAGGAAAGATGTGCACTTGTTTTTTTTTCTTCTCTGGATCTCTGTCTTTTATAATGAACTGTGATGCAGAGCCTGCTCTTAGTTTGTGTTTCCACGGTTAATGTTTTGCTTATGTGGTGTTGGTGGTTGCATAGTTATTTGGGTGGGGATACCACCACCCATTTTTATAGTTGTCCGTCACAGCTCCTTAAATATAACCTGATGGTGTGTGGATAGCTCATGCCTTCTTTTAGAAAGGTCACTTTAGCATATGTGCGTGAGGAGGTGCCAACCACGGACTGAAATGGAAGTGAAAGACCTGAGAACTAGGTGCCCCGTCCTGTGTCATTCTCAGTGTTTTTTAAAGTCAGATAACTTAGTTCATTTTAAATATTTGTCGATGGATTGTGGGTTTTTTGTTTTATTTCTGGTGAACTGTTTGCCCAGTCAGTGTAGCCTGGAGTAGCATCCTGCTGTCCAGACTGTCACCCCACAATGCACTGCTGCTTGAACACACCATGGCTGTGAGGGGGGGTTTAGTTGACCATAGTTGGACTAACTTTATCTTTAATGATTTCTGAGGCTTATTTCCTGGCTGTTTTGACAAAAGTTTGCTAAGGTTGACTCCAGTAAGCCATAGAGATCTTGTTCTCCATTTAAGTCAGTGATAACATTATCATAAACATACAATAAAATTGTAAAATTCGATATTTCTACCACAATAATGCACACTTATGTGTGTGTTTTGATTTGTCTTTGTTTTTGTGTCTGTTTGTCCCTCCGCGTGCAAGGCTGTTGAGCTAATATGCTCTTTGGACAATGGGAGAAGTACAAACCCCAACTGCAATCAAGTTGGGTCGTTGTGTAAAACGTGAATAAAAACAGAATTCAATGATTTGCAAGTCCTCTTCGATATTCTGATATTCATAGTGAATGAATATTTCCAGAAAAACAATTAAGTTTATCAGTTTGAACATTAAATATCTTGTGTTTATATTTACTCAAATGAATATAGGTCGAAAAGGATTTGCAAATCATTGTATTCTGTTTTTTTTTTCCACGTTTTAAACAACATCCCAACTTCACTGGAAATGGGGGTTTGTATTTTGTTGATGAATCAGCTCTTTTGCTGGGCCTGGACCCAGTGGCTGGACAAAGCAGATTCTGGCTTAATTGTACAAGATGCTTGAAAATGGAACTTTCTTGTGCCGAATTACTTTTCATCAAGAATGTGGCAAGTCAATGGCTGATATCACAGTGTCCTTTTCCATAGTTTTTCTGCAGCCTTTTATCTTCCTGTTGATGCTGACGTGTTTGAATGGAGTCGGTTGAGGGTTGGAGGAAATGAATGACTTGAAGCTCAGTGGATTCGCACAGCTAATTGAGTCAGTTGCTGTGACAGCAGTGTAGCACCTTGCAGAATCCTAAATATGAAAAACAGGGGTTTTGCACAGTGATTGTAGGCCAGTCCCTCTGAGCTACATGTTACAAAACAATTACATTTTTTTTTTAAATTGCACAAACAAATCTTTTTTTTTTTAAAGTGAAATGCATTTCTATTTAAACTTCTGTTATTAATTTCAGAACCCATCTCCCATGAAAATCTTCTGTATGGTAAGTGTAGAATGAACAGATAAAACTTTTCATACAAAATGGAATCATGTTTATACATTTTTGGACATTGACAAAGTTAAAACAATCAAGAGAAGTCTTCAGAGTGAATTCAGAAAGTTTATCATAAGATGTAAACTATTGGTAAACCTCAAAAATTAGATGACATTATGCCAGAAAACATCTAAAAAAGGCTGTACAGTCCTGGAACGTCTCATGGGCAGATAAGACGACGGTTAGTTTTTAGGAGAACGATGGGAAGAGAAGTATATGGAGACGGGCAGGAATAGCTTATGCTCCATAGGATGCCCCCTGTTCTTTAGAACACAGTGGTGGTAGTGTTATGGTGTGGGCATTTACAGCTGCCAATGGAACCTCCCTTGTAATTATTGATGATGTGACAAAAGCCACACAATGAATTATGAATAGTTTTCGGCTATATGCTCTGGTCAGATTCATCCAAAAGCTTCAAAATCTCATTGGAAAGATTGACAATCTGATTGATAATCACCAGGATCATACTGTGAGAGGAGCCTGACTTCTTTTAAGGCAAAAAAGGGGAATGTTTTGCAAAGAAGTGTTCTCTAAAAGTTAGTCCCCACTGGCCTGAAAAAAACTGAATATGCGCTTCACTTGCTGATGACAAGATGCCCCAAGAACAAGCTGGAAATGCAGAAAGCTTCAGTGAAAACCTGGCAAAGGATTTGCAACCAAGTATTAAAAATGATCACGTAATTTTTAAGTGTGAGTATCAAATTACTTTTTAGCTGCTTTAATTGGCGGACGGTGTATAAAAATGCTTGTAATTCTGACTCAGACCATACGATATTTGAAATCCTTTGACTTTAAAACTGAAGGGCTAACATCTTTATTGCTTTATTTCAAGTCCATAGTGGTGGCAAACAGATCCTAAATGATGAAAATTCTGTTACTCTCAAGATACTGTATTTTCTAACTACTGTCATGCATTTCCAGGTATATATCCATTTTTTTTGACCAAGCATATCTGGTTTTATATTTTTTACATGGCATATAACTTTTATTTTTATTTATGCATCATTTCTCTATGCAGCCTATGTTTTTGGCTAAAACCGTTAGCGGTATGTCCTCATCTGGCCTTTTGCGGCACTGACCCACTTCTTGGCGTCACTTTCCCCGTCCTCTCTTTCCACCTCGCCCCAGTTCTCTGGATCGAGTCGGTCCAGTTCCTGGGCTCTGATGAGATTTCCATGCTGGGTCCTGGGTATAAATCACACGTGAGCCCTATTGTTCCTGTGCAGGATGGCGATAGGGGAAGCAATTTCCAGGCCGGTCCAGGTAGAGAGGAGAAATTGTCGATGTGCACTGGTCCTGAAGCACTTCCTCAGATTGTTCATCTGCCGAGAGGGGAAGCGAGTTTATATTCCTTGGTATTGACCCAGTTTGTTGTTCACACGGGGATGCATTCTGTGAGCCGGCCTGTGGCATTTTCATTGCTAGTCAAGGAGAATTGGATTGCACCATCGTGTTAATTTTTATGTTGGATATTCACGCGCTGCTTTGCAAAAATATGTGTAACAAATTGCCATGACTTTGGTTTGCATACAAGTCTGTATTATTATCATGTTTGTCAGGTGTTTTGTGGTTTAAACTGTGCTCTTATACTCTTCGGTGAACCTGGTTATATGGAGCACCATATTAAATTTGCTGTTTTTTGTGCCTTGCGGGTAGAAAAGGTCGAAAAAATGCAGTATTACCCACAGTCTGGTGGGGACATGATGACCAATTGAGAGCGCTTCTTCGGGTCGTCGCCAAATTTCAGTTTTCATGGTATTGACCAGTGAACTACTGAACTGCCTCCATGTCATCAATGCAAGAATACTGAAAATCGTCTTCTGTGTAATGCTAGAGACGGCTAATGTGGAATTACCTACTTTTCTCCCTGAACCGATTTACCTCCACAAACTCGTTCATAAAGAATTTAAATTTAGAAAACCAAAGTTAGCCTTCTGCTAATTATAAGGCTGGGAGACCGTGCTGTGGAACTTTCGAAAGAGTTGCCTGTTTCTAGGCAACGCTGGATTGTTTTCCTGTGCTATGCCCGGTGTTCTCTGTGTTGGCTGCAGTGTGGAAAAGCACTGCCCCAATAACGCAAGTCTTTTACCGGCCCTGAGTTTCCCTCCCAGGCCAGGCATGCTGTAGAAAGGGGAAATCCTGCATCCATCCCAGTGCCGCTCACCGTGCTGACGTGAGAATACAAACCTTCCTGTTTTTACAGGAGATTCAGTCATGCAAGGAGGCAGCATATGCTATTTTATCATCAGCTTACTGTAAAGTGAGTGGTAGAGAAAAAACAATAATCTGGATTCTTTCTCCTTGTGCCCGGGCGATTGAGTGATTAAGTGGTGCCAGTGTTAGCTGTGAATGAGAAAGCGGTTTACTTTTTTTTTTTGCACCATGACCCAGGTACTCTTGTCCTGTATGAATTCTCCAGTGTCCCCTCTACTCGTTTTACCCAGTTATTCGCAGTGTTGGGAGTAACCCATTACAAAGAAACAGATTACTTCAATTAGAACACAGTAATGTAAAGCATTACTTTGGTAACCTAAGTATTTGCACTGCAGTTACTAACAAATAAATTATCTTGTTACTTGCATGACTTTAAATTCCTGAACTATCGGCAGGATTGGAGGCCAGAAGTACTACTACTACTACTGCTATTACTACTACTACTACTGCCAATCTATCTGTACCTCCTGCCCAATCGGTTCTGTGCATGCGCGAGACTAGTACTGCGCAAATGCATAGAATTCCTGCTCGATTTGTTCTACACGTGCGTTAACATTTTACTTGACGGCAGCCAGCGACACAGTGGCGGAGCTAGATATGGGAATTGGGGTGGCACAGACACGTCCCTTTATGACACTTAGGATAAGTTAGTCCTGGCTAGTTCTCAATTATTTTCCTTTATTGACACGTTTTCCAATTATCGTAATTGGCAACAAAAGACACATTTTCCCTCCATATGCCATCTAACAGCGATTAAATCATGGGGTCAATTCAGTAGAACTGAAAATTGGGGTGGACAAAACATCTGTCTTAAACACCTGTTCTCAGTCATTTTCATGATTAACAGAAGGTTCACTCCGAGAGCGCTCCACAGTTCACAGGTGCTGCTTGTTCTCCCCAATTAGGTAAGACGACAATCATTCATCTGGACGCGTATTTTCTGTATTTAAATCAACGTTAAATAGCTTGAGCCGCATGCTTTTAATAGCCTATTTCACTGCCAAGTGCCACTTTTTTTCACAAAATACCGAGAGTAATTTTGAATAACGTTAATTTAAATTAAGCAAATGCATCCAGATGAATGATTGTCGTCGTACCTAATTGGGGAGAACAAGCAGCACCTGTTTAGGAAAGTTCCTAACTCCTAACAGTTGATCCGGAAATAACTGCGTGGCAGCCATGATGAGTGGATTCGAATTCTTCAAATGTTAAGGAAAGGTGTCTCAATGCTTCCTAATTTGCCTCCTTTAGCATAGGGTACACAGAACCATCCTTTTTGTAAAGAAAGGAGATAAAGCTATCCCACAGTTCTGCGCAGCTGCAACATTTAAAGCGGTGACCACTCATCCGACCAATCGCGACCAAACGTATGTGATGGGCAGGGGTCTCATGATCAGTTGCCTAGTGTAAGTGCATTCGGGTTCTCTAATTAGAGCGGTTGTCTTCCTAAGCCATTAGGAATTCCCCTTTACACCTTTCCTTTATCTTATGACGTTTTCCACAAAGGTTAAAGAGAAGTGGTTAGGTTTTAGGGGATAGGACGTCATTTTTTGACTTTTCGGACGCAGCCATGGAGAAAACCTGGATTTATTTGGTAAGTAAAGCAGCTAATCATCTTAATTTGTTAGCTAATGACTAGAAGATAATTAGAAGTAAGTAAGTAAGTAAGTAATTAATTTATATAGCTCTTTTCACAGATAAAATCACAAAGTGCTTTACAGTTCATACCAGGAATAAAAGCAAAAGCAGATAAATTTTTAGGAGTTAGGAACGTTTTTAGTGGCATATTGCATGCGGAAGTTGAACTGTATTTCGTCTTTTGATTATAAATTTTTGCAATTAATTCAGGGTTTACATGTGTGCCAACTCCCGCGGACCATTTTGTCCAACAGATCCAGCTCGTTATCAGAAACGAGCATCACTTCATATAACGTAACTGAGGAAAGGGACATCTCATGCCGCTTAAAATATGTCCTCATTTCATCTGTTCTCTGTCCTGTTTCCTCCATACATCCTCGGGAACTAGGATGCAATTGAAGAGAATTGAGACGCAGCCTTTGTCTCATTTGATTAACCAGCACTTGAATCGCAAATCCAACCGGTAAAGGGTTATACGCATGCATAGAACAAATCGGACAGTGTCGCAAAGAGTGAAACAATGCACATGCGCAGAACCTATCTGGCTGGAGATACGGATAGGGCACTGACACTACTACTACTTCTTCTTCTTCCTCCTCCTCCTGAGTATATTGGCGATTGAGACAGAGGACAGAGACACATCAAATGTCCTTTTTGGTGTGTTTATGCCAGTATTGCAGCCTTGCACTTGACTCAATTTTCTGTGAAGTGCTGTTTGGGCTGATTTTTACCACTTTGTTGTTGGCTCTGCTGTATTAAAGAGCCTGAAAGAGAGATCTTGTAAAGTAAGGGATTACTTTAAAAAAAAGTAACTGGAGTTACTTTGTAGTGTAACTACCACAACACTGGTCATTCGTACACATCAGGTTTTTGGTCCCCGGTTGACAGTGGAAGGTCCAGTCAGAGTCACTGACTGGCAAAATTAATTCTGAGATAGTTTCTAATGAATAGACATGTCAGTGGTTATCCTGTCTCTCATTAATTCGAAGGGGGACTCAGGGGGATTTTGAGTCGTTCTAAATCTGGCAACCCTATGAAAGCTAATCATGCTAATCACGGCTGTGTACCATGGATAGCTGAGTATAGGAAGGGTGTCTACTTCTTCATTCAGAAAGCATCAAAATTCTCCTGTTTTTCAAGAATTTCAATGCTTAAAACCACTCAGCTTTGTGATTACGACAGTAGAACCTTCACTCCTGTAAGTGACCGTGTTTACATGGTATTTAGTGTCCCAGATTTGAGGCTTATCCCAGCTTTGAGCATATCCGGGATATGATGTTTACATGGAACACAGAGAAAACAGAGAAACCTGGTTATTCATATCCCTGCGTACATGATAAATACCAGGAACCTGTTTACTGATCACTGCATCATATCTGCGCAGACGTGTGTTATGTCTGGCAGGCAGCCGTCAGAGACCTGGGATAAGGCGAATACATGCTCCGGTATTCCGACTTCTATTGGAGTACTCCAGGTGGCAAAACGGGGTTTCTTGAAACCGGGATAAGGGCATAACCCTGTTTTTGAATTCGGGGTATGATGTTTACGTACACAAACACAAAAAACGGGATACTTAAAAAACCCAATCAAAACCAGGATACTAAAGACCTTGTAAACACAGTCACCTAATGATTCGTTTAGCAGTCGCATGAGCCAGTTTTGCTGTAAAGACCATTGAAATGTACAGAACGTGTCTCACGGTAACGCAGGTATTGTGTGCAAATGGCAATCCCTAGCGGTGCTGCTAGTGCACGAGCAGACTGCAGAGGTAAACCAGGCACACCGGTCAGGTCTGTTCCCGTAATACACTGCAGGAACTTGGCCCAGTGTGGTGTTATTGTGACTGCGTACGCCAAATGCTAAACGTTTGCTTTCGCCGAGTAAATTTGAAAGGCGTAAATTACTGTTATTAGAATTATCTCACCTTATCTCATCTCATTTTGCTCCCACTGTGGAGTTTGGAGGGGGAGTGGACTGCATTGTCCCACGCAAAATCAGCCGCAGAAATTCACACCAGATCTTTCCGCAGCTCTAGTTGCCAGACTTTTCATATGTCTGAGCATATGTGCGTAATATTATCCATTTCAGGGGTAATTGACCGGTGGTTACTTAGCCTGCAGTTCTGCATCTTATGAGTCACGGTTTAATGTCTGCAGGATTCCAGCAGTGGGCTGCAAGCATAGCCTGTTGTTTTATCTCTAACCTGTTCCAGATTATTCTCTGCTGCTGCTGCCCTGGGAGAAGATTAACGTCGTATTGCAGTGGCTTCTGTAAGACAGTGATATTACAAAAATGTGCAGTTGTATCATTTAAAGCGGAATTTCAGTTTTTTTTTTTTTTTTTTTTGGAACCTAGGCCCCTTTCCCAGGTTTTCAATGATCAGATTTTACCACCTTTTTCAAAAAAGCTGAAAAACGGTATGGTAGGGGTGAATAATTTGTTGATTTTACCATCAATTGCCATAAAAATATGCTTCAATAACAATACTTTTCCAGTATTTTGAGTATTTGTACATTAGAAATAAAATGTGGACATTATTTGTGCCCTTTTTTATTACTTAAGTTTCGTAGGAGGAGGTGTCACAGCCTTAGCGCATTCGTTTTTCAGACATCTTTAGAAGTGCGGACATCGGTTGTGACACAAATGGGCATTTTTTTTTGGCAGTTTTTCCATTGACTTTATAGTGTAACCAGGCTTATTGACTAAAATTATAATAATTATTGGATCAAATGATAAGAAAAAGTGTATTGAGATTTTAGCCACATTGTCCAGCCCTATGGTCCAGTGTTTAGAATGGAGGCACAACTGCTGCTAACTCAGACTCCTAGCAAAGGGGAGACCGGGGCATATGTTTGTAGGTAAAAGTTCAAAAAGCACGAAATGCTGGCATTTTCGAAGAGGGGAAATCCAGGCCGCGCCAGGGCTGAATGTTACTGACTGCCCTGCAGGGGCCTCTCAAGACTGGCTTCACAATGTGTATGGAAATATACAGCATGGCAGATGGCAGGGATTGGGCAGACCTGAGGTCACTGCCTGAGGGAGCCCTCACTCACAGTGCTGATGCTGGCCGCTTTTTCTCTGTGCTCATGTATGATTCGGTCTCCTCCAACCCCTGTCTTTAGAGGCGTGGCCTGTAGCCGCAATATGAGCTGGCACCTTGTGTTTTGTGGCAGAGCGGCAAGTTCCCTTTGCTCTCGTCAGCTGGCAGCGGGAGGCATATTCAGTGGGCACAGGCTTGAACGTACTTATCCTTATCAGACAATTAGGTACCTTATCTGCAAATCAAGGCTATGAATAAAGAACACTACACTCCATCTATTCTAAAAATACTGTTTACATGCGCTCAAAGGCGATGGAAGGTGATTAAATTATTTCACAACTTCAAAGACCTTTTGTTTGCATAGGTTAGTGCCTTGTCGCTGTTTCTCGTGGCACTTGTCCAACTCCTTTGGAATCTAATGCAGTGAACAAAAATATTTTTCCATGTCATTACTGGGAAGTGACAATGATGGAACATTTATAAAGACAATCAGTAACATGGGCGGAATAATTCTTGCAGCCCAGTTGAAGCGCGTATCGACAGATGACCTGCTTTCTGCAGGTGTTCAATGACAATTTCACCTCCTGCTGTTCTCAGGCCATGTAGCTTTATCGCTTACCATAGGAAAAAGAAAAAAACCTTTAGCAGCCTAAATATATCCTCACACGTATTCGGACGCCAACGCATTTAGAGCGCAGGAAGTGTGCTCAGCGTGCTAATCGTCAAAAATCAAATGTGGGGCTGCAGGAAGCTTGTGGTCATCTGCACAATGGGTCGGTCGAATGCAGACAGGTCGGCCTCGAGCACTGCGGGCGGCGGGGGGGGGTGGGGTCCTAAATCCACCACACTCAGACAAAATAGTTATTTTCCATTGTAAGCTGGTAGACTCTCTCTGGGTCAGGAAGCAGGGGTAAAGAGGCCAAGTAAATTATATTAAAAATGGCAGCGTGAGAGAAGCCCCCCACCCCCCCATTGGCTAACCCCACCTCCCCACACACCCCCCACTGCCTCTCACACCAGCCTCGAGCAGAGCTCAGCTGCCTGGCAGTCGCGTTGTCGTGAGCGCGAAGAGGAAGTGCATTCTGTGAGAAACTTTTTTCCGAACGCAAACGCCTGGACTGGCGTGGTGCGGCGTGGAGAGGCTCAAGCACGGACACCCAGGCCGATTAGGGAATGATCGGACGAGGTTGGGGAAAGGTAGGGCACAGAATTTTTGTTTTTGGGGGGTCACGGGGGTGCTGGGTGGGGGCTGATTCGTGAGCTTCCTGTTTCCGCTTGGGAACATTCGTAGACCTGCCTCATGAACATGGCTACACAGTACAACCGGTGCCTGGTTTGTGTACTCAGTGTATGTGTACTCAGAGAGAAGTGTTCATTTTTTATAAAAAAGAAAACTGTCTCCTTTGGATCATTTTCGGCTCGCTGACTGGGGTACTTGACCTGACCATATCAGTCAGGGTCAAACCTGTGGTAACATTTCCTCCTTTTCCTCCATGTGTTTCTTGTGTTTGTGTTTCTCTGCATTTTGAAGATCTCTAATATTTGCTGTACTATACCGCAGCAAAACAATGTTTTATACCCGACTACATGAGTTAATCCTCAGCTATAATGTCTGCTCTTTAAAATATATGGTTGTTTTAATTAAAAAAATGTGTGTCCAGGCTGCCTTGAAATTTTAATTTAACTAAATTTAAAATGACAAGTTGAGAATTATGTCAACTTGTCATCATAAGTTCAATTAAATTAAAATTTTAAGGCAACCTGAACACTAACTTTTCTTAAGTTAGGATAACTTTTTTACAGCATGTGTATTCTCCTTATAGCAGAATTAGCAGGGTATGTGTAGTGCTCTTTTCATCTGCGGTGAGACATTGGTGAAATACTGAGTCGCTGGGATATGTGGAATTTGTCTGTAGTACAGAACCTACATCAGGCACTGTGCTGCCATCTGATGCATTAATAATGTGCATGTCAATGTAGGGCTAGTTTCTCTGACTGGTGGAGACTTCAGCATGACAGCCGCAGAGGAGATGGAGCCAAGCTTCTCTCTGCTTTCTCTTTCACATGTCTGTCAGTATATATTTCATCATGCCTGGCATTCAGTGTATATTAGAATTCTACATTTGGCAGGTTAGACGTCTTGTCTCGTTCTAGTCCTCAATGGATCCTCTGCAAAAACAGAATCTTAACAAGCATTTAATCTTGTATTGAGACGAAAACAGTTATTTCTGTTACCTTTTTTCTTCGAAAAAGAAATTCTGCCGCCGATTTTAAATAATTTAGACTCATTTCTAGATTTGTCCGTGGGGTAAGATAAATTCATTTATATAGAAATTAGTTAAAATGACTTGAAATCAGAGGCAGAATGTATTCGAAGTTTTTCTAAGAAAAAAACGTTATTGAAATTTGTGGCGAAGGGCTAAATACAGGATTAAAATGCTTGGTATGATTTTGTTTTGCAGGGTTGCGCTGCAGCTGAGAGGCCTAATTGCCCGTGTGTTCTGGTTCTCCTGAGTAAAAAGAACTGTTCGGCTCGTCCGAATCTCAGGCTGGTGTAAAGTTGTGCACTCGCATGTGATTTTGTCGGTGGTTTGCTGAATTTGTGACGCACACACCGTCTTCTGTCTGCATGTGTGAAGATCGGTGCCATCATGCGTGCGAGGCGTGAGCACTATGGCCTCCTGGTATATGTCTAGAAACGAGGAAACCATGGAGGACACAGGTATTTACCTCTTTCATCTGCGATAGTAAATATCATGCTTTTATTAAAATGGACGTTAGTGCTGCTGAAGCATAGAACTACTGCCCCATGAGTAAAAAAAAAAATTAACAAGAATTAAATGCCCTTACACCTGATGTAGCTCTATATTACCTGTAAAGTGAAAAGACCTGGATCAATACACATTTCAGGGTGTAAATGACTGTGTGAGTTACAGTTTTGAGGGGCTGGGTTGGGGTTAGAATTGATTTTTTCATGATAGTGGATGTTCTAATACAAGTGTTTCCATGCCTGTGCTGATTAGTTTAGAACCCAGCCAGTCTTACTTGAGATGAATGAATGAAATGACAGGTGCGTTTTGGCATTTCTTCAAAAAATCCAAATGGCTCAGATTTCCAAACAATGCCATTGTGTATCTGGAGGTCTGCTGTAAATTATGTAATGGTTAAAATTTTGGGTGAAGTTTATGTTAAATTATTATCATAACTAAAATTATAATGTATTTTAAACTGAAAAAAGCCAAAAGTATTGTTTTAGATTTGGCGAAATTTTTTATTTGCTCTCAGCTGATATTATGTTAATGCATGCACGATTGGCAGTGTAAGACCCTTTTCTGTCCTGCAGGGGGCAGTGTGTCTGCGGCCGCAGAGTCGGAAATGTACCGCAGCCTCCAAGCTGTCCTACGGGAGCTGGACTGCCAGCATCCCGCCTCCGTGTCGAACAGAGGTAACGAGTCCGACGGGTGCATGTCTAGTATGTCAGGGTGGAGAACTGTTCAGGTGTACATCACGCAGTCTTAATATCAGTCTGAACGACCTTCCAGACAGTCGTGGAATTAATTGGAAATTGAAAAGCAGCCCAAAATGGCAAAATAAGAAGCTTTAAACAACAAGCCATCGCTCAGAAATCAGCAGGAATTAAAGAGGTACTGTTTAGTAACTTAATATGAGATAGCCTCTCCCTTTGATTTCTACAGATGTTTAAGCCTTGTGGGTAAACTTTGTGTCCAGCTTTTTACAGATAGAAAAGTTAAAAAGTCTGATCATCTTTTTTTAGAGAGCTTGCAATATTCTCCTGTGCTGCATTAATTATCATCACTGAGAAGAAGCTCAGAATCACAGTGACGTAGCTGATCATCACTGTGAAACAGCTCAACATCAGCCTGTAAAAGTTTTCCAGTTTTATTGCAAACAGTTCACTTCTGCAAATGTTAACAAGCAAGTGGTGCCACTGAAGGTCTCATGAGTGCTTTTGTTTAATCCTTGAGACTTTTATACTGATAATTTATTATTAAGAAGATTAAAAGCTTAATATTTTTGGTAGTTTACCCATTTTTTGCCCTGGACTACAGACACTGATTCATGAAAAACTGATTCATGAAAAACTGCCCAATTAATGCTGACTAGTAATGCAACATTATGCTTGAGTTAGAGAACACATGTCATTTTAAACAGAGATGCTGCTAGAAGTATTTTACTTCAGCTGGAGACGGTTTTGCTTCATGCGTTGTGCACCAAAGGATGTGATAGGATTACTTGGTCCCTGCGAGCCGCAATCTGTCATACAGTCATAAATACTGTCAGAATACTACGCAGACCAATTACATACTGAAATAAAGTCAGTCAGGGAGACCCTTTAGGTGTTTGCCATAGTCAATCTGGATGACATGTGAATGCATGTCACATAGTCCTGAAGCCAAATAATCTGGTAAAGGATCTGAAAGATAAGACTTTTCATGTTTGTACGTAGTTGTGTCCTTAACTGAACATAACATGAATGGCGAGACCGGGCCGTTCAGCCCAACTAAGCTCGCCAGTTTCTTTATACTATTGTTATATATGACTTCAGATACTCAATCACTCAATGGTATCTAGCCTTAAGTCAAGCCTGCTCTTGAAAATTCCCAAGGTGTCTGCCTCAACAATTTGATCAGGCAAGTTATTCCACATCGAAAGTGGGCAACTTCCATTTGTGACCCCAAGTTCTACTAAGTTCTAACAACACTGATCCCTGAGGGACACCACTCCCCACCATATCTAGTTCAGATGAGATACCACTGACCACCACTCTTTGTGTTATGTCTTGTAACCAGTTTTGAATCCACTCCAGAATACCTCCTGTAACTCCAATGGAGCTCATTTTAAAAATTAGTCTCTTATGCGGTACTGTATCAAATGCTTTCTGAAAATCTGAGTATTTGATGTCATAAGCCCTGCTCTGATCATAAGTTTTGGTGGCCTCTTCAAAAAATTCCAGAAAGTTTGTGAGGCATGACCTTCCTTTACGGAACCCATGTTGGCTATCCCTCAAGATATTATTACGTTCAAGAAATAAGTCAAGCTCATCTTTTATGACAGATTCCAGTATTTTTTCCATGCAATGCTAGTTAAACTGACTGGCCTGTAATTTCCTGGCTCAGTACGGCCCCCTTTCTTATATATTGGAATTAAATTGCCCTGCTTCCAATCATTTGGTATTTCTCCAGTTTCTAAAGACCGTCTGAAGATGGCGGATAGCGGCTTAAAGATGATCTCATTAACTTCCCTGAGCACTCTTGGATATAAGCCATCAGGACCCGCTGCCTTATCTGCCTTTAGTTTATACAACTTGTCTAATACTTCATTATCCCTAGCCTCAATTTCCGCTAAATCATCTTGAGCATTGTGAATCAAGTAAAACCTTCTTAAATCTTTCCCACATCTCATTTACAGACTCACAGTCCAGGAATTTCTCCCATTTTATTTTGCTTGAATATGAGCGCATCTTGTCAAAGTTTGCTTGCCTAAAATTGAAAATTATTCTTTTTGAAGACACCTTTTTAGCCTCCCATGAAACCTCAAAATTAACAGCTGAGTGATCACTTGTCCCAAGTGGCTCCAGTACCTCAACATTGCTAATTCTATCTGGGTCAGTACAGAGCGGTAAGTCTAAAACCGCCTTCTCTCTTGTAGGTTTATTAACATACTGCACCAAAAAATTATCATTTATAACATCTAGAAATTCTTCCTCCCCCCACCCTGCCATTTCACCATTTCCCAGTCGATACCAGGATAATTTAAGTCTTCCATAATAATAGTCCTTCCTCCTTTACAAGCTTGCATAATCCTCTTAAAGAGCATTTTATTGACAGTACTGTTTAAAGCTGGTGGTCGATAGCATACTCCTATGTTTAATCCTGCCTCGTGTTTGCCAATGAGCCTGACCCAGATATCTTCACAAGACAAGGAATGTTCAATTTCAGGAATTTCCTGCACATTTTTGTTTTTGTTCACAAAAGTGCCACACCCCCTCCTCGCCTATTACATCTATCCTTCCTAAAGAGGTTATAACCTCACTAAGCCATGTCTCTGTAATCCCAACTATGTCATAGCCCTCACTAATCATAATGGCCTCAAATTCTGGAAATTTATTTTTATGCTTCTTGCACTTAGATAAAAACATTTCAGGTTATCACGAATGCTCTTCCCCTTCGAATTTCCCATGTGCCCGCTGCTCCAAGCCTCTCACTACGCTTTGCTACTTTAAAAATATATCATCAATAGAGCATGTAACGCTGTCAGCTTCCATCAGGGCAGTCTGCAGTTCCCTCTGTATAACACTCTCTAACCTTCCTGCCTTCCAAGTCCCATGTTTAAATTACTCTATGCTACTCTCAACGTACGCTGGCCCAGTGCAAAGGTACCCCTCCGGTTCAGGTGCAGCCCGTCCAGCTTGCACAGGTCACCCCTGTCCCAGAAGTAGTTCCAGTGCCCCATAATCCTGTACCCCTCTTTCCTACACCAGGTTCGTAGCCGCGTATTAAACCTCCAGATAAAATTCTGCTTCCCTCTGCTTGCTTCTGGTACCGGTAGAATCCCGGTGAAAACCACCGTGGAGGATCTAAGCTTTCCAGCTAATTCCACAAATTCGACTTTCAGAACCTCAAACCTACCCTTACCTTTGTCTTTTGTCCAAACATGGACCATGACAACCGGATCCCTCCCCGGTCTGGCCAGGAGCTTGTCCGCACGCTCCAGGAGGTCTCCTACCTGGGCACCAGGCAGGCAACACACCATACGAGACTCCTTGTCGCGCGAACAGACTAAGCTGCCTATTCATCTAAGTATTGAGTCCCCCATTATCACTAACTCTCTTTTCTGAGGGGTAGAGGCCAACAGGGAGCCCTGGTGCTCATCAGTCCCCTCACTCTCAGGGTCAAGGGCCAAGTTGAGTTCCTGCAAGGGCTGGAATCAGTTGGACACCTCAACCACTTAACCGCTGGAGAAGCTGTCGCTGTACAGCGTCCACGCCCTTTCCTGCGCTGTCGACCTACAGTCACCCAACTTTCTCTCCCTGCCTGTTCTGGGATCCCAGTACCACCCTGTTTCGGCGTACACACCATTTCTCTTAACAACACACTACTTACTTCCTCTAGGAGCTCTACTGATTGTGAACTATGTTGCGTCATCAACTGGCCCTGAAGACCAAGAATCTTCCTCTCCAGATGCTCAATTAGCTGACAGTAGTGGCAGACAAACCCGCCCTGGAAATCCCTTTCCAAAAGTGCGATCATCCTGCAACCGTCACATAGTTTTGGCCACATTTTGAACCCCCTCCCTAATGACCTCGCTCACCCCAGATCAGCGTTCCCCAACCCTCTCCTGGAGGCCCACCGGTCCTGCATGCTTTAGATCCCTCCCTGCTCCAGCACAGGTGATTCAAATGATCAGGCTGTCATCAATCAGCTTTAGGGGGTGATTAACGAGCTGATGATTTAAATCACCTGTGCTGAAGCAGGGAGAGATCTAAAGCATGCAGGACAGGTGGGCCTCCATAAGAGGGTTGGGGAACACTGATCTAGATAACAAAGAAAATTATTAATGCGGAGACGGAAGCTCAGGAACCACAACTTGCTAGATAACAGAGAAATACTCCTTTAAGTAGCTTTAGCGATTTGCGGTGTGCAAATGTGTAGTGTCTGCCGTGTGCTGCTCAAACCAGACTACTGATGAATGTATTATTAAATAGTGTGTATTTAGAGTGATTTATAGTGCTGGAAAGTCCAAGGTCAGATAGTAGAGGTCCTGCTATGTTTTTATTCCCCATCAACTACTCAGCTAGTGATTACATTTATTGAATATTTTATTTCCAAAAAAATATAAGTGCCAAAATTACAAAAATTGAGATCATACCGCGGAGCGATAGCCCTGTGCTTCTTACACATGGTGCTATCATCCATTTTTAGAAATTCATACTATAATGTGTATTTTGTATTTTTGGTCAAAGTTTGTGTTTTTCTGTAAAATGCCATAGGCACCCACACGGAAGAAGCTTATTTACTCAAAATGAGTGAAATGGATTTATAGCATTTTGGTAACAATGTCTACAATTCGCTCTGCCTTCCAGCTGAAGAGTTGAGTGGTTAGTAAATCCAGGTGATTTAGGATGGACTTTTACTTTCTGCATGTGGATAATGGATTGTCCACCTGTGCTGATAGATGAATGTGTTTCTCATAAAGGGATGCTGCGGTGGACTCTGCACAAGAAGGTCCAGAATAACCCGTCTCTCTGCATCGCTCTGGTGAAGGTGGCGGTGAAGGAACTGGAACGAGTATGTCATCCGTCATGAGCTTAAATCCTTCAAAATCACACGTATCTTCACATCGCAAAAAGAAAGTGTCTACCTTTTTAAAGTGCTTTATTACCTGCCAATCAATTCATTTAACTTGTGTTTCTAAAATCTTCTGGATGACATTCTTATATACCATCATGGGCAGAGGTGGACATTCTAGAACAGGGCTATTTAACATTATCCTGCAAGGGCTGGTGTAGGTGCAGGCTTTCATTCCAACCAAGCACTTACACACCTCATACTACTAATCAAACTCATTAACAAAGGCTCTTGGGGATGAGCAGTGGAATCAGGTGAGTACCTGCCTGGTTGAAATAAAAGCTTGCGCCCACACCGTCTCTTTCTGGATAAGGTTGAATACTGCCATGTTTTACTTCCAACCATGAGCTCAGCCATTCATTTAACCAATCAGTTCAGTCCTCTGGCTGAAGGTTTGATCTGACTGGCAAATGACTGTTTGTTGGAACAAAAAACTGGAGAGGACTTTCCTTTTTGGATCCTGGATTTTCCACCTTTGGTCATTAGTGAGGTTCTTAAGTGCTTCTGTCATGTTAAATGACAGACTCTTGCTGACTGCATTGGCCCTGTGTGACCATTGAGGATTTTTTTCCCCTCTTCCAGGCGGAGAGACTGGACTGTAAATTGTACATCATTCCCCTGTTGCACACGCTGATGTACGCTGTTATGCAGGTGAGATCTACACAGACAAAACAATCTGCCTTATATCCTGCTTCTCTCCTCATCCGCGCATCTTTTCATGGCTGTCGCACAGATGGATAGATTTTGTTTTTCTGTATATTTCCTCATTGGTTTTATCCTCTCTGGTTTCCTGTTTATCTCTCATTCCTACTGTTACTGATGATTATCTCTTGATACTACCCTGGCTCTGCAAATGGTCTGCTGTTTCCGGGCCACAGAATATATTGTCGTGGTTTTCATTCAGACATTTCATGCTATGATGTTCCCCCATCCTCAAGCAATTGGAGGGAGACAGATTCTTCAGGAAATAAAGCTTGATTGTGGCATGTTGATAAATGTAAAGCCGAGTTCTGTTTGCGCAAGAAGAACTGACATTGTGCTTGTCGCACCCAGTTTTTCTAACTTCATCACAGGAAGTATCTTCCATATATGGTCTTTCCGCCTTCTCATTCTCACGCTACAACAGGACAGGCAAACTAAAACACTGCCAGCTTCCCTTGAGAACTGCAATCAGAAGATAAGCATGGATAACACTAAAAAGGAGTGAAAAATGACATTCAAGAGTGGAAAAATACAGTCAAAGGAATAGGATACACTTGAATACATAAATGATTCAACTGATTATGTTTTCATTAACAACTAATGATTTACTGAACAAATATTGATCAAAAGCTGCAGAAATCTTAGCTACAGAAGCTCACTGCTGCTTTGTGTGTGTGTGTGTGTGCCTGTGCATGTGTGTGTTACTGCTGCTTACATAATATGGTTACTGATTATGATTATTGATTATAGTTATTTATTTACTGATGAATATGACGAGAGATTTTGAGATATGATCCTCAACAATACTTTATACGATGTGACTGTGTCGTTACAGGCAGCCTATATCCCAGACGACCTGTATAAGCGGGTGTACAACCTCTGCAAGCGCATGCTGACTCTGCCGCAGCCGTACTGTACCGTGGGCCTCAGCTACGCGCGACGCGTGAAGAGAGAACGTCTCACTCCCGGTACTCCGCATTGACTTTAGCCATTCACATCGAGCAGTATATGGATACTGACTACCCTCTACTTTAGAAATATCATTGGAGTTACATTTTATTGTCAGGAAAATGAGATGCTTTCTTGAACTTGAGCAGAATGGCCTATTCTCGTCACTTTTACGTTATGTTTCGTTATATTATGTTTTGTCATGGTGTGTTGTTAGGTTATGTTAATATTCCAGCAACAAGCGTCAATGACAGGCAGCTGCTAAGATAAGTTTTTTTATGGACCCCCTTGAGGAGTCAGATATTCTAAGACTAAATGTGTATTTCATTGTTTAATGGTTTTTTCTAGTTGCTAATTTCACGAGGTTTATCAGTATTTCGATGGGGAAACATTTTCAAAGGGGATATAATTCCTCAACGGTTCGGGCCCGCATTGATGTCGGCACCCTCAGATTGCAAGTTGTCAAGTGAATCATGTAGGAATTGCAGCCCTTGATGAAATTGAATCACTGTCTGAATATTTATGGCTCTCAGCATGTGTGCCTTTTAATGTTGCAGGTGCTTTGTACCAGAGGATGGTTCTGGCGGAGCAGAGACTGAAGAGTGAACATTATCCTCTCCAAGAGAAGTAAGAGCGCCTCCATGGATAATATGTGTTTTCCAGACTGCCAACTCAAGTGTAAACCGCTAATAGCTGCCGTAACAGAGATTCAGTGACAGCTTGGTGTCTGGGTTCTGTGTGTTCTCCGGTAAGAAGTCAGCTAATGAGGACGTGTGTCCTGCTGAGCCCTGTACAAAAATGCAGTTGGTGGTGAACGCGGTCATTACGCACATGCTCACGTGCAGTGTATGCATGCTCAAGTGTAGCTTGGCTATGAGCATGTGATAGGGTGTGAATTATGAGCAAGAAATTCTGCTGGGAAGCTTATAGCCAAGCGGTTAAAACACTTGAATTAACTAACAAATGAATGAATGACCGAACATTGCATTAATGTTGCACTTTCTCATTCATAACTAAAGCACTTCATATTATGGAATTTCATTTCTCCACCTCCAATGGGTAGCACCCTCCAGTGTGATGCAAGGCAGCCATTTTGTGCCAGAACACTCACCACACATCAGCGTGAGGTGGTGAGAGAGAGGACAATTCTCATAGCCAGTTAAATCAGGGATGGTTGGTTCATCTAGCTAAGTATGCAATTTAGCCAGGACACTGGGGGACCTCCCACTCTTGTCGAAGAGTGTCATGGGGTCTTAAATGACCACAGGGAATCAGCACTTCTGTTTAACCTTCTGGTCTAATCCGAACGTGTCATCGCCGACTCAAATTTGCACGTCATGTTGTGAGTACCATCATTTCCGTAAGGTTTGCGCTGTGGAAAAACAATTCCAGCTGTTCCTGAAAGCTAAGAGGTCGCGCTTCAGCCCATATACAGGTTACTGCGGTAAACATGGCAGCATGACGCTCTCCCGGGGTTTTTAAATTAGGCTTTAAAGGGTTAACGCTACAACCAAAAGATGACATCTCCTACAACACAGCGTCCCCTTCACTGCACTGGGGCATTTGACCAGTGAGAAGACTGCCACCATCTGGTCCTCTTACCCAGCTTGAATGGGGGACTTAGATGGTCGGTGGGCCAAGCTCTGGTTTAATCATAACAAGATCAGTGCACCTCTCAGGCCCTTAACTCCTCATTGCTTCAGAGCGTATTCGCTCCTGCTCAGTCTGATAAACTGTGAGTTACTAGGGTTAGCAGCATCAGGTGCATGACAGTAATGAAAGTGATGACTGTAAGCGAATCATGGCTGTTACTTGAAGGCCCCACTCTGATCTCCTCACCTTTCTGCAGGCTTTTTGTATTTGCGGACCCTGCCGTGCTCTCGGGGCCCCTGGGGGCCGCAGTTAGGGAGGACATAGAGCTACTGGGGTCATATTGCAAGCCCCTGACCCACATGTGCAGTGTGGTGCAGCACACCTTGCAGGCGACCATGGGAGACGACTGTGACGGACCCCTGCTGGCCCAAATACTGAAGGTCAGAGCCACGTGGAGATGAATGTGTGTGTGTGTGTGTGTGTGTGTGTGTGTGTGTGGGTGTGGTTATGAGTGTAACTTCTAACTTAGAATGTGTCTGTTCGCACATGCCTATGCGTGTTTGTGCTTGGGAATGTCTATGTCTGTGTGCATGTGCGTGCCTGACTATTTCTGTGTGTGTGTGTGTGTGTGTGTGTGCGCATGTCTATGTCCGTGTGTACTTGGGTGCATGCATCCGTGGATCTGTGTGTATGTTTACGTACTTTGTGTGTGTGCATGTGTTAATGTGGCTATGCATGTCTGTATATTGAGAGTAAGTCTCTGCCGTGTATGTGCCCGTGTGTCAGTGTGTCTGTGTGTGGCCCCTGGTCTTAGTCATCTTAGTTCCTGTGCCTTTTCAGACTTTTTTTAGCTCTTCTTGGTAACTCTAAATGAAGCTTTGTTCCTGGCTGTGATACAAGTTCTGCCATTTTCTCAATGGAGGGTATGATTGTGTGTCTTGATTAAGACCTGGGTGTCTGAGTCAACGTATGGCTCCCTGCAGCACTTGGACATTATTACTTCATATTTACCCAGTTTTGTATTGGCTTTGTGCAGGTATGTGTATTAAAATTACAGTGCTGAAAAAAAAAATATTTTCCCCATTCCTGATTTCTTTTTTTTTTTGTTATGAATTTTTTTGTTACACCTTATAAACGGTCGTTTTTCAACTGGGCGTTACAAGGCCCATAACTTGAAGAAATAATTCATAACTATTTAATGAAGTGTTGCACCACAACCACCTTTGAAACAAAGATAGCCAAGAATGTAAGCTTTAAGGTGGTGAAGATTTCAAGAATTTGCAGGTTGTCACACCTCAGCAATTTGATTTCAAATTTCAGGAAATTTTGGCTTTTTCGGGATTTTTCTGTGTATTTTCTGGACAACCATAAAATTGGCATGCTTGCTGTTTATTGTACCAATAGCACTATGTGAGGAGAGCTTGCCCAGAAAAAAATCAGCTCTCTACCTGCATAACTTTTATCATAATTGGCCTTCATTGATGTCACTGACCACCTTGTCAAATAAATTAGCTATTTCAAATAGCCACAGCTCTCTAATAAAAACATATTTGCCATTGAAAATGTGTTTCACTAGTGTATTGGGCATAGATGCTACACTGGAAATATTTGAGCCCGTGGCATTGATATAACTACAGATATTGCCTCCTAAAAATCCACTTTTGTTTGACGATGCAAAAAGGAGTACGAAAATCAGCAAAACGTTGCCATCTTTATTAATTTTTTTTTTGTCAAAACTAAAGAAGATATTTAACTGAAACATTGCACATATCCTATTATGTACCTGGCCTTGGTGTGAGAATTTTTTTCAATAAATCTGAGATGGTCAGGGGGGGAAATTTCCTGAAATTTGTTGAATTGGCATGGAATGACCCATGAATTCCGCTGTCCACCAGAAAATCCTGAAGGAGAAAGTCCGACCATCAGTTTGTGACCTCACACTCAAGCGCATTGGGGTTATGCAGCAGGACAATGATCCAAAACACACCAGCAAGTCTACTTCTGAATGGCTTAAAAAAAAAACAAAATGAAGGTTTTGTAGTGGCTTAGTGAAAGTCTGGACTTAAATCCGATTGAGATGCTGTGACATGACCTTAAACAGGCCATTCATGCTCGAAAACCCTGCAATGTGGCGGAATTAAAACAATTCTGCAAAGGAGAGTGGGCCGAAATTCCTCCACACCGATGTGCCAGTTATCGCAAACGCTCGATTGCAGTTGTTGCCGAGGGTGACACAACCAGTTATTAGGTATAGGGGGCAATTATTTTTTCACGTAGGGCCAGGTATTTTTGGATAACTTTTTCCCTCAAAAGATGAAATAATCATTTAAAAACTCAGTTTTGTATTTACTCCAATTATCTTTGTCTAATATCAAAATTTGTTTAATGATCTGAAACATTTAAGTGTGACAAATATGCCAAAAAAAAAAGAAATCAGGAAGGTAGCAAATAGTTTTTCACAGCACGGTATATGTTACTTCAAATACAGAAATAAGTCAATTGGAAGAAAAGCTTGTATTTTTAACAACAAAGCCTGGCACTATTCTATTGAAAGCGCTGTTCACTGCAGGTGAATCATCTATATCCAGTCAGGTCTGGGATTAATATGACAACCCTGAGAAGCACAGTGTAATCTGACGTAGTCTAACACATACAAATAAAGCACTAAGGACCATTGCAGGCTGACACATTATTTTATATTTATTTCACACATTCAGTGGAGAGAAATACTGGACAGCGGTGGTCTGAACAGGCGCTTTGCAGAGCTGAATTTGTCAACAGGACCCCGGTGTGCAGATGTGCTCAGTCTGGCCGTTTAGCTTAGCCTTTCACTCACTTCTATTAATAGTGTGTTTTGTCTGCTGGCAGGACATTGGCCAAGATGTTGAGCCTTACTTCCAGGAAGTGGTGGCGACTGTGGAGCAGATTGCAGAGGAAGCAGGGGCGGAACCTTGCCACTACACGGCCAGGCTACGGCAGCTGTACAGCGAGATCCTCGTCGCCTCTGGCCGTGGTGGGTTAGCAGGGCGTTACACACGCACACAGCAGGGCCTTACACACGCAGGAAGGCCATACACACACACACACACACACACACACACACACACACACACACACACACACACACACACACACACACACATCCTGAAACACTTTGGGTGGAGTACGGTAGGAGCAGAATGCCTGACAGTGAATGAGTAACCACTGCAAATGCCAATGTGCCAGTAGCATACAGTATGAAACTTCTGGTTGGGGCCTCCAGGTGGCTTGTGGAATTCTGTACGCTGTGCTCCCCTTGGCTGAATTGTTTCCTTTTCTGATCATGGTGCATTCTGGGAATGAACCTATTCGGTGAGGGCATTTGATTACAGGTTGGTCAGCATTAGATAACATGGGGTGAAGCTGGAAGTAAGAGCGAATGATTGGCATTTTCCAATCTTTGAAGCGTTAGGAAATCCAAAATTCATTGTTAGTGGCACCCATGTTTATTTTCGAAATAAACAATGCATTCCGCAATGAGGTTGCATCAATTATCGGAGAATGCAGATCATTCAGATCTACTTCACCTTGTGTTACCGCATTCAGACCTTCCCAGCTGCAACATTGTCGGTTATGGTCTACGTTGTTGGGGTTGCAAATTGCTCAGCTTCAGTGGGGAACAATAGTGGACAAGCTGGTGCCTCTGTTGACGCCAGCGCTCCACAACGGCCTCTCCTGGTCGAACCAAGATGCCTGCTCACGCACTAGCTGAGAACGTATGGACCATATTTTCACACTGCGACATGGGGATGGAGCCATTGGTTGTATGTTGCAGCTGATATGTGTAAAAGCGAGAATCAGTCTTGCGAAGCTGCCGTCTCCTCTCGACGTCTACTGAGTCGCTGACTCAGCAGGTTTGACAGGTTCAGCTGAGGTCGTGGGTTGTGAATAAATAGGGGAGAAGTCAGAGGAATGTCAAACCTTTATTGCAGCGCATCACCAGATCACATTATCAAGTTAAAAGCCACTCTAATTAGTAGATCCCATTGATTTAGCACTCAGATGAACTATCAAGCTGATTAAACTCTGAGCTATCAAAACCATGTGCTGTCAAAGAGGCCCCGGGGTCTGTGGGGCCTCAAACAGAACATGAAGGTTAATAAAACTCCCCAGGTCTCATGTATTTGGATTTATATAGCTTCCATACGGGAATATTGCATTCATGTGAGTAAAGAAGTGCTGTATTGTCAAACATATTCCAATTTCTAACAACAAGGGTGCATAAAACTGCATGTAGTTCTTATATTATGATTCAAAATCAATCTTGCAATTGTGCCCAATAATTTTGATTGAGCATGTTTTTAAAATCATGTTCGTTTTTACGAATCCCAAATCTGCAGGTTAAAGTAGTGCACGTGTCTTTCTTGCTTCTATGCACGATTTGTTAGTGAGGCCTCTGGTTTTGGCTGTGAGTGGGTTCGCTGCTACTTACTGCAAGGCAAGCGCTGATCGACCTGACAATTTGCTCTCTCCAGCCTGAACAGCCTCTGTTATGTCAACTATCTCCAACAAGGAAGAGCTTGTAGTGGTCATGTCTAACATCAGCTACTGTAAGATATTAGATTTTTGTTGCAGGTGTCGCTGTTACTTACTGGCAAGCTGTAGGAATGAGGAAATGCATGTGTTTTTGGCAGCCAGTAACCATAAGGAAATGTGGCTTGTTTTTCAGCACTTCTTTCATTCTTTTAAGTATTCCTGTTTTTTTTTTTTTTTTTTTTTTAAAGACGTGTTGTCTGGTGGTCCTCTGTGTGACTCTCCGCTTCCCAGTCCGGAGGTCAGCTTCCACATTTGGCAGGAGGAGGAGGATTTGTGTGAGTGTATTCTCATGCATGTTTCTATGCTCGGGTCCCCTTAATTCTTGCCAAAATCAATAGACACTATTGAAATTTTAGCCATCATGTGTTCCTGATGTGCATAAATTGATGTGCAATAATATATTTATGTCAGGACACTGCATGCAGTTACGCACCATGTGTTTATGAGTGTACTATATTATTATTTTCTGTCTGCCATAAAAAAATATGCCATGTAAATAAAGTTTGGTCTGATTGGTTCTGTCTTTTTTATGAAGAAAAGAAGTAAGCCTGTTACGAGCCTAGTGGCCCATCGGGCCGGCGCTCGACCCCGGTTTCCACGGCATGAAGCCATGGAAGTGTGTTTTTATAGTGATGCAGACTTCACCTGGCAGAAATGAGATAAAATGAAATGAACGGTTTAGCATGTTTTTGGTACAATATGAATGCAATACTCGAAGATGACTCATTTCTAATGTAAGTTTGTATGTTTTCAGTTCTCAGTGGGGATTTTTTACAGTCATCCTACCCATTCAGTACCAACATGCATTCAAAGCAGCTTAGCAGAGGCTAGAAAATGGAGTAAAGCCTTCAGCTAGAAGAGGGCTGAGGTTTAACTTAGCACCACGGGTGCAGTGAATGTAGTGAACGTTAGCGCCACGGGTGCAGTGGATGTAGTGAACGCTAGCACTAAGGGTGCAGTGCTCATAGCTAATGATGAAACAGCAACACATAGCACCTTGTAACGTCACGTATTAGCCTTGCATTTTCTCACTCTGTTTATTGCTTTCTCGTCCGTCACACAGGGCGTGAGCTGGCGAAATTCGTCCGTCCTGTTTCCAGCGAACGCTGCCTGCTCTTCCAGGACGACTTTGAGCTGGCCGACCTGGCCGCTGACCTCTGCTCGGAGATGCCCCGACACTCCGTCATGTCGACGGACAGCGGGATCGAGAGGGACCTGCCGCCGAGCGAGTTAGCCGCCGCAGGGCTGGAGCCCCCTGGTGGCGGAGTCGAGCAGGAGCACGCCAGGCTGACGCGTCGCGGCGGGTTTAAGATGAAGCCCTCGGTTTCGGATAACGTGGCGCTCATGCAGGAGTCTCTGGAGGACCCGGGCGATGGCGGGAGGCTGCAGCGGAAGGCTGGAAACACCAGTGCCCCGTTTCCCAGGCAACAGCGAGACTTGACTGCACGCATCGTGGTCATGGGAGATGACCGTGTTCTGGGGAGGCTGGCCAAGGCCTACTACTCCCTCAGGTAAAGAAGGACTACAATCAGCTTCACTTCAACTGCGAACAAATGCCTCTCATAGCCAATGCGTTTGTGTGCGCTAACCCCATAGTCTGTATTTGGTCATGTTTACCAAAGGTGTTACATTTATTGAATTTAACTCCAGTAGGGCCTTTCAACCAACAGAGTACCATTGTTGTTTCCGTTGGTACATCAGTTCTGTTTTGGAACCACAGGTGCAATCGTCACATAGTGAACTGTAACATTTTGACAGCAGTAGCAGTGCTGCACTGCAGCCTGGTTCGCTTTTCGTTTTGAAAGGGTGAGGTCGTACATGTCCACTCGCGGCCCGCCTGATTCCGCATGATTCTCGTGTCTAGTTTTTAAAATGTTAATTTTAAAAATTAAGTAGGAATCTAGTTTTCTCTGCGATCCAGTGTTTCAGGTTCTGAACCACCCTTTATTTTTGGTCATAATGTCCCAAATGTTGTTCAGGTTCGAGAACCACACCTTCTCTCTGTTGTTCTAAAAGCCACTCTGGAAGGCTTCTTGGCAATTAATTATCCCCCTCCATGAAGTGGAAGGGGGACATAGGAGCGAGTGTTGTCCTTCTGCGTGTCTGTCTGTCTGCCCATGACCCTGGGTCAGAACTTCTAAACCTTTTGACGTTTTTCCACAAAATGTGTTATATAGGTGCATCTCATTATGTGGATGTGCCATGTCATACTTCTATCTGTCCTTCTGTCTGTTAGTTCCTCTATTCCCTTTGGTTGTCAGGCCAGAATGTCAAAACTGTTCAATATTTTCCGATGCAATTTAACATATAGATATATATTATTCAATAGATGTGCCTTTTCATACTTCCACCCGGCCCTCATTTTCAAAAAATGGCTTCTGCTGTTTCCGGAATTTCGTTTTGTGATATCGGCCATCCTGTGGCAGGGGATATGGGTATTTCGTGCCTGTTGTGTAATGAGTTTTGTGTGTACTTTCGAGAAAAAGCTCACCAGGGTGGATGCCTCACTTGTGCGGTTTTCCCCAACAGGAAGAGAGAGGCAAGGCGGCTCTTTCTAACGACGAAACTGAACCTGCAGATGTACTACGTCCCGGTGTCTGTGGAGTCCTCGGTGACCTCGCCTGTCAGAGTAAGGCAGTCTTCATTCTGCGAACTGATAGACCTGCAGGCCGGACCTCACTAGAATACGTGCAGCGCTGTCAATGCCTTATGCGATAACATTCCTGTGTTTTTAGGAGAACGTCTCACCAGCGAAGACCAATCTCAGCTCTGTGGCCTCATACTTAGGAAGAGTGGATCCATGGTACGAATGCAACATCAACAGCCTGGGGTCCATGATTCCCAAGCTGGCCAAGATGGTAAGTTTTTTTTTTTTCTTAGGAGTAAATTCTATGCATTTATTCGGACAATGAGACATTTTTTTTTGTTTTGGCTGTTCTGTCAGCAGCAATTAGTGGGTTATGACATCCATACTTAGCAAATGTGTATTGGAATGGCAGCCTTTTTCATAGATGACTCCTGTTTTCCGAGACCGTGAGTAACGAGAGAAATTGATTCGATCTTTAAGTTGTCGTATTTTAGTTTGCATTGTAAATCCTTTGCAATGTACGGCTGCTTGCAGTCTGTGTCCTGTGGACTGCACCACGCCGTGGGTATTTTACCTGGTGATATTACCTGTGCCAGACCTGCACTGCAGCCGTCTTTAGTTCTCATAGATTTTGGGTGTTTTTTGCCCTACGCCTCTCGTGTTTATTAAATGCTTGTCTATTTATGCTCTGGTCAGATGATTGACCTCAGTCTGTCAAGAACATTCCACTTTTTGGTTCTGAAAAACCTGGAGTTTTTTGGAGTTGGTTTTGGAGTGTGTTTTGGCTTATTCTCCAGCGGTAAGGCAGACCAGCGTTTACCGAGTCTTGAGGCATTCGGTTGAGAATGAACAGATGAGATGTTTGGGTACGTGTTCGCTTCAAAATTCACTGTGCTGCTGCTTATATCTTCAGCAAAGTCAGCCAGTCCTACAAGAAGCCACACATGTCCTAGTCATGACACAGCGTCCTCCAGGGTGCGGAGATGATGTGGATGCCTTATATTATGAGCTGTTTATTTCTTTCTCTGCACTTCTCACTTTCCATCACTGTGGCACGGTTTAAAACTCACCTCATCTGTCCATAAGATTTTGTTCCAGCTCTGTGGCGGGTTTTTTTTTTACATACTTGTTGGCGAACTCTGATATGGCTGTTCTGTAAGTTAGCATTACCAATAGTTAGCATCTTGCAATGTGAATCTGGTGTAGTCTTCTCTTGAGGGTGCTCTTTGATGCATTTCTGCCAACATCCTGAGGGGAGTATTGATCTGTTTAACTTGGTGATGGACTGATGATTCCTCTGTACTCTATCCACTGCGGAGGTCCACTCTGCTGTCCAATGGCAGAACTTAGTAACTCACTTTTATTTGATTTTGAGAAAAAAGCAGAAAATGACCTTTAAGGGTTGTCCTTGAGTTAGGGATCCCTAGAGAATAATAATGAACTATAAAACTAACCTTCCCCAAATAACCAGGCTTTAATATCAAATTGTTTCATTTTCTGCTTTTTTCTCAAAATCAAATAAAAGTGAGTTACTAGGTTCTGCCATTGGATGGCTGCACTGTGGCCTGCATTCTTGACTCTCTTAAATTCTGTTTTGACTGACAGCAGGAATGTCCAAATTCTACACTTCATAGAATTTCTTGCACATAAACGAATCATGTGAGTTGGCCTGGACCCAATAGCTCGGCCAACTGTTCAAATATTTTTGGTCCCCCAAAATGGGAGAATGACGGATAGGGGAATCTATATATACACAAAGACTGTGTTTCCTCTGGAGTGCACCCATGACGGAAGAAAATGACCGCAAGTTAAGAGTTGACAGTCTGAATTTTGAATTCAGTGTGCTGGAGTACAGTGCCAAAGTGGTAAAATTTGTCACTGTCCAAAAACATAAGACGCGCGCGCAAATGTATAAATAGTACGTTCTACAGCTTATTGTGCAATCCAAACACAAATCCGGAAGAAAGGATTGCGAAACTGACACAATGTTAATTTGCAGTGGCCTGAACATATATTTGTCTAAGCAGCAGTTTCTTTTTCTCTGAAAACAGAGTTAGAATGTGTGTTCAGAAAACCACAAGTGTCCTGAGCGAGACTGAAGTAATGTGTGTGCAGCAGAGCACAGGTGCAAAGCTACAGCCACTGTGTACAGACAGTGTTGTGCAAATTTTCTTTGTTTTTTCTAGTTTTTGTAGTTTCCTTCACATAAATAATAAAGCTATCAATTCGCAAAAAAATGCAGATTCTTACAAATCCACTTCCTACCAAATTTCCCCGCGTAGTTGTGGCAGCTACTGCGTTGCTGCCTGTGGTTGGTAGATAAACATCAGCTAATGCGCACAATGGTGGACGTGGGGCCATTATTTCTCGTGAAGGCGATGATTTTCATGGGCCTTCAGATGATTAACCCTTAAAGTGCCAATAACTGCTATAGTCACGCGAGGCAAAAAATTCAGATTACAGCTTTGAAAAGGTCAACAATTTTGTCCATTTTTAGTCTTCAAATTAGTCGGCAATGACCTTCAGATTTGTTCACAGGTACCTGCGAGTCCTTCTGAACGTCATTTGTCATCTAAATAATGACTGATAAACTTTTGGAGGGATTGGGTGTGTAAGAATTATGCGCTTTAAGGGTTAAGATGTGCTTTGTGCTTTACCAGCTTTGCAGCAGGTTTTTCAAATGGACACAAGGAACAGAGCCCCTATCCTGGGAAAGCCTTTATAACCATTACTTAGCTAACAATGCAACTGTGTTAAGCCCTTGCTTGTGTGTACAGAGAGCACCATAATTCATTGGACAGTGACACATTCTTTTAGCTTTTCACCTGTCTGTCTGTCTGTTTGTCCGTCAGTTTGTCTGCAGCGGGAAAAACTTGAACCTGTGATACTTTAACCTGCCGCCGGGGGCATCAGTGTTCCACAAACACAGCTTGTTTATTTTGGTTCTGTACTGTGGCACTTTGAGATGAAAAGGAATTACAGACTACCAGTTGTAAATTGAGGGTGTTTTCATCCGTTTTGTGTTTAGAAATGACTGCACCTTTGGAGCATAGAGCACCATCCATTTCCAGATGCATCAAAAGATATTGGACAGTTTTACATATAAATGAAGTCATCATTTTTAGTATGTCAAGGCGTATCCTTTGGAGTCTGTACAAGGATGTCACCAGATGCTGGGTATTTTCCCTGGTGATGCTCTGCCAGGCCTGTACTACAGTTCCTGTTGGTTTTTCTGGAACTTTTAGCGTTCAGTCTCCTTTTCAGCGCATAAAATATACGTTTAGTTGGATTAAGATCCAGTGATTGACTCAACCAGTGAAACCAAAACCACAAAAAATGTGTCAGAGTCCATTGAATAATGGTGCTGACTATGTATATCCACAAGGCAGGGGGTAGCGTATAGCATAGTGGCTGGGGCATTTGACCGGGTCTTAGAAGGTTAGTGTCTTAAGTGCCATCAGCGTATCGATAAGACCTTTGCAGCTGTTGGGCCCTTGAGTAGGACCCCTCAACCCCATATGCTGGAGGGGCAATTGACCCTGTGTTGTCTAATCACCTCCAAGTTGCTTTGGAAAATTGTCAGCTAAATAAGTGTGTGTAATATAGTGGTGTCATCCTGAAGGTCTTTTGCCATTATCACAACAGGCTTACAGCAGCAGGCCCTCAGAGCCCAGCTCATTCCTGCTGGACGTCATCTCGTACTACACTCGCACGGGGCTGCAGCCTGTCTACTTCACTATCTACGCTGTCAAGGTGAGAGGCCTTCCCATCCTGCCCTCTGTCCAGTTCAACGGCCTCAGCTGACCTAGGAACAGCAGTTAATAGCCTGACCTGACAATATTTCTGCTGATAGTGTTTCCAGTTTTAAAATCGGCTGTTAGAAGTCCACGTCAGACCAATCGAACACCTGCCTATGACAGGGAACATTCTAATGACAGTTGTCTTATAATATTGTCATAGAATGTTGTTTAACCCTTTGAGCACTAAATGCCGCCATTGTTGCTCAGTGATGCAAGTTATCAAAATCAAAGCTGTTGAAAACCTATCATGTGGCAACTTGTTTAAAAGAACTCCGGCAGGGGAGCTCTTTTATACAAGCTGCCACATGATAGATTTTCAACAGCTCAGGATATTTACATTTTTAATTCCTTGAAAATTAATTTAGCGTTCTAAGGGTTAATGAATTGCCAAGACCCAAATATCTCCAATCAATTCCAAACAAGTACAGACAGCCAATGCACTCCAAACAAACATCGGTGTTTCTTCGTTTTTCTTGGGAAACCTTTGATAGGTGAGCCAGGGTACATAGAGTTTATTAGTTGAAAGACTTCATCCCACTGTACTGATTGCTCCAAGGCCAGTTTTGTTAGTTCATTTGCTCAAAACTGAATTGAGTTGGATGAAGTAAAAATTACTCTCTATAATTGCTTCTCCTTGGATTTCTGTCTTTGCACAGATTACGTTTTCTAGCTTGAACAAAGAGCCAATGGAGGATGTGTTCATCTCCCACCTTGAAGTGAACTTCCCTGAGTTTCAGCCGTCCCCAGCCATGCAGAAAGGTACAGAGACCAGACACACTGGCTATGCAACTGCTTGGCATGCTGGGATACAGTGCCCACATACTCTTGGCTCTTTCCTGTTACTCATTTTCCCACTTCGTTCCTCCCCTCTGTGTATATCTGTGAATGAGATTAGGAAAAAGGAATAGTGGTTTTTCCAAGGTGACTTCAGCAAGAAAAGAAAAAAAAAAACTTCAAGGCCATGTTTGCGAAAGTATTGTTTTTTTTGGAGTTCTTATAGTATAAGTCATTTGATTTGCGAATCTACCTTTCCCATTGACTAGGCGCCTGCCGCAACTGAGACTGTTATTGATTCCACTTTTAACCCCTTGATGCCTATTGTCGCAAACCGTTTCCATTCAGAATGCATCCAATTTAGCATCTGCTTAAAAGCAAAAACAAAAATTATTATTTTTTTAAATAATTATATATAAATTCAGGCGTCGAGGGGTTAAAATAGGAATTAGTGAGTCAGCTCCTTCTATTTAACTAATTCACATTTGTTCCGTCCAAAACTTTTTAATATGACTTTTTGCTTCTCTTTCTTGTTCATGCAATGAGTGGAGGACAGAGTAAGAAAACCTAGGAAGATAAAGGTGGGAAGACAGAAAATTGAGCAATTAGACTGAGCCCATTAGCAAAACTCTGACTGTTACATTTACAGTCATTAGCACTTTCTTCTTTCAGAAATGTCTATTCGGCACAGGAAGAGCCCTACAGATACCTGTGGAGCCATCATTTATTTGAACTACAGAACGGTAAAAATTGAAGTTATAAATATTCCTGAGAAATACAAGTTCAGTCTTGGGCAATTGGTGATGCCATATTCTTTGTCTTTCAGGCCTCTCTGAGCGATAGGGGAGCGGATAAAACAGACTCACTGACGACAACTGGGGTGCTCATCAGTGCAGTTCCATCCAACGATATGGAAGGTACCGGCAATTGCATATGTAAGGGATAATGTACAGCGAGCCGGTCATTATTGAGAAATAAACCCTTCTGGGTGATGTATGACAATGAGGGGAAGGAGTCTTGAAAAACCTTGAAGGGGTTTGTCTCGCAATAATGTCCGACTCGCTGTACATTATCCCAGTAATTGCATGGCTACTTATCAATGAAATCAAAAATGTGACACAAAATATTGGTTTAAAAATCATTTTATTGTTTTATAACTGATTTTATTGCTTCTGCTGAAAAAAGTAGTCCGTTAGATTGTACGGCTGGAACTGTGTCGCGCCTGCAGCAACGGTCTGTTGCTCACAGCAGCAGTGTGTTCCTCAGTAATAACAAACAGTAGAATGCCATAGTTGACCAATCAGAATTGAGTATTTAACAAAGCTGTAATAAAAAGCAATGTACAAATCTGTAGTGGTGATCATTACCATTTAGGCATTGTGTTGAACAGTTATAAAACAACAAATTCATCTGTGTATATAAAAAGAGCGCAAGCAGCGCCCTCATATACCACACTCTCTGAGATTTTCTTTGGGTCTAAATTGGAAATTGTATTTTTACATACTCATAATGTTATCTAGTCTGTGCTGTATTTGCTCTGTACATGTAATTTATATTAATATTTGCAAAAGACCTAACTAGTGGCACCCTACTGTCATTACTTTTATTATAGAGACTCATCTAAGACAGTATAATCAAGAACATTCCTAATGGGTTTGTCTATTTGTCTTAATCACACATATGACAAAGTTTGTATGTCACTGATTCTTTTCCAGATTTTGATTGCCTTACTGTAACTTTCAGTGGACTGAAATCCAAAATTTGCGCGGTGAGTCGGAGTTAAGCTGCATGCGATTTACACTGCAAAGATCATGTTGTCGTCCGAGATTTCTCATGAACACATAACAATGTCACGCACTCAGTACGCGCTTCAGATCCTTATTACTCCATATCCATAGAACCTGTCAAAATCTTGAGCAGTGTTCTCAGTCAAGCTTTTCTTCCCCCTTCCTCACCTCTAAAAAACTGATCCCAGATCAGTTCTCCTTCTCTGAGAAGTTTTATAAATCAGGCCCAATGTCCTTATATGTCAATCACGGCCCAAAAACGTCATATACACATTGGCTTTACGCATCACCTGTCTCCCGTGCACGTCAGACGCTTTCTTTACTCATCAGTGTATCCGGGTCGCTAGTGTTCGCTCAAAGGAGAAACTATCTGACTGCCTGCTGATTTGAATCTGATTATAGGCACCAAAGATCAGGACCTGTAGCATCAAAGTCAGGACCCTCGAAAAACGGACCTTCACTGTGTGTCTGGATAAGGACTCTCGGAGGATATTCAAAGATGTTCAGAGGTGAGAAATGTGTGGAGGAATTATTTCCGAATTAACATCAGCGATGATGAAAACGAAACTCAAATGCGAGTTGAGTCTGTTGATGAGTTCCATTATTTCAGTAGACTCTGTGAGGCTGAACCGTATTCAAGGTTCAAGGTTTCCCTTTTTGCGCCGAATGGTAAATTTCTTCTGCCGGCCTGATATTCGGCTTTTCAAAGTTGAAATGCAGTCAATTTCAGAAAGCCATTTCTTGTATTATAGCTTTCAAAAATATCATAAAATGAGGTAAAATTTATGGAAATTGTTATATACCCATTTCAATTCAATTCAGTGCTATTCAATTTTTTTTGTATCGTGCTTTGGTCTTCAGGACTGACCTGAGGACACAGAGTTCCAGTAAGGCAGTCTTCAATATAGTTAACCCTATATTGAAATAAATACATTTATATTTTAAAAAAATTATCTTGTGCTGGTTTTCTACAACTTTGATTTTGATATCTTACGTCATTGAGCAACAATAGCTGCATTTAGCGCTCTAAGGGTTAATGAGGTAGAAAGGCTCCCAGTTAGGACAAAAAAAATCCTCTCACAACTTCAGTGGAGCCTTTAGGAAAGGAGAGAGTGAAGGGATATAAAATTCTAATACCAAAACAGGTTTGAATTGCTATACTCTCCAACAGAAACTTAATATCTGTCCAATCAGGCCATATTGACCATTTAACTCCAAATTCAATTTCAATGCCTGATATTTAGTTGAATTTAACAATAACTGTTTTCTTTGTATGTCAATGAGGCCTCAGGGTATTGTCCACACACTTGGCTATAGAGCGTAGCTTGTCTATGGTTCGTAACATCTCAGAATCAGATTCATGTTTAGATGTCCTACATGGAGGGAATTCTAATTCACAGCTGAGCATGCTTTATTCAAACTGTAAGCAGATATTATACGACATTAATGATGGAAGAGTGGAACCTATAGAAGTGTACTATTGAGGATCAAAAAGTAAAAGTCCTCTCCATTATTTTGTTCCAACGACCTGGGTTGGTCAGTGACACTTCAGCTGGGGGTTGAATTAATGAGTGAAATCAGTGGCTGAGCTTACGGATGAAAGTAAGACATTGCAGGACTATTACTCTCAGACCGCTGGAATCTACCTCCATAAGCCCATAATGTCACTGGCTTTAAGATGTGAGTTAAGTTGTTGGGTCAAAACATTATAAGAAACTCAACGGGGCAGTCGCCCGGGACCTATGGATGTAGCCCCCAATCGCCCAAATTCTTCATTTTGGCTTATTTTTGACACAAAATTGTCTATTATTCAGCGAATTATGTAACCATGGCAAGCAAAGTCGATAGGCGCCATGTCCTGACCACTGCCCATACACATGCCAAATATAAAAGAATTAGCTTAAATTTGTGGCCTGCAGAGCGTCCATAAGGAGATCTCCACGGTAGTGGCGGGCGAGTGACGAGGTCAAATCCATATTATCCCCGTGTTCATCCGGGGGCTACAATAAAAAAACCTATGAATAGACAAAAGTATATTCTACTGTTTAAATTTCGATAAATCAATCGTAAATCATAAACGGCATCCAATTTGTTATTTAAAACTCAAACATGCAGGTAGTGTTATGAAAAGGATACCTTGTTGATGGGAGGGAGGGGATCAGGGCATGTCTTTTTCTTTTTTTCTTTCTTTCCTTTGATTTGTGCATGATTTGTGTGACTAGTAGGCGTATATACATCTAGTATGTTCTTAAATTTATTGGATATGTTTTTATTTGGTGTGGACTTGCAGAAGAACAGCCTGTGGCTGAAGCGGGTACTGTGCTTAAGTAAAATAAACAAACTAAACTAAACCTTGTGAGGACGGCTATAGACAAGGGCACAGAAAATTTAATGGTTTGTCTGACCGTTGCGTCAAGGGTTTGATTGACTCTCTCTGTCTGCAGTATTGAAGTTTCCCCCTGCCTCGACCCTGGGTACTGCATACAGAAGACCGTCAAGTCCAAGTTCAGTCTCCCAGAGGACTCAGGACTGAGCAAGTACATCAATAAAGGCCTACCTCTGCCAATCAACACTTTTGCTGGCATCATCCAGTGACCGGAGGAGTGGGCGGAGCCCACATGACTCATCTGGAGTAACTGACACGCAGCTTTGCCGTTGCCGCGGAGATGTTGAGCATAACACCTCCCCTGATGCATTTGTGATGCTATCACATAGGGGAGTCCGGCTTCACTGGCTATGCGAGCCATAGCTGCCAATGAGCTGTTTGCTCTCTCAGAACAGGAAGAAGAGTGAGTTAGTGGCTGTTAGCATGTGATACCTGGGACATTCCTGACAACTTGACATCGGCTGATTGCACCAAGTGTCTTATCTCATAACTGAATGAAATTTGATACACAGAACAGATACTACCCTACTCTAACTGTACTGTTGAAAGCTGTTTTGAAAAGGCTGTCTTATGGGGTGAGAACTGAGAGGTGTACGAAGAAGTGAGATTAGAGGGTTAACAAGGTATGTTGAGCCTGAAGCTCAGTTTTTCGGTGTCAGGAAGGTGGCTCTCTTTTAAACTGCCATGGTAACCTATGACATGTCTAATTGCATCAAGCCAGCTCTCAGGAAGCAAGCCTTGCTAATGTTAAACTTGCTTTGTAGTACACTCTTCCGGTCTTTAGGTGGAGACGCTGCTAAAAACAAGAGCCTGTCGCCCTGCAGTGCCACTGCTTCAAGCTGTAGAGCAGGGCTGCGTTCCAATCCAAAAAAATGCTTGCTTTGTCGTGTTCACTCGCCCTCCAATCGAGGGGGGAATCCCCACAAAATCCCAGATGTAAAATGGCTGCCACTTGTAGGGTCGTTCCAATCCAGTTTTGGAGAGGGAAGGGCCCATTTTCATTTTCTCAAGCCCTGGATTATCCTCAAACTAAGCCAACAACGAACATTCAAGCTTTGATATTGGCCAGAATGCTTTGCTTATTCTCCTTCCGTCAAAATTTCACGTCCGCCATTTTTTTCTGCAGGCGAAAGGTGGAATTGTGGCAGGGAAATTACCAGACAAATGTAAGAATTGTGTTTGAGTAGTGTGTAATTTATGACAGATTTATATGCAAATAGCAAAGTTTGGGGGTGAGGGGAATTGTTTTCGCATTATTTTGTAAACGTTTGACTTTGACTTTACGTTCATTTTTGCTGTAGCTAGGCTATAGCATCGGGAAGACAGTTGCGGAGCTAAAAGCCGCTTTTACACTGGATGCGAAACGAATTTTTTCGCCCAAAAGATTACATACAAAGTCAATGTTTCGCGTCCGGTGTTAAAGCCGCTTTATTTTCCCATACAACAATCACAAGTGCCGCAGCAATCAAACGAGCACGCCGTCTTCTACTTGCCATAAACATGCGATACGCTTCCGTGTGAACTGTGAAAGGTAGAACGTATAGGCCACTGACTCAGTCGGCTCCACGGTAACACAAACTTCCCGTTGGCGGCAAATGTCGAAGTGCGGTAGAAACGCGGCGAGGGTCGTTCCAATCCGATTTCCCACAAACCTCCCCCGAAGTCCCCTCTATTGCCCTCCGTCGCGTCGTGATTTGAGGAGCCCTGCTGCAGTAGAGAATAGTTTAGAGGCAGGAGTTTCCATTCACAAGCAGCCCAGTGTGGCTCTGTTTGAGCAGAAGCCTGTAATCTCCATGGGCTGTGTGGGAGCAGGACACAGAAATGATCATGTTTCTTTGTTATTAACTAATTCACTGCTACAATCTGCATCTGGTGTGTGTCTGTATGCATTGGTTGCAAGTGGTGTCCTATGGAGTGCAAAACTTGGTGCATATCTGAGCCACTCGGTGCGGACTGAAGGTTTCCAGAAATTGCCAGCTGTAATTCCTATGTGGCTGATAGTGATAAGAGTGAAAATGCACACAGATTACAGTTCACAGTGCTGACTCTCACCTCAGGAGAAACCTGACAGGGGTGGCTATTAGCGCTGAGAACTGATAATCCCCTCTGAATATGAATTGGCTGTCATACCAATTATGGTTCATTGACAGTCACGTATGAGGAAACATTGTAAGTATGCCAGTGTTAGTTTTGCAAGAATGGAGTGATTTGCTGTATTATTGAGTTAAGACTTCTCCTGCATCACAGAGTATTTGGGAATTGACTCTTTCGCAACTACAACTGTGCATCGTGGGTTGAAAGCAGGAACAAACTCCAGGGCATTTCTCTAAATTTGGTCGATTTGTGATACAGCAGGGCTTGTTTGTTGTTGGGAAACCTACAAGGTGGTAACGGCGTTGCTAACGGTGACTCCGCTATCTCGAAATGATGTCTACCGGGACCCAAATCTCATATCCACGGAGACAGAGCAACACGACTCTCCAGAGGCATGGTCAGGGCTGGGATGAGTCACTTCCTGCTCCCGAGCCTGCGGGAGATGGTGCTGTCTGATGTATCTTTTTTTGCACGGTCATATTTATGTCAGTCTGACACACGTAAGCGTGTGCATTTCTGTCAAACAAAGCAACTCTGTGTTCAAACGGGACAGAACAGGAGCTGTGTCTGAAGCAGTATTTTTGTTGCACTGTTTACTCGCGCTGATCTCTGTGGCCTTTGACTGTACACGCTAATTAGCAAACGTTTGAGTGCCGATCGGCTCGGAGAGTCTACAAGTTTTCAGGGTCAAGTAAGTTAATTCTACCTTCAGCAGAGGAGCCTTTAGAAAGTGTTATGAATAATGAGTTTTTCATACAGTGTATAATTCAGTTTGGATATTTTCAAGAGGTGCCGCAGGCTTTTTCACTAGATTTGATTGACAACACTGAAAAGGCTAAATGCTTCTTTGGATGTCATGGCTGCATTTTGTGGGGCCTTCATGCGTAGTTGTCTGAAGGTTTTTTGAGGGTTGTCTGACAGGTTGACTCTAAGGACCTGACTAAAAGCATGCACTCCCACGACCCTTTCTGCGCTCCAGTTTTCTGGAGATTCCAGATATGGATTTAAATTTTTTCAAAAGTAGACAATATTTTCATATGGTCATTTACTTTGGCATTGTCATGTCTTTTTAATAATGCTAAACTGAAAATGAAATCAGTTTCGCAATAATGAAGCTTAAACCATGCTCACAGTTGAACTTAAGCCTAGTTTCAGTCAACATAAGTGCTTAACTTGGCCTTTATTTTTAAGTTTGAACTATAGCTTAGAGCTTTAGGAATCTTCCCTTCCTCTTTTCAAAAATACATTTGAACTGTTGGCAAACTGCCGGTTCCCAGACTGATCCATTTTGCCCAACAACGAATCCTATTTTATACAAGCTTCCTTTTTCGAGCCATTTGTCCTGATAGTGTGCCCGCAGTTTAAGCCTCATGTCGACTGAGTTCAGATGTTACTGCTGTAAGATGGAGAATGGATTTGTGTTCATTCACATTCAGCATTTGCACACTATTCTATTCATGCTGTATGTATGGTTGATGTATTTAATGTAAGTTATTGTAAATATGTACATTTATAAATAGGAAAATATACCATGTGATTTCTGCCTTATTGTTCTCTGTTTATTTTGTTCAGCCTATTTCTCATGCATCACACTGGAGCTCCCTGGCACAAATCAATCAATCAATCAATCAATCTCTATCTCTATCTCTATCTCTCTCTCTCTCAAACCTCTTCTTCCTGGTCGGAGTTGCTGGAGGTGTGGAGCCTAGCCTAGCACCCAGTGGGAGACAGCCTGAGCAGTTTGCTAACTAATAACAGGGTACACTACTATTTGCTCAGACATATCTGGGCAATTTAGAGTCTCTAATTAGCTGAATGAATGAATGTCTTTCAACTGTTGGATGAAACTGTAGTACCTGTGGAAAACCTGTGTAAATGGAGAGAGAGAACACTCAAACCCACACAGAAAAACCCTGGCCAGACTCAAACCCATAATCTACTTGCTGCGAGACAGTGGTGCCACCCCTTCCAGTAACGGTCAGCATTAGAAAAACTTTTCTGATAATTGAGTCCCCTTACCACACAAAGAACTATTGCCTTAATGGTGCAAGAGCTAATGTTCATCCCTGGTATTTGTTGGCATTTTGGGCTAAGGCTGCTATTGTCATGTGAACTGAGGCATTGACCGTATGGCATCTGACTCCAAATCCATAGAAGAATCCCTTGCAGGTGGTTGGAGCTTTGATTCACTGCCACGAGACAGCTCTGTAATTCTCCTCTCTGTGAATCCCTGCCCTGTGAACCCTTGTCTGTGAATCCCCGCTCTGTGAACCCGTTTTCTGTGAGTCCCTGCTTCCCAAATCTCTGCTCTGCAAATCCCTGTTCTGTGAATCTCCACTCAGTGAAACCTGCTCTGCAAATCCCCTTTCTGTGAATACCTGTTTTGGGAATCCCTTCTCAGTCTATCTTAGCTCTGTGAATCCCTTCTCTGTCAGCTCCAGTTCTGTGAATCTCCACTCAGCAAATCCCTGTTCTGCAAATCTCCTTTCCTGTTGCCCTCTGAATAACACTAATGATGCAGAAGCCAAACAGATAGTCTGCTCTCCCAGAATAAAAAATATACTCGCATTGTGTAGGGATCTCCGGGTTTTCAAGGATTTTTTTTCTTTTTCCAAGTCTCATTGCTCTAATATTGGAATAGTGATTTTCTATTGGCTGGTTTTCCATTGCCTGCGAGCCGCACACAGAACATTCTTGGTTTAATCTAAATTGGATCATGATTCCAGCCCCTTGCATATTAATTTTAATTTAGATTTTCTTAATGTAGGGTTTATTACCATAATCTCATTGCAAGTTCATGTTCGGAATTAAGTCCATCAGTAATTGTAACAGAATGAACACCCACCTACACAGAACATTTTCAAATGAAGAAGTGCGTCCAAACCAAAATTACTCCTGAATACGTTAGGGCCTGAAATTGGTTGGTAAATGGAGACAGATTACATGCACAGAATTTAAAATGAGCTCGGGAAAGATACTACTGTAATGTCTGCCCAAAATTCAGAGCCACAAAAAAGTAAATGTCAAAATAAGGATTTCATCTTGGTTCTAGGAAATGTCATAGGAAGAGAAAGCTGTTTTGAAAAATGTATATACTGTACATTTTTATTTAATATGTATCTCATTTCATATCATACACAAAGGCTACAATGGTCATTGGAGTCAGCACAAATCAATCTTACAGTTGTAATACTGCAGCATCTGAATTAGATGTGCATGAAAACATGTAAATGTTATAGTATACTTCTACATGCACCTGAGTAAATAAACAAAATGTAAGTCTTGGTCAAAACAGTCTTAGACAGGTCTGTTTTCATTGTTAAGTTTGGTAACGTGAACATTTATTAACTCAGGAAAATAAAAACCGTTACTTTGCATACCTTCGTGGTTCCATTTCATGGGATTGTCGTACATCCGTCCATCAATCTATTATCTACCTGCTCAGGATTCACAGCTCTCGGGGTTGATATATTGCAGCACATCTCAGGATGTATTGAACAACACAAAGATGCGCTGACAGAGATCCGTCATAGAATACTTGAGATATTACTGTGCCGGCTGTTAAACAGAACAATCCAAGGATATGAAGGCAAAATTGTTGATGGAAAGAGCTAGCTGCCTCCCCGGGGCTGTTTTTTTGATAGGTTTAATCACCCCCAGGCATTCCGTACCAATTCCATTTGATGTAAGAGTCTTGCGCTGATGTTCCATGTTCTGAGTTGTAAGAATGGAATTTCTGAGCCCTGAGGCTTCTGTGCAGTTTGTGATTTGGGGTGATGTAAATCAGCTTTGACCTGATCATGAGATCAGGGGTCGCTGCCTTTCCACACCTGTCCTCCAACCATACGCTCGAAAAGGTTTATTCTCGTTTATTCTCGTTTATTCTGATTTACGACCCCTAGGAGCGTTTCCTAAAATCGCGCCCCTACTGGTAGCAGGAAGGTACAGTTAGAGTTACAGTTTGAGTTCCAGATACAGTTTCAGTCATATTTACTCTTAAAATAACGGTTTGGGTAAGGATAAGGGTTGGGGTTAGGGATAGGGTTAGGGTTAGAATTAGGATTAGGGTTAGGATTAGCATCTAGTTTAGGTTGGGGATTTACTAATGGCGACCCTGACAATGGAAACCAGATTGTAGTTATTTAAATGACCGCCAGAGGTCGCTTAACTCCTAAACGTAACTTTAGGTCGTCGTAAGCTGCTTGACAAACGACCTTTGCGCGGATCCATTTATTTGGAGGACAGCCTCTTCCCCCAGCTGCTGGAGGAGGATACTTGTAAAAATAATCCCCTGCGTTGAAAGGATTTCACACTGCCTCCATTACGCATTCAGCAGTTTGTTTGAATTGCCTGACTGTGAACAGTTGATTAGCTCAGAGCTGAAATCGTGCTATATATTTTAGAACGTTTTCGCTCCACTCTAGATTTTATACCCGTTTTCTGTACACGTGAAAAGTGAGTTAAATGCAACAAATCAACCAAGTCCATGGCAATCGATCTTCATGGTACTTCCATTGCTTAGACTTAGTTGTGGAGAACATTGGTGATTTCTTATTTAACCATCCTTCTACAGTCCCAATGATCTGCATCTTTCCCAGCCGGTCGACTTCTGTAATGTGAAGTTCTACCAAGTAGACAGTCACATATGGAGTGGGCCAAATAAGCAACGGAAACTGAATAAAATTGCATGACGAGATTTTAGCTCATTCGTAGGTTCCACCTTTTTTGTGCTACTCTGCGAGTATACCACAAGGTGGCGCCATTATCTAACTTTCAGTTAATTCCTCGTATTGTGGAAAGATACTCGCGGTCCTGAATCCCACAGACCTGAATGAACTACCGAACTGAGGATAACACCTGGACGCTTATGTCAGCTCGTTGTCTGCTCGCTGCAGCGAGTAATGGATTGTACGACAGTATAACCCGCGAAAATCATTCAAGCTTCCTCATTTGCACTGATTTTTGGTTGCCCAGTCATTATCAGCTATTTGAACAAACTGAAAAGGAATGGATAAAGAACGAACCTCCGTGCAGTATGGTTCTTTGGAATGCACAACATGGAACGCAGAGACCGCAAAAGCAGGTATGTGATTCACATTCTGACATGCATTAAATATTAAATAAGTGTTCTCGCGAATGGGACCATGTAATACCGACACTGTTGTGTTTACGCACGCACTGTGAATTATTCAGTCAATAGACTCGCGATATGTCTTCCGATGTAGCCTATTATAATGATAGAAGCTTTTCATTAACTTCCAACTTATAGCTAACGGTGCAAGTCACCTGATATTTTTTGCTGACATTTGTTGACGTCTTGACATGATGTACACTGTGCATGCAATTATTCGCTACTTTGGTAAAACATTCTTCGCTCACGAGATGATGTATGATGACAACATTTCCCACATAGAAGTATGACGCTTTGACGGATATAAAGGAGTTGTCTTCCTGTTTATTATGCGATTGTTTATTGCGATTGCTCTGCGTAATTACGCACTTTTCAATAGGATGTTGAGTGGTGGTGAGCAATAGAACGACGGACATTAAACATGAAGAAAAATTAAACCACTAAAACTGTCTTTCTCTTTATTTGGTATAGGATTTGGTATTGGTAAATGGTACAGGTCCAGGAAGTTAAAAATCCTTCCCAGAATTTTGTTCCAATTACCCGGATCTCTCAATCAGCACAGTTGCTCCGTTTGGTATGACTAAATAGTTAAAACGGCGAGATGAGCTCTTGAGTGGTTAAGAAAATATGTCTGGACTTGGGTTTTTTGACCCTTCGACTTTCCAGCTGTGCATGTGGGAAGTAAATGGACAGCAGCGTTTGGGGTGTGTGGAGTGTTAATTCTGTGTACGCACCAAGTGAGCGCGCGCATGTCTGCCGTGCTAGGGATTGCTGTTTTGACACCGTCTACAGACGCTCTTCCTATCCACTTGCTTGGGGAAACCATCAAGCGATTCAAAGTTTCGTAAAACCTCAAAATAATGAATTTACATTTAAAGCGAGGGTACAGTACTGGTACAGATTCTGAGCCTGAAAAATAATGACCGTTAGGACCATGAACAGTTATCCCATACTTTGGATCACGTCAATGCCATGCGTCAATGCTGATGATATGCAGCCATTTGTATGTATGTATCTAAGGCAGTATGCCAGGGGTGTCCAATCTTATCCATGAAGGGCCGGTGTGGGTGCAGGTTTATACTGTATCCCAGAGCCCCAACACCTGATGCCACTAATTAACTGATCAAGGGGGTCAATCAAGACCTCGATGAGTAGAATCAAGTGTGTTAGTGTCGGGGTGTAACAAAAATCAGCACCCACACCAGCTCTTTGTGGATTAGATTGGACACTGCTGCAGTATGACATTTATCTGATTTAGGTTATAATATCTGTTACCATCCAGACCAGGAATCCTGTTCGGAGGCAGAATACTTTCCAAATGTAGGATTTATTGATAGTGATATGGTAACAGTGGAATTGAGCCCAGAAGAGAATAACTCAAATGATGTGGGTGAAGCTGTATAGGCCTTGCCAATCTCCAGCCAGTGGCTGTCAAGGTTGACTACCAAGTGGAGTGCGCACTTCGCCCGAGCCAAACTGTCAGAGGGCGGGAAGGAGAAGCATTTGTGGACTGTGCTTCCAATCTTGATCCCCATAGAAGGAGTGGAAGCTTGTTCCTTATAAACTGGACATAGGAACAGACTGGGACAGGATTAACAAGAATGCGGTCCCAATCCTGGACCCTGAGAAAGGCTAGGGAGCTTGTTATTACTAACTAAATAAGGAAGGAAGATTCTGTAAATCACTGTAATTGAAGGTTACATTTTACCTTCAAAAGACAAAGCACTTAACAAATACTGCCTGTTTCTTAGCACACACAGCAAATGACAATCCAGCAATTTGTAGGTCAAAGGAGGGGATAAATGGACATCACAGATGAAAGGGTCAAGAATTATGCTACAAGACACAGCCGGGAATAAGAGAGCTGGCAAGATGCAAACTAATCAAAGGACACATTTCTCTGCCAAAAACTGATTCCAGCTCCTTTTAAGAGCCACCCTCATGAATGAAATGAATTATCCTTAGCTGTATATTACCCATCCATAAATCATATTAATTGCAGCGTAGTTATAAGGGACACTTATTCACTTAGACTCGGAAACAATAGGCTTAATTTATACCAATCAGTCAAAACATTATGACCACTGAGGTGAATAACATTGATCGTCTAATTGATCATGTCAGTGGGTGGGATATTTTAGGCAACAAGTGTATATTTTGTCCTTGAAATTGACGTGTTGATGTTGATGTGAGCTACTTTGATATGGGACAGATTGTGGTAGCTAAATATCTGGGTCGGAGCATCTCCGAAACTGTAGCTTTTTTGGGAGGTTCTCAGTCTGTAATGGTCAGTACCTACCATAAGAAGTTAAAAATCGGCGAACCGGCGTTAGGTTCACAGGTGGCCAAGGCTCATTGATGTGTGTAGGGAGCGAAGGCTGGCCCATGTGGTTCGATCCAACAGAAGAGCTGCTGTCGCTCACGTTGCTGAAAAAGTTTGTGCTGGTCCTGGTAGACAGGTGTCAGAACACACAGTGCATCACTGTTTGTTGCGTATGGGGCTGTGTGGCCTCAGACCGGTCCGGGTGCTCATACTGACTCTGTCCGTCATCTATTGGGAGCCTACTGATTCTTCAATTGGATTGGTTACATTGTTTTCTGTCTTTCTGCTATTTACCATACCCATACTGCATCCAATTGTATTTTTTTATTCTTGGTGGCATTCATGGATATCTCTGTCAACCTGTGAGTGAAGAGGCAAACTGCTATGAATATTAAATATACCAAATTCTGACAAATCAACAGCTTCTTGAAATTCCACAATTGCAGCTGTTGTTGGAACAAAAACCAGATCACATAGTGGCCCCCCTGGACCAACGTTGATAAACAATGTCATAAAGTGATAAAACCACTTATGGGACGACTTCACGACTGCCTGAGTGTTCAGTGTTAATTGGAGTTGACGCATTGTCAATGAAGGAAAATAACTGAAAACAAGTAATGACTCGTGCTTCTATTTTAAGCTGAACAATGATCCCTTTAGATTAAAATGGCTACATAGGTAACATCTTTTTTAGTCTATTTTATCTCTAAAGTTCAGCACTGCTTTTGGAGGGGCAAACTTTGAAGGACCAGAGACGAGCGATAAGAGAGTACGACGTCGCCCCGTTCTCCTCCTCCTCATCCTGGCAGCTCTCATTTGCATTCGCCTCCTCAGCTCAGCAGCCTCTTCCTCTGCCTCTAAGTAACGTATGCTGACGGCAACCGCCAACATAGCCTGAGCTAAGTAGAGCGTTTAGGGTCTTTAAAAATAAGTTATTATACTAAAAACCTTGCAATTCTATAAATAAACTTGATCCATAAACGATAACCGATATCGGGGTTTCTTTCCCGCTTTATTCTCGTGATGTAGGCTTGGCAATGGAATTCTTGGCTCGTGCAACTTGGAATCAGATAAATGATCAACAAAAGTATGAAAAGGCTTGTCGTCGCTTTAGTTTTTTTATTATGAATGTATATTTAATAGTTAGTGTACAACTGCGGAGTAATTCACTCATTATGGTAGGCAGTTGCCACACCAATTAATTTGGGTAACATTGGCTGACAGTTCTGCGCTGGCGTATTGCGTAATATCAACGAGAACTCATCGTCTCAAACCGTCGACAGTGTTCTGAGTGCTCGTAGCCTTGGAAGTGCACTCCTCCTAGAACGACTAGCGAGAATGTTCCTCCCAAGAATGCAAGTCCGTTCTCAGCATTCTTGGTATTGAGAAACGATAGTTACTGAGTGTGTAACTCCAGTTATACGAGTATAGGTAGAGCGCTCTAACAGCTCCACTAGTGCCTATCCTTTGCTGCACAGCAGCCTGCCTGAGGAAATTTGCATATCCATCCCCCTCCTGGCTGTATAATGGTGAGATGCCTTTCATTTGACTCCAGTTTATGGAAAAACTGAAGCCTCGAAGAAAAAACAGCTGGGCCATGGTGGTTAGAGGACTCCGCCCGTACTCGTATAACTGGAGTACCCAGTAACTATCGATATATATCGTATGGGCTCTGCCCTCTAACAGCTCTGTTAGTGCCACAAAGGGCGGAGCCTAGATGAGTTCCCGCCCAGCTGTCCACATGTGTAGGAGGAGGAGTATCCAGGCATCAATTCTGGACTTGTTCCTTGCCCAGAGCAGCATTTAATACAGCCTCAGACAAGGAACCAGTCATCATATCCCTGAGATAAAATCAAACGAAGGGGGATAGTGACAACCAGGAGGCAGTAGCACAGATGTCGCCAAAAGCAACACCCCTGTACAAGGCTGCAGAGGCTCCCACACCCCTTGTTGAATGAGCATGCAGTCCCGTTGTGGCAGTGCTTCCCATAGTGACGTAAGCCTCAGAGATAGCGTCGCATAGCTAGTGAGCCAGATGCTGAGTTGATACAGGTCGTCCAGATGCTGCTACGCCAACACAGATGAACAGCTGCTCTGTCTCATGACTTGCCGATGTACGGCGAACATAGCAGGCCAAGGATCTTACAGGGCAAATCAAGTGTAGCCTGATATCTTCCTCAAAAGTATGAGGCGGAGGATGAAAAGTCGCTAAGACCACTGTCCTACAACTGAAGGACGTTATAATGTTCTTAGGCATGAAAGTCGGGTTAGGATACAGAATAGACTTATTTGCACTCAAAACCAGGCATTGTGAATTTACTGGGCACACAAGTCACTAACTCTCTTTGCAGAAGACAGCGCCTCCAATTGGGCTGTCTTTAAGGACAGAAGCCGCATGGAAACATTGTCTCATAGCTCAAATGGTGCCTTACAAAGTCCGTCAAGGACTATATGGAGATCCCACTGCGGCACTGTGACCCGCCGCAATGGCCTCAGCCACAGAGTGCCCTTTAAAAATTGCCACAAAAGGGGGTGCAAGAACACAGGAGCTCCCTGTAGTCCTTCATGACATGCAGAGATAGTGGCTGCACACACCCTAACAGTGGACACAGCCCTGCCAGAATCCAAAAGAGATTGCAGGAAAGTCAAGATGATGGCGATAGGAGACGTCATGGGGTCCACATTACACACATTACACTAACCATAGAAAAGTTCCCACTGTGTTCTGTACGACGCTACAGTGGAAGCCACCCTGGCCCCTTGGATGGTAGCGATGACATTTGTGGACAAACCACACCTTTCGAACCGCTGCATCCCTGGAGCCAAGCCATTGGAGGCTGACCCAGGACGGGCAGGGCCTTGACCTTTCCTTTTACCTGTGAAATTGCTCAGTCCACCATGGGGAGGGGCCACGGGTGCATTACTGCAAGACGCACAACTTCTGCATACCAGACTGAGTTGTGGCGATCCGGAGCTATCAATATCACCATCTGGCCTTCCTTCCTGATTATCAGCAGAAGTGGTGGCATACAGCGTCCCCTGAGGCCAACCCTTCTGGGCCAAGTGGAGGGTCGTCCTTCACCCTGACTGAGCACCAAAGGGGACATAAAGTGTTCTCTTTGGAGGCAAACAGATCTACTACAGGGAGGCCAAACTGGGCCCACACCTGTTGAGCAATGCGAGGGTGCAGACACCACTCTCCCAGCATGCGCCCACCCCGCGACATGAGGTCCACTTCCTGATTCAAGGCCCCCAAAATGTGGTATTCCCTCAGAGACCCGAGGTGGATCTGACTCTACTGCAGCAGTCTCCCAGCGAGCGCCCCTGACTGCACCCCACCTTGACGGTTGATGTAAGCTACCACAGTAGAGTTGTCGCTCCTCACCGGGACATGTTGGTCCTGTAGGATTTCCAGGAAATGAAGCATGATGTTTGAAACTGCGACTATTTCCAGGGCATTTATATCCCCAGACTACTCTGAGTCTCACTGGCCCCTGATTGACCGGCCTTGGCACATACCCCCCAGCCTTGGAGGGGGGCGTATGTAAAGACCTTGATCCAGCTTGCCAGCTGGCCCAATGGAGCCCCTCAGGTCAAGTTTTCCATACTGGACCAGAAAACCAGACTAGGAAGCACCAATTGCCGCAAAGTGAGCATGTGGAGATTTCGGTGCCAGGGAAACCGGTACTGGCACAATGGCGACCTTCAGCAGTAAGTCCTGAATCTCCTGTGAAAGGACCTCTGATTGCGAGCCGCCAGCAGATTCAAGGATGCCCTGGAAGGGAGGGGCGTCCTTGAAAACTGGAGTGAGTAGCCCTGGCATAACGTTCTGTGGAGCCATGGGGGTAAACAACACAGCTGTTGCCACACTTGCAGTCTTTCTGACAGTGGGTGCACCTGAGAGCAGGGGGGCACTCGTAATGAAATTCAGAAAGCTGATCCAGGACCTCTCCACCGCTGAGGTTGTGGGGAGAAACCCCACCCGTGCCCATGGAGGGACCGTCTCTGAAAGGCATGTACGGAATCTCCAGTGCGGGAAGCGCTGGAAATTCCAGGAAAAACAGCAGCAGAATGTTCATATTTGTCTTGCCAGCGGCAGCTTTCATTAAATGAAGACTCTTCCGTCTGCAAATAAACAGGTAATTGTACTGGAACAAAACTGTTCTACACAGTATATCCAGGATTTGAACCTGGATTACCCACACCATAGTCTAACGCTCTAAACAGCCACATGGGTAGTGTTCATAGCCACTCGAACATGTGAAGGCGAGTCAACAGAATTTAATGCTCTCGTATTGGTGAAAAGAGACGCGGACCTGGATGAAAACTGCGCTGCAGTAACCATCACAGGCTCATTGGAAAATGGCGCCAATAGTGGCTCATTTGCATGTTCTGCATTTGTCTGCGAACACGCTCTACTTGACCGTATTTTTTCTGCAGGGTCAGAAAAGAACTGGTTGGAACTTTCCGAGGAATGGTGTGCGTCACTGAGTCTATTCTTCTCACATATTCAGTGTAAGGGTTGGGACATGCATTGGGTTGCGCTTTTATTGACAAGGTATCGTATTTATTTAAGACGTTACAGACTCAAACAGAAACGCACATCCCTGCGCACCATCATTTGTCGCGGTGGGGGCCACGCCGTGCTGCTGTGGCGGGTCATGACTTCCTGCTTGTTTCCCATATCGCTCTGCCTGATGGAGAGACATCGTAGGCTGTGCACCGGGCTCCCGTACTGGCGGAAGGCGGCACAGAGCACTGGGAGACGGCCTCTTCTTCGCAGCCAAGGGACGCATCTTCCCGCCGGCTGGAGTGATCATGGAAAATGGCGGTTGCAGCTGGTTTTTGGACGAACACCTTTCCGCCTGCTCCTGTATGGCACCATCGATTGGCAGGTCAAGCAGAGAGGATGGGCACAGTGGCGCGTTGAGCAGTGGTGTCTTCTGGTGTTCTTTCAGAGAGTCACATCTGACGCAGGGAGACTTCTGCCAGAGACATGACCCACCCAATACACACTGAGGCCGCTTGGGCTGCACAGAGCAGCACACCAGCGAGCCATTGGGCATGCCTGCCAAACCCTTCCCAACGGCACTTCCTGTCAAGCCGACAATATTCATGGCAGATGCCGCCTGTGCACTGCCAATGAACATCTTGTCCGCCAACTTAGCCTCCTGCTCACGTCGAGGCGGGAGGGGTCATTGCTGGGACCGGACTGTGGGCTCCAGCCTGAGCTGGTCTAAGAGCGGTGCATCTACAGGAGGGGCACCGCCGAGGAACTCAGTCATCCATCCCGCCACAGCTGAGCAGAGGAGGAACCACACGGCTGGGAGTGAGACTCGCTCTGTACGAAGTCTTGGAAAACTGGAGAACATAGAGTCACAGCCACTGGTGCCGGCGGGCACACTTTGCTGTGTGTGCCGAACTCCATTGGCTTAGTGAGGTCACTCACAGGCTCAGAGGGATTAGAGGATAACTGCACCCCCAACAGAATGGCCGCCGGTTCCAGGATGGCCAGGTAATGTTATCTCAGTTCTGGCGGCGCCCATTCATGCTGGGCCTCTGCGCGTCTGCCCAAGCCTAATACATCATCCTCGGAGTCAGAGGGCTCGCTAACTAGCTCACTAATAGCTGCATCTAGAGGCACATTAGTTGAGAAGTGAGCTGCTCTTTTCTCCCAGATGGGCATGGGCTGCGTCGCGCACACTGTGCACACTGGCTGCTCCTGCATAGCTTGGTGAGCGTGGCGCGCATCGAGGCAGATGACACACTGACGGTGCAGGTTGAGCACCCAGCCTTTGCACGGCACCTTTAATGGGCCAATCATTCACTAAGTTTTGAACCTGCGTTTTTACACTTTTATCTGATCTGTGACCTGAAGTTCAATGTGAAAAATGTGGAGGGGAGAGGCAGGTTCCAGCTAATCAGCGTGATGAGCTTCCTTAACTAAAACGAGCTGAGTCCACAGTAGTTTTGCTGTTGAAAAATTAGACGCACAGATTTCCTCCGATTAATGACTTTCCTCCTCAGTTTTTCCTGAAGTGTGAAAACAGACTGTCAGCTGGCAGCGCTGCAGGCTGGCTTGACGTTGTACCTTCCCATCAAATGTGCTCGTTAATCGGCTTCGTAACTTCTAAACGTCACAATTCATTCTTGCACTGTGGAGCGCATGCAGTGCATTTATCATAACTCAGCCGACAAACCGTCACTTTCAATCTGTCACATCTTCCTCCGTAATGACGCTGCATTCGTTATGGAGCCGCGCGCTCAGATCTCAGAACGACTCCTGCAGTTGCTGGAGTTCAGTTCGGGCTGATCAGTTATGCCGTTGATCTTTATTTAACCAAACTGTTTTCTTTGCCTAATTTTGCCATTTCTGTGGCTTTAATTAGTTTCTTGATGTCACTCGACATCTCTAACATTTGCCATAGTTTTAGCGATTTGATTCAATGACAGATCCACCTGCTTACCATTAGCATTAGCCAATATTGGGGAGCTATTACAGTAACCTTGACAAAGCACTCAGTAAATGTGATTCGCAGTCTGATCTTAGTTTACTCCAAGGACACAGAACTGACTAATGAACACTGCTCATATTCTATTATGAACATATGCTTGACAACATGTCAGTCTGCTTCCAGATATTAATTCTGTTCAGATAAGATGATGCGACCATGCTTCGATTACACCATCAAGTCAGCTTCTCCCACATTAGTTTCTTCTGCCATCCTTATTAAGAACACAGTTGGCATGCATCATAATAAGTCATTATTTATATCCATCAACACATTGTAGAGATATCACATTAATTTAACATACAACGCATTGCAACAGAAAAAAACCGCAAATATCCTCAGTGGAATGTAATGTTTAAAAAAAAGGTTGTGCACTTTCCGAATAAGTCAAAATGCTGGTGGAATGGCTACCTTTATGATTGGGTGTCTATAGCACACTTCTCCCTCTGGGGGGGGGATACTGCCATACAAAAGAATCTAAAAAAAAAAACGAAATGTTGTGAAATCATATTGTGTAGTTGACTGCCGTTGAATTTAGCATCCACTCAAAAATTTTGATGTGCAAATCACGCAGTCCATGTGTCCATCATCTAACTGCCCTTCTGTTGATGAGGTAGTGGCTGCATAAGGGACGTAGAATGGTCTCATTGCCACAAGTGTATGTCCTAATTTTGAGAAGGGACTTAGAACATCAGCCTGTCCCAGAGGCTTGCATGCCATTCAGTATTATTTCAGAAGTGATGTACAAATGAAGCTATTGCCATCGTTTCTTTGCTGATTCGAAAATGGCAGGTCTCGTTGGGCTGAATCACCTGCTCTCACTGTCTCCATTGTTGTTATGCTTCAGTAGTAGAACCCATGAGGACAGCCCCAGTGCACACTGTGGAAAAGCAGACAGTTTAGTGCAGACTTGGTAAAATGTGGGACAGTGTACTGTGTTGTTAAGGTGAAGTTTAAAAGACACATCAACATCTAACATTGTTATAACATTGTTCTGTTCATACACTTGTGTGCACTATGTAGCAGGTGTCATCAACTTAAGGTCCTCATGGGCCAAACCCCCCCCCCCCACCCTTGCCTGGGAGTCAAGTGTGCTAACAGTCTGACCAATCAGTGGCAGTCATTTTTCTGTTCATTAATTACTTACCTGGGCGAAAAGAGAGCTAGGGCAGGATTTTGATTCATAGGCGAGATTTAGGGATCCCTGCTATATAGGGATACTGCATCCTTAATTGATAGCAGAAAAAAAAACCTCGGTCCCAGAAATCTCCAAATATGCTCTCGATTTTTCGATTACCAAATATAGACATCTGACTGCTACTCATGTTTCTCATAATAATTGTTTTAAACCATCTGCATCCACAAGCTAAGTGAAAATATATTAAGAGACCGCATTAAACCAAGGTAATTTAGGTTTATTTTTGTGCTTTAGCTAAGTTATGGTTATAAGGGATATCAGTCAGTGTTTGAGACATACGTACAGAGAAATTATATTTTTCAACAACCATGTGATTTTTGTGAAACTCGTACTGAAGTTTCTTTGAGTGCTTTATACATGTTGTACCACAGTACTAGTGTAATGATAAACTGCATCCTCTGGTGCCGTAAAAATATGCCACAAGTGAGCTTTGTATCTCAAATCTGTTTGTTGTATTATGTTTGGTAACAGTTCATAGGTACATTTTTTTAGCTAGATTCATTTTGCGTATATGACTGTAGTAATATATATGCAAAAGATGTAACCATTTAACTGCCTGCTCAGTCTTTGGTGGAGAACATTTTGAGTCAGTGCGTATTATTTAAAGATGTGTTGAACTTAAGTCATTGGATTTTTTTCTGCAGTACTTACCTCAACACAGTGTTAGAGATGGCTTAATCAGGTTAAGTTCAACACATCTTTCAATTAGATGCAGGTACTCAAAAAGTCCTCTATTAAAAGGTTGAGACAGTTAAAGGGTTAATCTGTCATAGTTTTCCACTTGTGGCTCAGAATCAAGCAATTTCAATGATATCCTGTACGACTTTTGCAACCACATGGATAAGCATCAAATTCTTTTCAGTTTCTTAATTAGAAGGAAATGTCCAAGGCTACTGCCAGCTTTTCATGCATCAGTTACTTCTCTCAGCATTAGACTGTCTCACATTTTGTGCATTCAAACTGCCACAGCTTCATGGAAGCAAGCAAGACCCAATCTTTATTTTTCCAAATACAACATTGTTTCCGGAAAAGTTGGGACGTCGCGTGAAATGTAAATAAAAACAGACTGCAATGATTGGCAAATTATTTAAACTCAGTAATGAACTGAAAATAGTACAAAGACAACATATCAAATGTTGATACGAAGAAATTTTAGAGTTTCTAAAGTATCAGCTCATTTTGAATTTGATGCCAGCAGCAAGTTGCAATAAAGTCAGAACGGGGCATATTTACCATTGTGCTAAATCGTCTTTCCTTTTAGCAACACCCTTTGAGTGATTTGGAACTGAGGAGATCAATTACTGCAGTTTTGAAAGAAAATGTTCTCTCATTCTTGCTTGATTTTAAGATTCAGCTTCCCTAAATAATCATGAACTGCTGCACACCTTTCCACTTGCAAAAATTATTTAATAGTTATGAATGGCAATGTTTTGGTTCTTTTGCAAGGGGGACAGTGTGCAGGAGTTTTTGTTTTTTATTGTCTCATGCCTCTTTTACTCACCTGTCCTATGTAATAGATGTGCAGAGCTTATTTTTATTTTAGATTTTAGCTTCTCAACACTTTTGCAGACTCTTTTGTCACATTTGTGCGCCAAATTTTTCAATGGGTGACCCGTTTGGTCTGCAGGCGGGCCAGTTTAGCACCCAAACTCTTTTAATGGGGATCCATGATGCTGTAACATACGTTCAATTTGATTTGACATTCTCTTGCTGAAATGAGCTAAGCCTTACCAGAAAAAGAAGTCTGAATGGCTGTGTATGGTGCTCCAAAACCTATATATACTGTTCAGCATTCATGCTGTCTTCACAGATGTGCAAGTTACCCATGCCACGTGCGCTAATGCACCCCCTTATTATCATGGATGTGGCAGCGTTTCTGGATCTTGTTTATTTATGGTTTTTTCTTTACATAGTAAAGTTTTAACTTGCATTTGGATGGATGCAGTTACAAATTGTGCTCACTGAGAATGGTTTACAGAAGTGTTCCTGAGCCCATGCATTCATTTCCACTACAGATTCCTGTTTGTTTTTATTGCAGCGCCACCTGAGGGCCTGAAGATCACGACCGTTCAATATTGGTTTTTGGCCTTGTCACTTGCATACAGAGATTTCTCTAGATTCTCTGAATGATTTTATGATATTACATACCATAAATCATTAAATCCCCAGTCTTTTTGTGATATCATTCTTAAATTGTTGAACAATTTTCCCATGCAGTCTGTTACAAAGTGGTGAAGCCCTCACCATTTTCTGAAAGACTCAGCCTCTCTGAAATGCTCTTTTCATACCCATCCATGTCACTGACCAGTTACCAATTAGTCGAATTAGCTGTGAGATGTTCCACCAGGTGCTTTTTTTAGCATCATAAAACATTTCCAATCTTTTGTTGCTCTGTCCCAACTTTTTGGAAACTTGTTGCTGGCATCAAATTCCAAATGAGCAAATATTTTTCTAAAAACAATACATTTCTCAGTTTCAACATTTGATACACTGTCTTTGAACCACTTTCGATTAAATATAGGGTTTAAATGATGCGCAAATCATAGCATTCTGTCTTTATTTTCATTTTATACAGGGTCCCAACTTTTCTGGAAATGGGTTTGTATGGCCGGAGATTGAAGAAACAATTTTCTATAGTGTTACTTTTTAAAATTTCTCAGAACATGTCTCCAGATGTATGTGCAACCATAAACAAATCATATTGTAAATTTGAATTCAAAGGCAGTGACCACTTGCTGAGAGGAGGCTTTTTTTCTGGCACAGGGTTTCGCACAGAATTAATGTTATTTTCCCACCTATTTATTTGAACGCATTACCCACAATCTTCATTGGATTTTCACATTGAATTAGGCCTCTGGGTTGTTTGCAGAGAGGTTGTCTGATGACTGCATGCAGATCCCGGTAAGTCTTTGCTGCATATCAATAGGTTTCCTTTCTCCTGGCCTGGCGCGGTCCGCGGACGTCCGTGGCTGAGTGAATGACTGACTGACTGAATGACTGATGAAGTTACACCACTGGTGCGTACTTTCTCCATTGGCTTTTGCCTTTTCAAACTGAACTGGCTCAAACAGTTTCTATAATTTCATCGGGGCGTGTTGACAACAGATCCACACAGATACACTTTAGCAACAGTTATTGCTAAGTCCAATACCGAGCATATGATGAACATTTAAAATTTCGGAATTAACATTATAGACTATCCCTGTGACAAATTGCTCAGAAATTCACACAATGATGATAAAAGGTCCAGCTGTTTGTTAGGTTTTGTCCTAGTCTTGTTCCAAACAGCGTAATGGAACACTAACACTTTCAGTTACCTGGAGTGACCATAGCATTGCTGTTGGAATGTTGTGTTTACATCCCAGTGGCACGTTAAATGGTTAACGGTCAGAGAATGTTTTGTTTTTGGTAACAGTCAGCACAAGTCATGCAAGGGCTCGCTTACCACAGGGTGATCCCTGACACCTCTCTCATTAGACCCCCATCTGACATATCAGCCAGACCTCCGCTCGGGGGACCTTCGCTTCATTAAAAAAGCTCCAGTACAGTGAGCCTGGAGACTGTGGCTGATCAGTGTGACACATAGCTGGGCCCTGAACATTGGATTTCTATCATGACTGGCAGCTCAAAGAGCTCCAAGATGATTTGAAAAAACAGGAAGTCACGTACACTAGTCTAACATTCCTTGTAGTTCCTTTCTCTTTTGCTTTTTTTTTTTTTTTCAGAGCCGACACAAGAAACTTTGAAGTTCATTCGGCAGCGGGAGTCTCACGGCGCTGGGAATGTACTTTTAAATGATTAATGCGGGTGGATTGTCAGGAGAAAAAATAAGTCCCCCTTTGTTAGGAATTAAAGAGCTCAAATAAACTGATCTAAGATCTGACTAGTGAAGGAAACTATTTTTCTACGGGACCCAGCAATGATAGTTCAGTTTAGTTGTTAATCACCACTGGCCTTTGTTATTCTTTTGTAAGGTTTTTATATGGGTGGAAAAGTTGCATAACATTTTACAGCGTTACTGCCTAGTGCAGTGTGTAAATGAATAAAAACAGTAGCTGTTCTAGAAAGTAAAAGTCATCCTCGGCATGTTGTTTAGATGGCCTGCATACGGTAATTCGTAAACTGGCAGGAAGAACCATCTCGTGAAATCATTTGGCTGAGTTTTTGATTTGAAGATAAATATGGCTGGACTTTTACCTTTGACCCTCAGACTTTCTACCTCTGACTGACGATGGATATTTCTTTCAATCAAGAATTCTTCTAAAAAAAAAAACATTGGCTTAGCCTAATCATTTTCATGAATAATCACTGTCGATTGAAATGCTGAATCTTTGCAGATAGGCCTTTAGCTGCAGACTTGCAGAAGGATCTACATTTATTCACTGTGTGTTCATTATCAGTACCAAGAAGACTTAAACCATTACTGTAGATTTAGCGAACAAGCTGACTGTGCCTTATGGCTTTTTTTTTCAAATCACTGTCCTCAAAGGCAGAGAACTGCTCATTTTCCAAAATCCCTTGAATTGTTAGTAAGGTGCAAGGCAGTCTTGTCAATTTGTTGCACTAACTGTTCTGTTAGTTAACATGGGCAGACAGAACCCCAGGGGCTCGGTTTGGACTTGAAGACCAGATTTGAGTACCCCTGCCTTATAATGCTAAAAAGAGAGGATAGTAGTTTTTTTTTCTCGTTTCTCAGGTGGCTCACGACTAGAAAATTCCAGTTAAGAATCCCTGGGATTTCAAGCTGGTTTAAAGGCATCCCACATGGAAAGAATCTATATGAACATATATGTGCATATATGCTGCATATAGGCCAAATTCAGGTACATATATGTGCATATAGAGGGCATATAGGTCTCCTATATCGCTTCTTTATCTCCAAATATAGGCCCTATATGCACATACAAGGTATATGTCTCATATATGGCTCATATACCCAGCGGCAGATTCTGTTTGTCATCCCTATTGTATAGCTCATATCTCACTTTTGCAACTGCCATACATGATGCCTAGCTCATATTTTTATTCTCAAGGTAATATCTCCATATTAGCCCTAAGTCCCTTACAGAAATAACAAGAATTTCATGCAATAACTTATTAATCGCATGTGAACACATGAAATTGGCATCACATTTGATCCGAAATACAGGTTGACATGTGGCAACGGCATGTAATGTGTAAACCAGTCATTATTAACTATGGCAAGTGAGAGGAGACAAAAAGCTATGATATTAACATAAATATCTAATATTATTTGTTACATTTATTTCCTGTAACATTCACAGTAACAAGGTCATCAATTCTTTCTTGACCATACTTATTTCCATTCTGTGAAGATTGAGTTTTGTATTGTGGAAGAGAAGGAAATTTATTAAAACAAAATGGTTTGATTATGTTTATTTCATCAATTAAGCATTTTTTCAAGTTTAAGTCACTGCCAGATTCACCACATTAGATAAAATTGGATTCACATCGTTACAGTTCATACACATCCACTGAAAGGTTATACACTGCACTGTCACATCCACCAAATGCAATGTTTTCTATCTTGTCTGTAATGCAGTTTCTAAATGAGTACCGCTCAGCGGTCCTTAGTCTAAATGTAGCAAAATAAAACAAAAATAACAAAATAAAAGTACCCAGAAGAACATACATTCAAGTAAATATGCCTTTCAAAAGTCATTTTCACCCCCACATCTATTTGAGCATTTCACTGTGGTTAATGAATTTGAAGACAAAGTCCACATTTCCGTTCACAGTTTTAATGAATGGACACTTGTCTTTTATCTGAGATACTTGTATAGCAAGTAAAAGTCCCAGACTTTTTCCTACAGGGATGAAATAACAAGGATTCTTAAATTCCCACACAGAAAGAACCTATATAAACATATAGGTTTTAATCCCCGCCTCGTATCAACCAGCAGCGGTTGGCAGCTCTTTTCAGAAGTAGCGTGCAATTGGCCAATGCGCTACAGGGATGCAAATTATGAAGGGCCTGCTGGGAAGGGTTATGTAGATTAGAGTTCCCTTAGGTGCATCCTGTTGGCTAGAGGGGCGCTCATAAATAAGATTCTTTGCCCTGGCCCTGAGCTCAGAAAGAGTGCCAGATGAATATATGAGATGTAAGTGCTAAATGTAACAGGTTGTATACACTATACTGCACTGTTAACATAACACTACACCACATGACACCACAATAACCATTACAGATAGGAATTCTATTCTCGACTCTTTTAATAAGCATTTTATTGCATCTGGCTCCCTGTTTTCTAGGTCTTTCCCAACTAGCACACAGGTTTCTAATTCTTTGCCTTCGGCTGCCGATGCCGGCAATATGCCTGCCAGCCACTCGTCTGCAGGACAACCCTCCTTTAACTTTAGGTTGTTCTCAGTTGAAGAGGTCCATAGAGCACTTCTTACACTTGATATAACTAAATCTGCAGGCCCTGATCATATAGAACCATACTTTTTAAAGTTAGCTGCTGATATTATTGCTAGACCCCTCCAGTGTCTTTTTAATCTTATGATCACGACTAATTGCATTCCAGACACTTGGAAGGTTGCCTATGTCGTACCTCTGTTAAAAGGAGGGGACCCTACACATTTAAATAACTATCGACCCATTTCCAAGCTGTGCATTCTGTCAGAGGTCCTTGAAGGCTTGGTTAATGATCAATTGAAGGATTTCCTCAGTTCCAACAATATTCCCTCCCATATCAATCTGGTTTCAGGAAACATCACAGCACTATTACAGCCTCTCTCAAATTCACCAATGATGTAATAGACTCACTAGATTACAAAAATATTTGTACAGCCCTTTTTGTTGACCTTTCCAAGGCCTTTGACACCGTGGACCACTTTATTCTGAAAAATCGGCTACTTGAGATTAGGCTATCGGAACAAGCTGTCGGCTGGTTCGATAAGCATCTCTCTGACAGAAAGCAATGAGTTTGTTTTGAAGGCAGCCCATCATCTTTATTAACTCTTTCGACTGGTGTGCCCCAGGAATCAGTTTTAGGGCCAATATTGTTTATTATCTATGTGAATACACTGGGCAGTAATATCTCTGATGCTAAACTTCATTTCTATGCAGACGACACAGTAATTTATTGCTGTGGCTCCACCCTTGACGAATCTCTTAAGAAGTTACAGACTGCATTTAACCTATTAGAACATCAACTACTTGACCTGAGACTTGTCCTAAATGCCGACAAAACTAAACTCATCATATTTTCTAATGGCAGAAAGATAATTGAACCTTCTCCCAGCATTTTATCTTTACAAGGGTGTGAAATTGAGCATGTCCCTTCTTACAAGTATCTTGGAATTTTAATCGACAACCGACTGTCTTTTAAATTGCATGTACGAAACCTAGTAAAAAGACTAGGGTTAAAAGTTGGATTCTTTTTTCGTCACAGGTCGTGTTTTTCTTTTGCTGCCAGGAAAAAATTAGTTCTTGCTACCTTCCTTCCTGTCCTTGATTATGGTGACCTTTTATACATGAACGCTCCTGCGAACTGTTTATGTTCATTAGATTCCGTGTACCACAGTGCTTTAAGGTTTGTTACAGGTTGTAGAGCCCTCACTTACCACTGCACCCTGTATGCTCCAGTGGAGTGGCCCTCTCTGGCAGCACGCCGCCTTACACATTGGTATCTTTTTATTTATAAAGCAATCTTGGGTCTACTGCCCCACTACCTCTGTGAATACATCTCTAAAACAAATTCCAATTACGGCCTGCGTTCCAACGATTTTTATTTACTAAAAGTGCCCAAAGTTCGCTCTGTGTAAGGGAAACACAGTTTCAAGTACTCTGCCCCTGCTTCCTGGAATTCTCTGCAGAATACGCTGCACTTGAAAGACCTTATCGGTCTTGGAACTTTTAAGAATTTTATTAGAGACCTTGAAGCTGCTTCATATCAAAATTGCACTTGTTTTAACTGGAAACTTTTAATGTTATTCTTTTTACCCTTTATTGTATTTATTGCATAAGTGGATTTGTTCGTTTGTGCTCATCTGTCATCGTCTCATTGTGACTGTTTTTTGGCTGCTGTCTTGGCCAGGCTTCTCTTGGAAAAGAGGTCATTGTACCTCAACGAGACCGACCTGGTTAAATAAAGGCTTAATAATAATAATAATAATAATAAAAATAATAATAATAATAAGGTTGCATGTGCGAAAAAATCTAAGAAGTTGTAGATACTTTCCTTATCAGATATCCCATATTCAGGTGAGATTGGAAGTGCCAAATTTAAAAAAAAGAGGAAGTCGCTATAGGCCATATATGTACCTACAATATATGGAAAGAGCTAATTTTATGTATGTCACATATGTGTGAAACCCATATGCGGCCCTATATTAAAACCTATTTCTTTATATAGGTTCTTTCCGTGTGGTATTGAAGCTATTCTCTCAACATTTCTAGCTGGTCACAGCTAATCTTTTACTGGCCAAAGCTCGTCTCTCTATCTGGACAAAGGTAGCCAAGCTGCTTATGTGAGCTGGTGTGAAACTGGTGGACTAGTAGACCTTGTATACTAGAACGCAAATAAACTAGTTAAACGCATTTAAAATGCCTTAAGGTCTGCTCACGCCGAGGCTAAAATGAAAAAAAAAAAAAGAAATGAAAATGGAGAATACTCATTGACAGCGAAATGAGGCAGTTTCAAATTTGGTATTGATAGGCGCACAAAGGTTTAAAAAAAATTTTAATCGGCGCATTTTTGTTTTGTTTTTTCCATCCTTCATCTGAGAATGCCCCTAGGCAGGCTGAGGTTGGACTTCTCAACAGGGTTCGGCTCTGCTTGCCATTGACTAAGACTCTGACTTAAAACGTGTTGGTCCCTGGTCACTTCACTTTGGCTGCCTATTGTTGCTAATACGAGATAAATGCATTATTACCTGTGCCAAATGAAGTTGGCACAAGGTTATGTGATTGGTGCCGTTTGTTTGTTTGTTTATTTGTTTGTTTGTGAACAAGATAACTCAAAAAGTACTGAATGGATATCTGAAATTTTGTGGGTGGGTCGCCATTACATCAGGGATGGACCCTATCGATTTTCACCGCAATCAGTCAAACAATATGGCTGCCACAGCTGCCATCTTGAAATCTGCAATCTTGAAATGACACGCGAAAACTGAACTTTTCTCCCACTCACCAAGATTTGGACTGTGCTGCCTGTGCGGACGTTTGCGCTCTAGGAGTGCCTCTTGTTATACTTTAATATAGTATATCTGTCTTGTACCTCACATTGGGTTATGCACAAAATACTTCAAATATTTGTACGTCATAATGAGAACCCTTGCCTCACCGCTAACAAGAACAGGCCTGGGGCAACAATGGAAAGGAAGACCTCCCTGATAACAGACTGGGAGAAACCTTTAGAGGGGCTGCACTCTAGTGGAGGAGGTCCATTCTCTTCTGACCACATCAGGATGTGAGTTTAGGTGACCGGCTCGGTCAGTCAGTCCAGGGGTATAGCAGAACATTGGAACTCGTAGATGACATTACAAGTACTTATGCCGCGTTCCAAACAACTCAGAGGTCGGATCATTCCTACTTGAAAAAGTGCATTGGAACGGTCACTGAAGTCGGAGCTCCGACTTGGACACTCGGAGAAATAAAATCTACCGCGACTTCACCGAGATTGGTTCATCTTACGTCACACGAAACTGGCAGCATCCACTGAACAGCCACAGCAATGCTACTGAAGTGTTCGGCTGCAGTGACATTTGGCAAGGCGATGTATGTTTGTGAATATAAATACAACATAAAATGAAATATATCAAGGCGTTTTACCTTACATGTCGTCTCATCCCATCTTATTAATTAAAATATGCCAGAAGGCTGAAGTTATCTGCGTATAATTTTCTTGCCGCTTGCCCCGAGAACATTCGCTTGTCATTGACTGACTTTATTTTTTTTGTTTACGTCCAACACAATACGTCTGGAACGCTCTGAAGTCGGAGGTCGGAGTTTAACTCGTTAAGATCCGACCTCCGAGTTGTTTGGAATGCAGCATTAGCTGACCCCAACACTCACTTTTAAAAATATGTCTGGGTCCTGAAATTTATCTGAGCTTAATATTTTAGAAAAATATCATAGAAAAGCGTAAATTCCACCACAGAACCTTCAAATGCTAAACTGTTCCCCCCACTTTCAAAACCACTTCTGTGAGGTATCGATCTGGAACCAAACGCAAGAACACAGGATTGCAAAAAAGTGGCTTTTATTGAGCGAGGGGGTAACCTCCGCAGGGCAGAAGGCAACAGTACAGAGTCCGCAATCCAAAAGTCAAAATCCAGTGGTGCAGAAATAGAGCTGTAACCAGGCAGCAAACACAAAAATCGTAGTCAGGCAAAACAGATTCGGTACACAGGCAGAGGTTTGTAGGAGAAGCAAACTCATAGACCAAAGGGCAATCCAAATCGTTAACAGGGCAGCAATCCACAAAATCGTAGTCGGGCAAAAAAGGGTTTGAATTCACAGATGCAACAGTAATCAATGAAGGGCAAGGCAAAATCAATAGTCGGACGATCCAGTCAGAAGAGAAACACACTGAGTAGGAGGCGGAATAATGAGCAGCACAAGTAAACACGAGAGACGTTCTGACAGGGAGGAACTGTGAAGAGACACCTAATATACATTTTCAGGGAGATCACATGGTAAGACACACAGGTGCAAGCAGTCAGACTGATTACAAGGGAGCAACACATGAGGGAGAACCTAATCACATGAAGTTTAGCAGAAGCCAAAACGCGGACAGGGATCACGGGACAAACCTATATACAAACATACGGCTCCAGTCAAGGAGTTCTAACATGCATAGATAATGAGAGAAAGTACAGCTTGATCAGATGTGGAGTTTTCCACAGAAATGCAGCAAAGGAGATCAAGGAGAGACAAGAGGCGGAGACTAGAACTGGGCGAATGCTGAGAGCTTGTTAATCAACTAGTTAGTGAAACTATACAATCCCTTAGTGCTCTTTAGTAAGTTAGTATTACATACAATGTTAGATAGTGTTAGTAACTTCTAGCGAAAACAACAAACTGTTAGTATGGTTAGTAAAATAGAAAAGTAAGGTAAATTAAGCAAACGAGATTTGGAAGGAAGACTGAAATCCAGAAACCATTAAATCACCCGAAGAGTGACACGCAGCACTGGGGCTGTGAGCAAAGACAAGACGAGAGACCAGACAGGGGGAGACAAAGTGCAATGCGTAGTGGAAAGCAAAACATGGACCGGAGTAAGACTGTGGCAAAATGCAAAATATGGAAAAGTAAAACTAAGACAGTACATGAACGAATTTATGCAACCAATAAACAATACACACATCAAAGAATAGTCAGACATAGCAAAGTTCCAAAACCAATTAAGACTTATTATCAAAAGCAGAGAATGAACATGGCAAGGCAGATCAGAATCATAACAACTTCTACGCCTCAGTCAGTGTTCAAGTTGATAAAACTGAAGTTTACCAGCACAAACAGCGTCTTAATGGAATGTCCATGAGTAGGTGGCGATGGAGGGGAGGTCAGACTGCATTAGTGGGGAGTCTGGTGACGGTCACTCGGGATTCTGGGAAAGAGCTTCTTCGGTTGTGTGGAGGAGGGGATCGAGGAGGCAGTTAGTGAATCTCTCGCTGTGCTTCAGGGTTGTGTGACCACAGTACACGTCTCCCTTATTCAGAGGTGTGAGTTCCCTGCTGAGCTGAGTGTGTTGGAGAAACTCTGATTCCTGGCTGGGTAATGGATTGTGATGGCTGGGAACACTGCTTGCCTCCGAACTCGAGATGAGTGCCGGGAAAAACGTTGTGGCATGTCCTAGTCAATGTGTCACCAGAAATTTCCGGAACATGGGGCTGAACTGTTCCACGTAGCTCTGTGGCTCGGGCTATCTACTGCAGTATAACACTTGCAAAGGCTATCGATGCAATATGCAGGATTTGTTTAGCTTAATTTTATGAAAATTATTTTAAGGAAGCACTACATGTACTATTTACTTCTCTTTCACTCATTTGAACATTTCCACATTGTTTTTTATTTACTCCCTAAAGATGTTTGTTTTAGAAGTTTTACCCTGTGTGTAACTGTTCTTCATACATCATGTTTTTGATTTAGTTTGTTTTTAGTTGCCCTTTTCATGACATTCAAACCAAACGACTCACCAGTGCACCTTACTGCATTATTTCATTATTTGGAAGGGTCATTATCTGGCTTAGTGCTGTCAATGGTCATAAATAGGGCATTCTATGTTAAAAAAGCACATATTTCTCCAACCTCCTAAAATTTCCTTTGGGAATCAACCTAGACACACTGGCAGATTCATATATAAACAACACCTGTTGGGGTATAGGATTATTCTTTGTTCAGTGTGCCCTTTTGAAAAGTCAATAGTTCATGCTTACAGATGATATTGGAGATCTACCATGAAAACACCATGCTCCTGTGTATTAAATATTAATATTGTTGAAAATAATTCATTTCCACAGCTCTGCTGAACGCATAACGTATAGTGATTCTAACAAAATTGTTTTTAGTGTGCTTTCGCAGAATTGGGCGACACGTCTCTGAATGGTATCTTTTCTTTTTTATTAGTAATTGCCATGGTAACGTCCTTGGTCATGAGATTTAAAGTTGACATAGTGTCATATCCACACGGCTATGTTTAGACAGGGAAATAATGAGGGTTTTTGGTTCAGACACTGCGTACCTCAGCTCAAATGAGAACTGGCAAACACTTCAGTGCAAAGTTTCCCCATTGTTCCAATACGAAAAAAAGAACACTGCAGACCACTGCACCCACTCTCCAGCATTTGTGCTTAATTTTATTTAAATTTAATTTCTCCTGCCGTGCCTCTCTGTGAATGAATTCTCTTCTGAACAGGGACTCAACCTGATATTAAACAAAAAGGTACCAAACAAGAGTCCTGAGCAATTGTAAACAAACAATGAAATGTAAGGTTGTTGGGTATATGTAATCAAAGCGCAGAGTGTGTGTTAAAATTGGTAGTATAGCTTGATCACTGAAGCAGGACTTACATTTGTAAAAGCGCTTGCTTCATGGTCGATTGCTTTCAAAAAATATTTTTATAATATAATTTTTCCATTGTTTCTATTATAAAGTGTGAAGTGACTGAGTCTTTCTAAATTCAACAGAAGCACTGAAAGAAACTGTCTGACCATATCACACTGGATAGTGGATATGCGATAGTGGAGTTGCTAATTATTTTTAGCACTGTAATCATTAATAGTCTCATCAAACTTCACACTTGGCAGAAAGAATCCACAGAGCTTTTCCAATTTTCAGAAATCTAGTCTCTTGTCATAAATTTCAGCAGTTTTTTACAGTAAAAAGGAGATGTTTCTGGCCACTGAACCAGAAATGCATGCAATGTGTAGCCATCAGTAATGCTGTTGGATTAAATTTACATCCTTTCTCCTGTGATGGAACCTGATGGGTTTCAGTACTGAGATAATGTGGAGCTTGCCCATCTAATGGCACACATTCATACTTAAGAAAGAATCTGGTCGCAAAGATGCTTTGTGATTTTTAGAAATGTTTTTGCGAACTGAATTTCAAGCCCCGAGGTCAAAAGGTGATACAATGTCTCATCTGAAGGTAAAACTCCCCTCCAGGAACTTTATTTGGATAGAAAAAGAAGGTGCCCCATTTCAAGGAAAGTATGTTTCTTGCGGTGATTTGTGTGCGCAAAATGTGTGAGGTCATTAATCGCACATTTCTACAGTGCACAGTCACCTTGATGCACCACTGTAAATTTTCAAATGACTTATCACAGTGGAGCTATTTGTGTGGACGTTTGTAGAGGAGTATCACGGAGATTCACGGACTACTGTGAGTGTGAGATGCTGTTTCCCCTGCAGAGTGAGTCAGAGCTGAGGAATTTATTTTGTGTGATTCTGTATACATGTCGCAATTGGATTATCCCAGGGCTCGCGCCTGTGGCACGCTCCTGCGTTACTGAGAACAATTTGTGGCTATGGTTGCGATATCAGATAACATCCCTGCTAACACAGTTTCACCAGCAGTGTTCATTAGAGTGGACGCCGGCTGAAAACCAATAAAGAGAACTGGGAGCTGCGCAATTCAATGCCAATTTACGGCCTTAAAAAACTACAGTTATTTCTAAAATCAACTCGGCTTATTTTTGGAGTCATCTGGAGGCTGTGCATTCAGAGTGTATTATTATTATTAGGCTATTATTATTATTAGCCTATTATTTAGCGTCTTTGAGCTCCAAAATTAGGTGCGGGTATCGGTCTGTCTTATATCCTAAGCGTAAAATGCCACAATGTTGACTGTATCCGCTTTAAACAAATTGATGTTTACAGTAATTCAAATCAGCACCCGTGTTTACTCACATAGACCTTTCTTATCTGTTGAGAATGTGTCTTCACGTTTATTAAATTGTCCGCATTAAAAATTATGTGTCGCAAATTAATATTAATATTATATATTGCATAAAGGTACATTTGATGAATGTGGGGGCACTGAACAGTGTTCTCGTGCTTTTAAGCACCCAAGCAATTAATCATTCTAATATTTACGGAGCCGACATTGAAATCAATTGCACTGAAAGGTCTGTTCTGTTGAGTTTATGGTTTCAGTGGTTTTCTTCAAACAAATTTAATTTGTTTCCACCCACGAGAGAATTTTACGTCGTTCTTTTGGAGACGTAGATGCTTGACTTAATAGCACGGCGCGATGCATTTGCTTTGCAGGCTGCCATTCCAGCCTGACGCGCCGTATCAAGCCTCCAGCTGCCACGTTTTCAAAAGATGTTCAGGGAAATAATCGTGTTTCCCCGTGTATTCAGCGGGAACGTCGGCATACATCTATTTTGTGGCTTAACGAGCGCAGCAAATGCAAGAATAAAAGTGATTGTGAGAGCGTTTCTAATGAATACATGCTGTTTTGGGAATGCTAGTGCAAGCCTGTGGAAATCTATTGGGAGTACTGCAGTCAAATTAATAACCAAATATAATGGCTTGTGCAGCTGGGGACAGATGAGTTTGCCTTTCAATCATACATAAGAGCATTAATATAATTGATATTTATTGTGCAAGCTGGAATTAACATATCCATTCATTTATTCAATATCTAGCCCACCTATGCCAGGTCGTGGTCGCGGGAAGATGGAGCCTATCCCAGCATGCAATGGGGGAGAGGCAGGAACACACGCTGAACAGCTCACATATCCATCACAGGGCTCACACTCCATTTTCTGACACAGTCATACATATGAGCAGTTTAGAGACTCCTATTAGGCTATCGATCATATCTTTGGTGACCAAGGTACCAAGAGAAAACCTATTAAGACAGAAGAAAAGGCCCAGACCGGATTCAAACACGTGAAGCTTAGCGAAAGTTCAGTCAGGAAGACTCTCTCTCTCTCTCGCACGTCAACTCCGTTTATTTTCTTTTCATTCACTCGCTCACTCGCCCATACACCTTTGCAGTCAACGTCTAGGGCTGACAATTGAGCAGTCAGCTGACGTAGCAGCTGATCTCTTACATCCAGCTGTGGCACACCTCAGTCCCATCGCTAGCCAATCGTTATGTCGCTGTCTTTTTAAAATATGCGATTTTTCTCTGCTCTGGTTCGTTCGTGCTGCCATTTGCTGATCCTCCTATTCCTCCCCAAAGCCTCCCTGCTCCATCAGACCTTCCGTACAGCCGCTCCAGCTTTGTCAACCTTCAGCCACCACTGCCACCAGTGTCTGGACTCTTCAGGGGATTTTTCCAGCTGCTGCTCTGAGCCGTGCTCCTGCTCTACGAGTCTTCCTGAAGAGTCCAAGCGCCAAAGACTTGTCTGATTTAGGCATGTTAATTCTGACTGCTGTCTTCCTGATCCTCTCATCCCTAATTTACCATCAATTTATTATTCAGCCAGCGGAGGATGGGCTTCCCCAGAATAGCCAGGTTCCTCCTGAGACTTCTTCTCAATGAGGAGTTTTTTTTCTCACCACCGTTTGAGGCTTTTCTCCCTACTGGGAGTTTTTTTTCCTGCTATTCGGGGATTAGGGATTAGTCTGGGCTCTGCCCTTTTCTCTATATACAGCGCTATGTAAATAAAATTCAATTGAATTGAATTGAATTCTACTTCTGCTCAACGCATATTAAAAATTTTTCTTGATTTCACTCGAGTCTCTCCTGATTGAAATAATCTTCTTTTTGTGTGGCATCTGTGGTACCCACTCCACAGGAATTGAGACAGAATTTTCAATATTATTTCCTCCTTAGCCCTTTTTGATACCTCCTAAACATGTTTTGCAAGGGAAGAAAACAGAAAACCTCTGCCCCCAAGTTGGGCCGAATCATGAATTTTGGATGTTAGATGGCCTGAAACCGATTGAACGTGCCTTTTTCTTCACTTGTAAACGTGTCTCTTTATATAGCTTGTGCTTGCGCAATCCCAGTGCCCCTCTCATGTCAGTTACCGAATTTATCTCTAGCAAATATTTCGCAATTCATAAAAAAATGACAATAACTGTCTGTTTTCTCTCTTGCATGTTTTGCATTTTCTGCTCAACCGGAAGAGGGAATTGTTCCCCAAATTGGCTGAATAAACGGATCGTTCCCCATTTACATTACGGGATGTTTTGCCTCAAAAGGGGTGATTATATTCTTTCTTTTAAGTTAAAGTAAATAATTAGAATACCTGCTTATTTGCAGAATTTCAAGTTGAGCTGGTTTTGAGCCCCGTGACTGCAAGCAATAGTGTGAATGTATTTTTGATTGGTTTTAATGGTGGAGATTCTTCTTAACAATCAAGCTTAGCTCTGGAGTCCGTGAAGCAAAAAATGAGTATTTTGCTGAGAGATCTGTGCTGAGATCTCTCAGGCTCATTTGGGATTCAGGCCTTCAGTTCAGGATCAGCGAGCTTACATCTAATGCTCGGCCAGAGCACCAATTAGTCGGCTCTTTCTCAGCTTTCTTTCATCTGCAGCTTTCCCCCTGTCATTGTGCGTAGGGGCCAGCTATCCCATGGAAAAATAGAAGCTGAAAAATTCTCTTCTGTGCTGCCTGTCTTAGCTGTTCATCTGCTATCTCGCGTGTGGCTGTTTCATCTGAGACCAGCCAACATGCCAGCGTCTGTATGGGCCGTAGCTTTCTCCTCTCGCTGAAAACAATTTGTGAGATTTCTGTCTACATCAACTGGTAACCCTGTATCGCATTAACCCTTAGAGCGCAAAATGCAGCTATTGATACTCAATGATGCGAAATATCGAAATCAAAGCTGCTGAAAACCTATAATGTGGCGACTTTTTCAAGAACTCCCCGCGGGAGCTCTTTTAAACAAGATGCCACATGATAGATTCTCAACTGTACAAGCCAACTGAATTTATATATTTTTTACATTTATTTCAGCGCTCTAAGGGTTAATAATCCCCTGCCCCAAAACAGAGCAGAGTGAAGTATATTGCAGTGGGACTCGTACATCTGTGTGTACGTTCATCTGGACAAGTGGGGACATGCTTTCTCAGCAACTGTTTCACCTCGATGAGTTAAATTATGTGTGTGTGTGTGTGTGTGTGTGTATGTGCTACTTGTCATGACCTTCATTAGGTTCAAGAACGGGATTCCATGGTGGCGGGGGATATCAGTGACAATGTCTTCTTTTTATCATTTTATTTATTTTTCTGGATCCTTTCACCTTCACATATTGTATATGCAGATACTTCACGGTGTGCTAGAATTCTAGCTGATATATTGGTTTCACAATACATGACAAACTACTTCTTTGGGACCCTGTAAAATATTTATTTATTTTTAAATTTGTGAGTTTTCTCATGATCAGTATGGTGGCATAGTGGTTAGCACTGCTGGCCGACAGCAAGAAAGTCATGGGTTTAAATCCAGCGTGGGCCCTTTCTGTGTGATGTATGGGTTTCTTCATACAGTACAAAGAAATGCACGTTACGCTAATCATATTTTAATTTACCTGCTGGTATAAGACTCGTCAGGTAAAAATGGACATTTCATGATACTTTGACTTTTTGCAATAGTTTGTTGCATGTGCTTATAAAGTATTTGATGTTAAAAAATTTGAGTGATTCAACTATTAGTTTCAATGGAGTCATATCAGTTGTAAATTGCCAACGCTGATAAAGTAAAAAGCGTCCAACTTTAACAACCTTTATTTCAAAATCACAAAGTGTCCTGAAATGTCAGTTTTTATGGGACGCTTTAATATAAGTGACTGTGCGAATGGTGAGTGCGCCCTGCAATGGATAGGCGAGTTGTCCAGGATGTGTCCCTGCCTTTTACCCATAGTCAGCTGGGATAGGCTCCCGCTGAACCGTGACCCTAATGAGGAACAAGTGGTGTAGATAATGGATGGATGGATGTTCTTTCTAAAAATATTATTTGACTTATAATCACACTGACAGTGATTTGTGTTTATAGTGTGAGTATCAATAATAAATAAGTCTCTTTACTCGTCATTGATCTTTTCAGTGTCTAAATAATTACACCTTTTTGCTGAGGAGATATCTGCTGGTGATACAGAGTAAATAAGCCACTCTTTACCAGCTGTGGTCTAATGAGGGCACTGCTGGGAAGGGAACCAATCAGAGCCAGTTGTGAATGCTGCAGTCAACTGCACTTGCACTAATTAGCTCAGGATGATTCAAATGGCTGAATAAAAGATATTTTTAAAAAAACTACTTGGGAGCTCTACAAACAGCTTTTCGTTGCAAGCCTCCACTGTGAAATGAAACCCTGCCCAGGATGTTGGTAAACTGACCAAAATCTTTGTCTGATTCATGGTTGCAATCTACATGTGGATATATTAACCCCATAAAACCTACAAACCTGTATATGGGTCAGTCAAATGCAGCTGCGGTATTCAAACCTGTGGAACTTCAGGCCCATTTTAATGTGAATAGGAGAATTTTTGATAATTATTGCAATGAACAATAATGCAAGCTGAGGGGAAATGGATGCGGATTGATCATTGCACCTGAACAAATTGCACTTCGTTGGTAATTAGGAAACTGAAAAGGGAATGGGTTTGGAGATGGAATGCGCTTTAAGGCGCGGTGAGAGCAGTGCCATTCTCTTCGATGGTAACCCTGGAGTTGAAAAAGTTGTTAAATTCTAGTAGAGGTCCTAAGGTTTCCAACTATCCCAAATAAGTCCCGTTGAATTACAGGGAAATGTCTATACACCGATGTACAAGATCTAAATATTCTCCATTTAATGTAATGCTATGGCCACAAAAACATGGTGTCCTGGGTATGAATATTCCCCTCACTATAAGTGTGATGTAGCTTCAGTGAAGTGTTGCAATTAGCAGATACATGATAAGTGAGTGGCATTGTCCTACAGTATGAAAAAAATGCCTTTTCTGACTTTCAATGTGCATAAGGGAGAATGTAGGTGTAGCAAATCTTCCATATTCCACTCATTCTCATATTAAGGACTGGAAGACGAGTGCTGGTAACACCTACTACTTTCCTTATAGTGTCTTAGGAATTTTTCACAAATCTAGCAATTCTCAAGAGTGTAGAGTTATTTAATTGTTTTGTACTTTGTTTGGGATCTAGGTTAATGGTTATGTATCAGAGAATTTAAAGCAGATGAGTAGTTCTGTGCTTTCAAAATGACTGACAAGGCTATGTTGCACAGAGAGAATATTCACAGTGGCCTGTCCTTGGTGTGCCCATTTTCTAAAGCGGACATTGTATGGTTTATGCAACTGCACTTATGTATTCTCCTTATCACGCAGCGGAAGACGATGTCGTCTCAATGGCGGACTCTACCATCACGATTGACGACATTGAAGGCGAGCTTTTCAAAATCGAGAGAATACGGGACATTCTCGTCAGGAGGGAGTCGGAACTGAGATACATGTAAGTATCAAGTAGGGGAGGCTGGGGTTCCTTGAGCCCTGGGCACCAATGAGCCATATCACTATTTTGCCTATTTTATGTATTGCTGACATGTATAAATGACAAATATGCGACATGGTTCATTGTTCCTCATGGCTCATTGGACCCCACTCTCCTCTAAAGGTATTCCTGTGCTACTGGCACCTAACATTAAGTGAATAAAATTGAATTGATCAGTTTATTCCGTGTCTCTAATGAGCATGGCTAAAAATATCTTTGCATGTTTCACTCAAAATGATCCTAAATACAATTCTGATAGGACCACTTCGTCAAAAAAGAATATTTATTGCAACATACAGGCATACAATCATACATTGAGTTTGGCGACATGGCTCTGTTATGAGAGATCCCTGCCCGTCCGAGCGAGGAACCGAAGGCAGGGAGCTGCTAGTAATCCCATTCCAGGGAACAGAGCCACAGCAGCAATGACCTCACGAAAGAGACATTGCTATAGAATGAAAATTTAGACAAAGAGAACCGTGTTAATGAATACAATAGGTTGGTGGAGCTGGGGTGGAGGAGGGTTGTTGAGTGAGCGCACTGAGGAGCAGCTTGCCGAAGGCGGGCTTAAGTAGAGTAGCATATTACCAGCCAAGCAATCGGGCAGCTCGGTCAGAAGACGGTCATGTGCATTCAGGTAGAAGCAGCTCCTCTGTTAGCAGGCTTGACTCCATGGCCTATCAGAACTTACGTCAAGTCTTCATTAGATTATGACAGACTTCCCAGTCTAGGAAGAAAAGTAAACAAAATCAGGAGCCATGCTTAATTATGAAGACCTTCCTTTTCTATACTTGTTGCATCTCTGTATTAATTAATTTGCTTTGCATGCATTGAAAAAATAATAATATAGTAAAAATGGAGCTCAGAATGACTTCCAGTGATTCGTGTAACAATGTTTGGTGCGAAGCGTTGTACTGGCGTACGTACGGAGAGGCGGGTGTGTCTGTTTGAGTGGGAGGTGACAGTTGATCTGTGACTCAGTGTTGGGGTGGAAGAGGAGGAGGTGGGGGGGTTTATGGCTCTGTGAGGGCGCTGTTCAGATCACACTAACTGACAGGAGATGCTGAAGGGGTTGCGCATACTGCAGACGGAGAGCATCTCTTGACACACGAAATCTGCTTTAACCATTTCCCTCCCAAGTTTTCTTAATCTCAGATTGTCCTAGTTGCAAACAAGTGAGCAGTACACTTCTGTTTTAAGAATGACGTAGTTATAAGTATATTTGAAGAGTCTGTTTCCAAAACGCATGATATCCATTTTACTCATTTTGAGTAAATCAGCTTTCTCTGTGTTGGCGCCTATTGCATTTTACAGAAAAATACAAACTTCGACCATGGAAAAATACACCTTATAGTATGAATTTCTAAGAATGGATTTTTGCACCATGTGTAAGAAGTACTATTATAGGGCTATTGCTCTATGGTATTATCTACATTTTTGTAATTTTGGCACTTCTTGCATTTTGGATATAAACTTCATTTACATGAGATCTTGCATTATTATCTTTCAAAATATAGGTCACTTGCCCAACCTGTTTGTTGCAATGGTAGCATATTGTGCGGTCATTTTTAAAAAAAGGTATTTTTGGACCCCTGAAGTGAGTCACAAGTGAGAAAGGGTTAACTGTTTCCTGTACATTTCTCTTGCTTACGTTGCCTCTCCACTGGCCATGTGCTCTCGAGCATCAAAAAACATTTTTCTCCATTTCACACACGACTCTTTGGTGAAGATGTGTGTTTTCTTTACATCGCACTGTTGTTAATTTTTGCCACTGAAGCTGGGGCCACTTAGCGGGAGAGGTAATGCCAAACGCATCCATTACACATGCTAAACTTAACACTGGGGATTATCCATGACCCACCGTCACCCGCAATAAAATAAGCAGTAAAGAAAAAACAAAACTAATGTTGTGTATTCTTGTTTGGCTGCTGAAAGATTCACTCTGCTGCTGCGAGACAGGCTAGTTTTGTTTTCTCAAAAGACAGGAGCTGTGGCGCGTACATCCTCTATTGTAGCTGTGGTCTCCTCTCGTTAAAGGGGACCTATTTTGCTATTTTTCCAAGGTTATATTTTGATCTTGGACTCCCCTAGAGTACTCCTGATCCTTCAAAGTCCAAAGCAGGGTCCTTATTTAGTTCATACTGCCATCCTCAAAAAACCCCATTTGTAGTCCATTGTAGTCTCTGCCTGAAACGCCTCATTGGGGTGGCTCTTCTGCTATGGCCCCCACTCCCTGTGTGCCCACTTTCTTCTGACTGGCCAGCTCTGTGGAGGGCGGATCTAGGCGGGACGAGGCAGAAGAATGCAGTTTTCCATGTCCGCCTCCTCAGAGTGAAACTGAGACGCATCTCCTGAAGGAATCAACTTGCGTATTCCACAATCAAATGCAGTCCATGTCTATAGATCTAATGAAATTAACTTGTTCCAATAAATGCAACGGCGAAAGTGGAGGATGCAGTGCGAATGTCTGGCAGCTCAAGATCAAATTTGCTGCTCACCTACGGCTACCATGGTGAGTACACTGGTGTATCTACTCTATAGCTAGGATTGAGGGAAAGCTAGAATCCACCCAATATAGACACATTTGTTGAACGGGTCGACAAACCCAAGTGTAGACCGAAGACTGTAGAAATCCGGTGGGTCTGAGTTTTGAAAGAAACTTGGACAGTAAGGAGCAGCAAAAAGTGTACCAACAACTTATGGACTGCTTCGGCGTATATTATAAGGACCTGCTGGTTTGTGTGCATAGCTGTGGTGCGTCATTAGCGTGGAGTAACGAACAGCTTGTGCGCTCGTGTATGACGAAGGGGCGAAAGCTCCAGGCTAAACGGCCTTTTCGGAAATTGCCCGTGGTAATGTTTACTTATTGCATAGGAATGACCAGTGTTTGCTCGCAGAAAATGGGCGCGATAATCCGCTTTCACACCGGAAGCGAAACAAATTTTTAGCGCGACAGATTATATTCAAAGTCAATTCATTGTCTTTGCATTTACTTTGAATGTAATCTATCGTGCAAAAAATTTGTTTCGCGTCCGGTGTGAAAGCTGCTTAAAGCGTCCATAACGCATGTATTTACGTCTTTGCATTGACTTTGAATGTAGTTAATCTCTTGCGGGAAAAATTAGTTTCGCTCCTGGTGTGAAAGCTGCTTAACGCGCCCATAACTCGTGCATTCGCGTCTTTGCATTGACTTAGAATGTAGCTAATCTGTCGCGCTGAAAATTTGTTTCACGTCCAGTGTGAAAGATGCTTAACGCGCCCACAACGCGTGTATTCGTGTCTTTGCATTGTCTTTGAATGTAGCTAATCTGTGCACGAAAAATTTGTTTCGCATCTGGTGTGAAAGCTGCTTAATGCGCCCGTAAGGCGTGAATCTGCATCTTTGCATTGACTTTGAATGTAGCTAATCTGTCGCGTGAAAAAACGTGTGTATTCAAGTCTTTGCATTAACTTTGAATGTAATCTGTCCCGCAAAAAATTTGTTTCACGTCCGATGTGAGAGCAGGTTTATGGATAGTACGTGACAGCTAGAGAGAGCTCGGTTATGTTATGAACATAATACAGGTTTTGCAGACCGTAAGTTCTGTTAGCGTGGACATGTTGCTTATGTGGAGCTAGCGAATCGATCACTTCTACAGGAAAGAATTTCCTATTTAATCCGCCTTTTTCGGCTTTTTATTACCCAATTTCTTAAAGGGGGATGAAATCATGTCAAGATAGCGCAGAGAAATCCTTTGTTATACCAGACCCATTAGAGCTCCTGCGTTTCATGATTGCTTTCATGGTAGAATCAGAGCACTAGCCCAGATATCTGTGATAGGGATCCGGCTGATCCCAGTCATTGATAAGTGAAGCGATCTCAAGCAGCCGCTTCAACTGTAGTGGCTACAATCGGGCAACGTTATAATGAAACTGCCACATTGATGCTTACCAAAGTAACAAGCATACCGATCAGAATTACTGCATGTAAGTTTACCAGGGGCATTTTTAATTAGCAGGGCGGCACGCAAATTAGCATGCAGTAGCTGGTAACCAAGCAGTCATAACCACAGAGACAAACTCTTGCAATACAGGTTTTACAGACAGCAAGTTCCGTTACCATGGATCGTTGTACCAAGCATCCAAATTACTAACAAGTATTAAAAGTTGGCTTCAAATGAGGTTTATGTTCACGCACCTTCTGTAGAATTTCCCCTGATGTTACTCCCACATATTTAGGACACTGACATTAGCAACAGTAACTTGGCTACATTAGCCGCTGTGCTACAGCCACAATCAACTGGCTATCACGTCAGGTTGGCTTATGCAGTAAAAGCAACTTACAGCTTCTGTGTCTGCGTGTCACGGACAGTCGCGACCAATACAGGCTTTATCTTCAGATATTTTATATTCAGATAAAGCCTGCGTTGGAGGCCAGATGTTCATGCTAACTATCGCTAGTGGTCCTGCTAGCCTCCCGTAATACGTTAGCTTCACTTACATTATTTGCTGTTATATCATTACTTACAGCTTGTGGCTCCGAGCGCTTGATCGATGCAACTGCGTCAGGTCTAAGAAGCAGCTGAAATGCTTCTCCTGTGTCGAATCCTTTATTGACAAAGCTGTCTTTTGTGAAATGCTGAACACAAACGGCTAACGTTTCCTTTGGCCATGGTTGTTTGCTGCCAGCAAACAAAAAAAGCTACCCACTGATTTCTGGTGGCATCCTCTTTAGGAAGAGAAATAGGTGTTTTTCTTTTCAAAAGTAAACAGACAAGCAGCTTTGGGAGAGATACTGACAAAACTGCACCTCAAATGATCTGCGGTTCTTCTTTTGTATTTCCTAAAGTGTAGATTCTACTAAGGCGTAGTATGATCTGCCGTTCTTCGTGCCTGTTAGAATAGTCTCCGGTGTGGCCAGGTCCAGCACCGTGATTGGCTCTGGCTAGGCCTGTGCTGATTGGACAGCACAACCTGACGTCAGATTTTACTCAGATCTCGTGAAGACCTCGGGAGGAGCTGTTCAGAGGGGAAATCACGTTCACGAAATCACGGCAAAACCTCTGTATCTTATGTTTAGAAACTTTTCAGAGGTTGAGCATGGATAATCAACATTATAACATTACTAATATGTATTAAAAGAAGGATCAGCATAATAATTTCCTTTAACAAGGAAATCTCTCCAGCTTTGGACCACGTCTCTCACTTCATATAACATTATTCTATTTTCAGTAATTGTTTTGGCACTTTTATCTAAACAGCTTGCTGTGGATAACAAGCACTCATACAGTATATGTGCGCATTTTACCTCATTGATAAAATTTCAAGAAGAGGAACTGTTGTCATCATGTCTGTTCTTTTGTCAGTCTGTGCCTATGTGTGTCCGTAACCAACTTACAAAATGCAATACCTGTTTACGCCAGTAGGAGCCTCAATGTCAAAACAAACGTGCCGGGGGGGTCTAAACATGCCTTGGCTCTTATCTCATTTATTTTAAGATGATATTTCTCTGTTAGGCTGTTTGTTTGTGTACCACATCTGGAGTTTTACAACTGAAATATTCATGACTTATGATTAAATCTCCACATTAGTACAGGTTGTCTTGCTTTTTACTTCTTGAGGACTTTCTTGATTCAGCATTTAACTTCTAAATTCAGAACTCGGCACTGAAATGGGTTTTGATTACAAGGGCGAAGTTTATTAGATTTAGCTAAAGCCAGACCGGAACAAATTGGACTTAGGTTTCCTGCTCATGTACCCAGCAGCCGCATTGATCATATTGTAGCTACACTGGGGCTGAAGCTTCTGGGCTATAGGCAGTTCCTCTGTGCTGAGGGAATTTAGATATCTGTGTGGAGCGCTGTAACCCATAGAGACTGTGCTGAATTTCAAACAGAGCTGGGCCCAGCCTCACATCATGATTAGTTATACATTTAAAAAGGTGAACCATCACAGGTAAACTCTGGATTCTGATGGGTGAAGTTAGCTGGCACCTAGCTGGTGTGATGTCACTGAATGCACATGATTTGGGCTTTTAAAAAAAGGCGGGGGGGAAAGTCCTGTTTGCATGAATGGAAACTTGGCTGGGGTAACTAAGAAGTCCCAGATGTGTATCAGGAGCATGTGCTATGATGTTAATACAATGTCATTACCACCATTGAGTGGCGTCACCTCATATCTGTGTGTCTGTGCTTTATTCCAGCTACTTCCGTGTTACCTAGTTGGTTCTCCAGCTATGCTAACCTATTTTACTTGATTTACTTGATTTACTTGATTAGCTGGCCTAGATAGGTACTCAATGGAAGCTGCATTCCTGCGTCTATAAATCCTAATAGAGATTCTGTGCGATTCCCCCCCGCGTTTAAATATGCATTTATATGCTGTGTGAAATGTCTCTCAAAAAGGGTTTGGCTCTTTCTCTCTCTCTAAATCAGGTGTCTGTGGGACTGCGTGGGGGATTTTGGCCAGGTCCCTAACCACTGGCTCACTCAGATTCTGTTTACAGGATATACACATTCATTAATAAGATAATTATACTGTGTATGGTTCAAGTTCTTGGCAGCTGTTTCCTGCATTGCTAGCCAAACCAGAGTTGGGTCAGATGCATATTGGAAATGTGTACTTTAAATATTTAAGCAAGAGTAAAATTTAAAAACGCTCCTGGTAGTCGCTGAAAAATTAGCAGGTTGAACCATGTCATTAAATAAATCGAAAGAATCATATGAGGAATATTGCAACAAAAAAAATCTATTCCAACACTGCCTGCTGGAAGAAAGATTCATCTGCCAGAATTGTATTGATATCTAGTGTTGAAGTATTGAACATAATTTGAGCTTGTTCAGCTGCAAGCACTCCATGTTGCAAGACTGCCTATTGTAACATGGATAAATTGTGCTGTTTCTAATGTTAATCCAACCCATTTATATTCCATCCATATGCTTCTTGTTCAGTCAAGATGTTATTTATTTATTTCAAATGTTCTCGTGCAATAATCAAGGAGGTTCATTTAGCTGCGAGTGAATTGTGAGTGCGGATCTGAGAACTGAAATAATTTAATGCAAGCAGTCAGAATTATTGCCAGGCCTATTTTAGCACAAAGAATTTTCGATATTTCCCTCCCTTGCTTTGTAAATTATATGTTAAAATCTGTTAAAATTGTCAATAATTGGCACAGGGCATGCTATACCAGATTCACTGGCAAAAATTTTGCTACCTCATCTATTTGTCTGTAATGATGCCCCTGCATGCATTCAACAGTGCTCTGAGACCACAGACGCCCACATACTTGTGTTTCCCCTCTCTTAAGATGCTTATATTTTCCTTCCTGTGTGATGCATGTGTTTTCTCTCCCTCGTGTTTTCCCTCCTGTGTGATCCTGGTCTTTTCTCTCCCATATGACGCTTTTGTTTTCCCTCCTGTGTGATACTCATGTTTTCACTCCTGTGTGATACTTGTTATCCCTCCCGTGTGATGCTTTTGTTTTTAATCTCATGTGATGCTTGTGCTTTCCGTCTCCTGTGATGATTGTGTTCTCCCTCTGGGGTGATGGTTGTGTTTTCCCTCTGGTGTGATGGTTGTGTTTTCCCTCTGGTGTGATGGTTGTGTTTTCCCTCTGGTGTGATGGTTGTGCTTTCCCTCTGGTGTGATGATTGTGTTTTCCCCCTGGTGTGATGATTGTGTCTTCCCTCTTGTGTCATGATTGTTTTTCCCTCTCATGTGATACTTGTGTTTTCCCTCTGGTGTGATGGTTGTGCTTTCCCTCTGGTGTGATGATTGTGTTTTCCCTCTGGTGTGATGGTTGTGTTTTCCCTCTGGTGTGATGGTTGTGTTTTCCCTCTCGTGTGATTGTTGTGTTCTCTTTCTCGTGTGATGATTGTGTTTTCCCTCTGGTGTGATGCTTGTGTTTTCCTTCTGGTGTGATGATTGTGTTTTCCCTCTGGTGTGATGCTTGTGTTTTTCCTCTGGTGTGATGCTTGTGTTTTCCCTCTGGTGTGATGATTGTGCTTTCCCTCTGGTGTGGTACTTGTGTTTTCCCTCTGGTGTGATGCTTGTGTTTTCCCTCTTGTGTGATGATTGTGTTTTCCCTCTGGTGTGATGCTTGTGTTTTCTCTCTCGTGTGAAGCTTGTGTTTTCCGTTTCGTGTGATGATTGAGTTTTCCCTCCAGTGTGATGATTGAGTTTTTCCTCTGGTATGATGCTTGTGTTTTCCTTCCTGTGTGATGCCTGTGTTTTCCCTCTGATGTGATGATTGAATTTTCTGTCTTGTGTGATGATTATGTTTTCCCTTTTATTGCGATGCCCGGGTTTTCTCACTTTTGTGATGTATGTTTTTCTTCCTGTGTGGTGTTTTTATTTTCGCTTTTGTGTGATGGTTGTTTTTTCCCTTGTACTGTTTGCTGCAGCCATGAAAGGGCTGGGCTTTTCCATCTGCCGCCAGAACATAATTTGCTTTTGTTTTAATCGCCCACAGATATAATAACCAGCTGTCCGTGGCATTAAAATTTCAATGTGTGCCTGCTGCCACTGCCAGCCATGCAAGAGGCTTTCCCTTGTCATTCATGTACAGCGGAAACTATTTTTACTGACTTTTCAGCTGGGTCCCGGGAATGCATTTGCATTAGAGAACATAATCAAGGTCAACATTTTTTGTGTTTATATTGCATTGTTTGTGATAATTGTCCTCTGTATTATACCACTGTGGGCATGCCAAAAGTGCTGTCCACACAGAGAGAGTCAGAGATACAGGAAGTCAGAAAGAAGCCGCCATCACCTCTTGCAAAATTGTGACGGACAATGAATGTAATACAAAATAAGCCACAAGTGTCACAGGGGAAAAAATGTTGAAAGGAATTAAAATGCTGCCAGAAAATAATAGCAAAAATGCCATCATTGAAGGAAGGGGTCGCAAACTGAAAAAGTCATTTTGAGGTACATTTTAGTTTTACTACCCCTCGGCCGACTTCGCCCAGAGGGGTATTGTCATCACCTGCATGTCTGTCTGTCGTCTGTCGTCCGTCCATGACTTTTTCCTTGCCAGGACTCAGCAACTAATGATCGCAGCTTTACCAAATTTGGTATGGTAACTCACTATGACCCACAGATTTGACCTTTGACTTTAGCGCGGTGACCTTGATCCTGGCAATCTTGTCTGGGTCAGCACTGGCTTGAGAGGTGAAGTAACTTAAAGTAGTTGGTACGAAAGAACACTGATGCCTATTAATGACATTATACAAGGAAAAGACTCAGCTAATGGTTTGGTTTAAGCACCATCAGGGCGTTTTTGTGTCTTTCTTGATTTCCTACTAAAGGTGTGTCAAGACTGCACCTGAGAACAGTAGATATGTTATTTACACAAGGCTTGGCTCTCAGATAATTGACATATTAAAAAATTCAATGCCAAAAAATTGTTTCAGTTTATTAATTGTTTGGCAGCCTTACGCAGTATGAGTTATGGTGACTGAGATTTTGCAGATTGTCCACTTGGGCTGTGTGATGTTTACTGATGCAGCTTATGTTTGGATGAATTGTGCACATTGATAGCTTAAATGGAAGGGTTATGTGGTGAAGATATTAACAAGTTTTTTTTTTGTTTCCATTTTTTATTTTGACCTCATGAACTTTTTTGTTTGGTAAGACAAGAATTTTGCCAATGAGTTTTGCCAACTTTGACCCATTTCAAAACTTGGCAATAAATGATGAAAATTTGACTTGTCAAGGAAAACTGAAACTTAAATAAAATCATTTCTCTACTTTGGAGAAAAAAAAAGATTTTTGGTCTCATCACTGGACTAAAACACATTTTAAGATGGATTTTTTCCCTCTCTGAAGCCTCCAAACAAGAAGGCTGGGGTTTGAAACTCATCTCAGCCTGAAGAGTCAAACCAATTTGCCTTTGAGAGCCAACATCTTAATTCTCTTCAGGGGCTCCATAGTGCCGACAATAATAATGATTTCTGTATGCTGTGCTCTCTTTAGGCTTACATAAAAATTGAGCATAGTTCAGCACAGCATTTCTTGAAACGCGTCAACAGGGATCTGCATTCAAAAAAAATCACTACAAAAAAAATTGTGTTTTTCTGTGTCTACTGAGAATTCATTGTTCCAGCCCAATTGAGCATATTCACTGCCATAAAATGAGCATACCTTAAAATTCCTGCAAAGACAAGGCATAATCTTTCAGAGCCTCTGCCTGTTGTGCTTTTAAATTATTATTTTTTTAAACTCAGGGTTATCTGTGTTCAGCAGTACATCATTTTTTTCTCGGCTTGATTGACAGCACGTTCTATTTGACTGAAGTACTAAGACTGCTGTATCTCTAGAAGGGTGCTGACAGGGTTGGCTAAGCTAGCAGGGGCGACAAGTTGCTGACAGTGATTGATAGCCTGGCTTGTATGTCTGCTTGAGTGACCCATATGCTGGTATCCGGGCTCCTACCCAACAGACAGGGGCACTTCCCTTATCCGTGCCAGCAGACAGGGCTGAATCTTGGCCGTCCTCAGAATCTCACTCCCAGGGGTAGTGTCATAGCCAGTAACTAAGTCTGAAAGGACTGCCCTCGGCATTTCTGCCCGGGCTGGCACATCAGGCTCCCTTCAAGGGCGATTCATCCCTCCGAAAAGGTCAACACACATTTCATATCATGAGAATCTCCGACTTCAGGACATCTGCATCTTATTTTCTCACGATTTGCGTTGGAATATACTTGTGACGAGTCGTTTTCATAAGATGTGGAGCCAATGCCCTGACTGATAATGCATACTCTGCAGTATAATAGAAATAAAAATCAATTTCCACCATGGCATATGTGTTGTCCACCCACATGGCAATAACTGCGGGCTAAGGGTGAGTCACCACATTTCTGCAGGGCTGCAGTGTTCTGGAAATATTGTACTTCAGAGGGCTTTCAGCAAGTCGCATCAGATGTGAATCTAAAAGACCAGGAAGTTGAATCACCTACAGGAGGAAATGTATTCATCTTTATAATGTTTACCCTGGTTCATACACTGTTTACTTTTTTGCCTGAAAAGGCTTTTACTTCATAAATTTGCTTTGTTCACCTCTAAAGCCACAGGTCTTTTGTGTGGTGTCCTCTCACTCAGCTTTGGTGCTCCTACCATGTGTTTTAATATCCGGCTGCAAACTGCTCTTGTGTTGTCAGTGCTGCTGTAATTTACTGCATATTTTTTCATAAGGTGATTCTGGGTCTCTCGCCTTCTTGAGTAATAATTGTAAACAAGAAAATAGGCGATCAGAAATATCTGAGGATAGATGTTAAATGATAAGCATGTGGCGCTAAACATCGAGGGTTTGGAGCACAATGGTGATGTGTCCAAATTTTGTGATTTTGAGATTTTTACACATTTCTGTCACGCATTTCTATCAGCTTATTCTTGGAGCACAATAATTATATGTCCATGCACCTCAGTTTTAAACAGAATTCACATTTTCATTTTTTGGTATGTCCAACAAAATCTGCTTATGTGAATTAAACATTGACGGTTTGATGATTAAACATGAATAGTATTACAGAATCATCTGTCTTCCATTGCAAACAAACTTAACTTCAATCTATCACCATTGTGTTATGTCACATCAACTGCTAGAATTGGAGCACGGAGGTGACACGTTCATTTAGGCAATCTTTCGCCATGACGTCGCAGTACCACACTTATGAAAACTTACATGTTCAGTATACTTCTGAACCATGCAGTAAAAGAGTGACTGACATAAAAATGATGTAACTGATGTACCTGATTCAATAGAACATTTACAAACATAAAAATCAATTTTTCTCAAAACCTCTAAAATAGATATATAACTATTGTGCTCTGACCTCTTGATATCTTGTTACACTAATATCTTTGGTATGGCCTCAGATGGCACGCTTATGCCCAACAGCAAAAATTCTGCCTCATGTTTAAACAGAAAAGTGCAAATGCAATAATTTCATTAATATTAATGAGGGAGCCATTTAAAACCAGTGATAAGCCATGCGACCCTTTGGTTTGTCACCTTATGAATATTCACTGCAAACATAGCTTTGCTTAAAGTTCTGTCATATACCAAAGCCTTCTAGCTGAGGATTATTCAAATATGGCCCTCAAGACTTAATCCAACTGGTGTCCCAAGTTTAAATCAGTGGTGATGAAAGGGAATAAATGAAAATTTATGATGCTATGTGGGTCAAGTGCAGGGTATCTATGGTGTCCGAGAACAATACAGCAGTTGGAAGAATTGCCGAAATTCAAAATCTGATTGTCATAATAAATCTGTGGCTGTACCTCTGTGCTTATCCAGAATTAATGTTGTTCTTTCTTTGCAGGATGGATGACATTCAACTCTGTAAAGAAATCACACGACTCAAAAAAGAGCTACAAAAACTAGTGTCTATTCCAGGTAACACTCAAATTTTCTGTCTTGTGTTTCTTCTGTGATGGCCAGCCAGGTCAGGTTGAGAGCATGTCTGTTATAAGAGGAAATAACATTATTTTTCTTGCGGCGTCTCAGTGTTGATGAAAAACAGGCAGGTATTTTAATACAGTAATATAAGTGTCTTTAAATGTCAAACAAGGAAAACCTGATTGCTTGTTTGTTCCCTTTGCTATCGCTTCGACTATTGGTGCAGCATATTAATCAACCCACTTGTGATAGACGGAGGTTGTTTGACCGTCTCCACATATCCTGTAGTACATGGACACTTAAAGATGAATACCACACTTACAGATACCACAAATACCACACTTTACATTCAACTGAGATGTTTCCATTACAATTGAATGCTTATCCTTTTCCACTTGTTATCCATCTAAAAAGGTCAACACCATACACTGACCAACCATAGCATTAAAATCTCGAGTGTTAAATTGTGTGGGTCCCGCTCCTGGTGGCAAAACAGCCCTGACCCATCAAAACAAGGACTGTACAAGATCTCTGAAGGTGTGCTGTGGCATCTGGCACCGAGACGTTAGCAGCAGATCCTTTAAGTTGAGAGGCGGGGCTTACATGGATTGGACTTGTTTTTCCAGCACATTCTATTAATTCTGGACCCGATTTAGCTCTAGGGAATTAGAAGGCCAAGTCAAAACCTTTAATTTTTTTTATCATGTTCCTCAAGCTGTTCCTGAACCAGTTTTTGCTGTATGGCAGGGTGCATTATCCTACTGAAAGAGGTCACTGCTATCAGAGAGTACTGTTGCCATGAATGGAAGTACTTCCTCTTCAGTAATGTTTTGGTTGGTGGCGCGTGTCAAAGTAACATCTACGTGAATGTCAGGACCCAAGGATTCCCAACATTGACCAGAGCATCACACTGCCTCTGCTGGCTTGCCCTCTTTCCAAATTGCCTCTTGCAGCCTTCTCTTCCCTAAGTGAATGACGCGCACGCGCACGCCCCCGACCATCGTCAGATGATGTCATAGAAAAGGTGACTCATCGGACCAGACCACCTTCCTCCATTACCCCTCGGTCCAGTTCTGACGCTCCACTGCCCATTGTAGGCTACTTTTGGCGGTGGACATGGGGTCGGCATGGGCACTGTGGCCCTTGTGCCTGCAGCAATGCGTTCTGTCTTCTGATGCGTTTTTATAATTACCAGCATTAGCCCTCACTCCCCGCACTCAACTATGCGCCTTTGCCCCCCAAAACCCTATCACTGGTTCCCTACTGCATAGCAGGAAGACCCTACAAGATCTGTTATTTAGGAGATAATATAACACATTCATCTAGCCATTAGAATTTAGCCCTTGTCAAAGTCGCTCAGATCTTTATACTCAGTCATTTTTCCTGCTTCCAGCACCTCAACTTCAAGATCTGACTGTTCCCTGCTTCCTAATGCATCCCACCGCTTGACAGGTGCCAGAGTGAGGAGATAATCAATGTTATTCACTTCACCTGTCAGTGGTCTTAATGTTGCGGCTGATCGACGTATGTTCCGCTTGGGTGCTTGAGAGAATTTGTTTTTGCTTTTATTTATTGATACTTTATGGTGTTACAAAAGCGTTTTCCAGAATTTTTTTTCCAGAAATCAGTTTTCCAAAAAGTTTAGGGTAAATGAAGGAGATTTGAGAAAAAGAGAAAGCCCTTTTTTTGCTCTGGGAGGATGTTGATTCAATACCTGCTTGCTATTGGTCAGGTTGATTTTCAAAGTCAGAACAGTGACCCATGCACGAGGGCTGGGGGGTGGGGATGCGGTGCATGCCTCTGTGAAATTCGTTCGCCCCCACCCTCCTTTGCATGACTCACTCTGTGCTCTCGCCGTGTGCGAAAGTCTCCATCAAGTAAAAGCAGACAGTCAGTTCGAACACCTACATCATCAGAGCACGATGCAAAACAAATGAAGCAATCTTTCTGAACAGTTGGAAGGGGAAGACAAGGTTTTTCATTGTGATTGGACGCAGAGAAAAGATCACAGTTTTAAACATATGACACAAAAACCTGTGTTTCTCTGCGGTACTTTATTTGTGATGACTGTGCCTCTGCAAGTATGAGGTGTCCTGCTTCTCACATATCCTGTGTGGGCAATATCTGCTGGCGGAGCAGAGGGATTTTCACCAAATCAGACATGGTAGCTTCCCACAGAAAGTAGCTGACCCGATTTGGTTTTGAAGGTAGTCACGTCAAAGGTGAAGGTCACATACAGCCAGTTATATGCGGGGATCGAAGATCAATTTTTAGGATCTATGAAACTATGGCAGGCGAAGGTATAATAATCAAATTATTGCATTGATTTCTAAGTTGTTTGATACTTAAACTTGCATGTTCAATTCTTCATGGAAAATATATGCCTATTTCAAAACTGACGACTGCAACATACTCTAAAGAAATTGGCTCTGTGGAAATGTAGGACTAATAATTACATGAAAAGGACAAATACTAAGGTGATATGAAACAGATGATATTAAAAAGGTGAAGTAAAACAGGTAGGCTTATTGTGTTATTGTATAAAAGAAGTCTTTACAAAAAAGGACCTCTCAAGCAAAGATGAGTCGAGGCTTAGCAATTTGCCAACAAACGCGCAAGCTTTTGATCTATCACTAGGAAACAGGAATGCCCAAAGACAAATCAGTCAGATTATGGGAATGGAAGATGGAAGAATTTTGAATTCCTTGAGTTTTGAAATAACATATTCTGCCATCTAGACATTGTCTGTTCCAGGAATGTGCCTGCATTTTCTAGAAAGATGATGCCAAACGAAATTCTGCACAGATTACACATGTATAGCTGCATAAGCAGAGGGTGTAGGTGCTAGATTAGCCTGCCTGCCATCCTGATCTGTCTCCAGTTGAGAATGTATGGCTCATTATGAAGCTAAATATTCAGCAACGAAGGCCCTGTGCAGCTGAAGACCTGCATAATGCAGGAATGGGCAAAAAATTCAACTTGCTTGACTGAACTACCTGGTGTCTCTGGTGCCAAAACAATTAGTGACTGCAATTAAAAGCCATTTAAATGTCACACAGTGGCAAACCTTTGATTAAAACCTTTGATTTTTGTACGCTGTTGCAGTTGACATTGTATATTATCAATGTGCAGTCATTGGAACTTCAAATATGTTGTGCTGTTTTCAGTATAGTAGAAGGTGAATGGACTTTTCAAAGCAGCCCTTTTTGATTTTATTTGCATTTTCCATAATGTGCTAACCTTTTCGATTTCAGAGTTGTTCTTGAACGCATGGTCAGAATGAACGTACCAGCTACTGATTATTCTAACTCTGCACCAGTTGTTCAAGTCTGTTTATGCCCCACTGCAAATAACTCGTTTACTCATTAACTACAGTATCTCACAAAAGTGAGTACACCCCTCAGATTTTGACAATTGATTAATTATATCTTTTCAAGGGACAATGCTACAGAAGTGAAACTTCTATATATTCTAGAGTAGTCATGGTGCAATATGTGTAGCAGTGTAGATTTACTGCACTGTCCAAATACCTGAACAAACAGTCACTATTTCCAAAATGGATGGCAACAAAAGTGAGTACACACCCCAATTGATAATGGTCAACCAAGCAATGAAACGCGACTTGTTCATCATATTCATGCTTTTGTCTGTTTGACTGGGCCATATGAGGCTGTGTAACATCTTGAAGGGTTAAATTGTGGTGCTTTGGGTGCGATGCTCTCATTCTGGTCTCTGGATGGTCAACATGGCACCTCATGGGAAAGAACTCTCTGAGGATCTGAAAATGAGAATTGTTGCTCTCCACAAAGATGGTCTAAGCTACAAGAAGATCTGTGAAACCATGAAACTGAGCTACAGCACGGTGGCCAAGGTTATCCAGCGGTTTTCCAAGACGAGTTCTGCTCGGAACAGGCTTCGTCAGGGTCGACCAAAGAGGTTGAGTCCTCGTGCTCTGAGTCCTCGTGCTCTGTGTCAGGTGCAAGTTGGCTTCAGAAAACAGACGCAGGAGTGCTGGCAGCATTGCTAACAAGGTTGTAGCAGTGGGATAACAGCCTGTCAGTGCTCAGACCATACGCCATGCTCGGCGCAAAGTTGATCTGCATGGCTGTCAGCCAAGATGCAAGCCTCTTCTGAAGCTAGCCCATAAGAAAAGCCGAAAACAGTTTGTTGAAGACAACCAGTCCAAGAGCATGAACTACGAGAACCATGTTCTGTGGTCTGACGAGACCAAGATAAACTTTTTTGGCTCAGATGGTGTCCAGCATGTGTGGCGGCGCCCTGGTGAGAAGTATCAAAACAACTGTGTACTGCCTACAGTCAAACATGGTGCTGACAGCATCATGGTCTGGGGCTGCATGAGTGTTTCTGGTCCTGGGGAGCTGCACTTCATTAATGGAATGATGGATCCAACATGTACTGTGAGATTCTGAAGCAGAACATGACGCCCCCCTTTCAGAAACTGGGCGGCACGGCTGTTTCCCAACATGATAACGACCCGAAACACACCTCCAAGATGACAACTGCCTTCCTGAAGAAGCTGAAGGTGATGGCGTGGCCAAGTATGTCAGACCTGAATCCCATTGAGCACCAGTGGGGCATCCTCAAGAGGAAGGTGTAGGAGCAGCAGGTGTCCAACATCCACCAGCTCCGTGATGTTGTCATGGAGGACAGGAGGATCCCAGCAACAACCTGTGCAGCTCTGGTGAATAAGGCAGTGCTGGACAACAATGGCAGTCACTCTAAATATTGACACTATCGACACAATTTGGCATGTTGACGGTGAGGTGTACTCACTTTTGTTGCAACCCATTTTGGAAATAGTGACTGTTTGTTCAGTTATTTGGACAATGCAGTAAATCTACACTGCTACACATATTGTGCTATGACTACTCTAAAATATATTCAGTTTTCATTTCTGTAACGTTGGCCCTTAAAAAAGATAGACTAAATTAATAGTCAAAATATGAAGGGTGTACTCACTTTTGTGAGATACTGTAGCTTGGTAGGCTATTTTAACAGGCCATTTGATTACCATTTACAGATAAAGACAAGTCAAAAGATGATAAGATGAAAGAGGAAGAACTGCTTCGTCAAATCCACAAACTGGTGGAGACCAGAGACTTCCTGGTGGATGACGTAGAGTTTGAGAGACTGAGGTAAGAAAGTGATGTATGAGTCCAAACCACTGGTTCTGCAGGTACAGATTGCACCATGAATTTTTGGAAGGTGATTTTATTTTGGTTTTGCACTGTAGCATTTTGAAAGGAAACACTTAAAATAAAGGTTTTTTTTCGTCCATAGCTGATAAACCCTTCAAAAATGACAACACGTTTTGTACACGGTCCCCCAATCTTTGGGCAGATGAAAATATATTAACCGTATTGCAGCCATCCTCAGTTCTTGCTTGTTTTTCACAAACTTTTAGCTTTCAGTTACCAGTTCAACAAGTAAAATGCATAATCCGTTGGATTCAGGTCAGGTGATTGACCTGTCCAACAGAACTGTAAATGCAAAAAAAAATGTGTCACTGTCCAATGAATTGTGGTGCTTGACATTTTTAGCTATGGCTGCATTTTGGCAAGTTTAGATGTTAGGACAAATTAAACACTAGCATCTCCTTCCAATGTTTTTTTTATAGCAGAGCGCCCAGCCCTTAATGAGATGCAATCCTCAGCATGTGTCATTTAGCATTGGTTCGTTAATCAATGATCATTGGTTTGTCGATGCTTTGTTTTTTTGAGGAAGACTCTGAAAACTGACATATAGACAGACATATAGGGCACATATAATTTACTGATGCTCATCAGAAGTTAAAATAGAAAAGCCAAACTGTTAAACAAAGGGGCCGTTTGTCTTGTCATGAGCTCAGTGTTATCAGGTAATGGAATAAGGAAAAGCCAGAGCCTGCCTGTGAATCTGTGCATGCATTTATGTGTGTGTGTGTGTGTGTGTGTGTGTGTGAGATTTGTGTTTGTATGCATGTGGTGTTCGTGCATGTGCATGCTTGTGAGTCCGCGAGTCTCTTTCTGCACATGCATGTGCGCGTTTTTTTGTATCTGTATGTAAGTACGTGATATGTGTGTATGTCTGTGGGTGTGATGTGTGTGCGTCTGTGCCTGCATGAATGCTTGTGCGTGTTCATCCATAGGCACGTGATTAATGTGTGTATTTTTGTGTGTGCGCCAGCCTACATCTGGCCATCAGGTTCTTCCTCACACTCTCACACGAGCAAAATATGCATCTCTCACCACATAAAGAAATTGAAATTCCCAACAAAGCCACTCCCATGTTTATCAAATTATCAACTTAGAGGACAAAGTGAAATTGTGTGTGCATGTTTGTACTGTATGTGTGTGTGTGTGTGTGTGTGTGTGAGAGAGAGAGATATTGCTTTTGTGAATACATTTCATCTGGGGTTAGCGTGAGACGCTGGCGGGTGTGTGAGGCGGTTCTCTTGTCTTCTTTACTCTGGACAAACCCTCTCCTACAGGGAGAAAGAGGAGGACAAAGAAATGGCCGAATTCCTGCAGGCCAAGTTCCCCAAGAGCCTGAAGCACCAAAGTAGGTGGTATTCTCTACTGCGCGTTCTTTTAAAAGCCTCTCTCTGTCAGCAGGTCGACAGTGTCACACTGTGCCTCCCATGCAATGTCTGTGGGACTTGACCTCTCAGTTTGGATAGATCTGTCGTAATTATGGTAATGAACCACTTTATTCCACGTGCACTTCATTTTTAAATCATTCAAAGGGGACCTCCGGGAACAACGTGGCATATCGTTTATCTCTGATTACAGGCTTCATTGTCTTTCAGCTCTGTTTCTCATTAAGTTTGCGGCAGATACAAAATAATATGAGGAAAATAACTGTCCTGTGGGCTCGTCCTACATGTGGTCCATCGTCCCTCAGAGCTGAACGCGATGAGTCACAAATTGTTTAATTACATTGATAATTGAATCTGAATGATATCTGCTTGGGAAATTTAATCTTCCCTTGTGCGCCACGCGCTGTCCGTCAATCAATGTCAATGTAGTCAGCTGACGCCTTCAAGAATATTCTAATGGAACAGTTGTCAGAGGGGTCGTAGCCTAGGTTCAGAGGGTGAAAATCTGCCACAGTGTTATGTTTCAGCTTGTCGAGTTTTCTTAACCCTCTAATTGCCATCAACCCTTGGCTAGAGCACATTTTGAGTCAGTGTATCCATTTGAAAGACGTGTCGAACTTTACCCATTGAGCTGTCTCTAACACTCAGTTGAGGTATGTTATGCTGAAAAAGAATCCAATCTATGAAGTTCAACATATCCTTCATTCAAACTCAGTGACTCAAAATTTGCTCAAACAAGAGTTTGAGCAGGCAGTAAAGGGTTAAAATTCTTCAGCCATTAGGTTGAAATAATTCAGGAATTCTGAACCCTATCCGCTAAGGGCCAGTATGGGTGCAGGCTTTCATTCCAGCCTAGCAGTGACCAGTAACAGATGTGAAAAGGAATGTGATTGGAGCGCTGCCGGAGTCCCTTGAACAACTGGTGTTCACCGGGAAAGGGGAACACCAACAATGAAAAACAACTGGCTTACAAAAGTCAAATCCAAGACACTCAAGTGGTTCTTAATAGTCAAAAGGGCTCACTCTTCTAACTTCACTCTACTTATCAAGGTCTTGAGCAAAGACTCTAGGCGTTGATTCATAGAATCAGACATGTAACTGGGCGGCTGGAATGAAAGGCTATACACACAGGCTGAGAACTCCTGAACAAAGTGGTGAAAAGGGGAGAAAATGCATGGCAGGACTGTTTTTATTCTCTGGACTTCACATTTCTGGTGTTGTTCTTTCTCCAGATCCTGTTCAGAGCCGGAGACTGACCTCCAGGGCCCAACAGACCTCCTCCACTCCGTTCATCTCAAAGTCTGGACTCACCCTCCTGAAGGAGTGCTGTGGATTCACCTGCTCCATCATGTAGAAAGTCACTGCATGACCGGAGATAGCATTGGGTTGGAGTGGCATAATGCATTAGAGGTGATGGCTTTCTTTGGGCCGTATGATAGGACTGCAGCAGATGCAGTGAGCGTGGATGGAACCACTGACGGGTCAGAATGTTAAATATTCTATGGGTTTTTTCATTTCCTCCCTCAATGCTTTATTGCTGGGGCTCATCGGCACGCCATTGGCGCAGAGAGAGAGAGAGAGAGAGAGAGAGAGAGAGTTACAGAACTACATTTCCCATGAGGCAGTGTTGTTCATTACATCATCTCATAAGTGGTTATCCTCAATACCTCATCATGAGAGCCTTGCATAACCTGTAGCACTGGGACAACCGCTGCTGTGTCATAGTCAGGCCGTGGTTTTTATTTCTACTATGACTCTGAGCAGCAGATGATGGACAGATAATGGCAGCTGTGTCTGAACTCAATTTCTTGTGGCATTAAGTCGAGAGAAAATTGTTTGGCAAAGGAAGATTGTTTTCGATTGTCACATGCTGTTGGTCATAAGTACAGCTGAACTGAAGTATGCATGAGGCAATTTATGATTTATATTTTATATATTTGATTATTTGAATTTAGATTCCCCTCGCCTTTATTAAAAGCTGTAAACTGAGAAGCACGTGAATAAATTAGTAGCACATTACGCACATTTTAGTGTCGACTGATGGTTGATGTATTAAGTGCAGCTTTTGCAGCCTTTGTGAGCTATTGTGATATCTCATCCTCATTAGGTTAGCAAATTACTACCCTTTTTATTCTGTTGAATAATTCTGGCTTGTAAAAGTGCCCGTGTGGATTTTATTTCATGTGTTCTGGTGAAAGTACCAAATGCTCGTGCATTTGTGAAAAATAAATGTAATGGCACGTGACATTACGCTCTCATTGTAAATGCTGTTTTCCTATACTTGAAAGTGTGGAATTGGGTGATCATTAATACTACACAATTAAATTCATTAGTACACAATTAGAGTGGGTGGAATAATTGACCCATCCATGAATTCTGCACTCAGTCACGCCCGCTGGCTTCATGCTAGCTTTCCCAATACATGCCGGGACAGATTTTCAAGATTCAGTGCTGGCTGGTTTTCTGACAAATGATGCTGCTTTGTCGGAAAATGCTGCCGCAATGCAAAATGAACGCAGAGTTTTTGATTTCGTCTTAATGCTGAAAATGAATCAGCCTACAATAGCAGCTTTGATATTTATTTGCTTGTTTCAATATACGCACATACGACAAGCTAGCTACATTTGTTTAAAGGTGACATGCTGCATGCCATTATCATCCGATGTCTAACTTTTACATTTTCCAGCAAAGCCAACATGTACATACAAATATTCATATGCTTACATGTAAAAAAATGCTAATTAAAAATGTATTTTCAAGATCTACGAAGATATTTAAGATATGTGCATGGAAACAGTCCCAAGATTGTGGGTCTGCATGTGCTGGAACCGCAAAGTTGGGGACTTCGCTGGCTAGCACAAATCACTATGCCGTTTGTTCAGTGTTAGTGAATTTTCAAAAGTTTGGGGTGCCATGGAGCTCCTCTCTGTTTCAATGTCCTTAAATCACGGGCTTTTGACACCTCTACCACTATCGCATCCGCACCATCCACTATTCTTGTTTATACTTTTCTCTCTAAAAGTGGATCCATCTTTAATTTGGATGTCGACGGAAATGACATTTTAACCAGGATGCGCTTGTTGTTTGTGGATGGGTCAAGGTCAATTATGAAACCTTTTCGCTAATTTTTTTTTGTCACATTTTCCCAGGGTACATATAACAAATTCTTTCATGTACTTCTTGTGTAAGAAATGTAATTCTGATTCTCTTCTTGTGGATTTCAGGAAACTTTAGAATTGGGAAATTAACTTTCTGCTATGGGAGTATTATTTCAGAATGGATAATGCATATCGAGGGTTTAGAGCACAATGGTGATATGTCCAAATTTTGTGATTTTGAGATTTTTACCTCCTGTCATACATTTCTATGAGCTCTTTCTTGAAGCACAATAATTATATGTCCATGCGCCTAAGTTTTAAACAGAATTCACATTTTCATTTTGTGCTATGTCCAACAAAATCTGCTTATATGAATTAAACATTGATATTTTGATGAATGAACTTGAATAGTATTCCAGAATCATCTGTCTCCCATTGCAGACAAAGTCAACTTCAATCTATAACCATTGTGTTATGTCACATCAAGTGCTACAATTGTTGGAGCACGGAGGTGACGTTTCCATTTTGGCAATTTTGCTATGATGTCGCAGTACCACACTTATGGAAACTTACATGTTCAGTGTACTTCTGAACCATGCAGTAAAAGAGTGACTGACATAAAAATGATGTAAATGATCTACCTGATTTAATTCTGCATTTGCAAACGTAAAAAATAAATTTTTCTCAAAACCTCTAAAATGGACACAAAACCATTGTGCTCCAAACCCTCAATATGAAAGGACAAAAAGCACTATTTTTTTTTTATTGACTAAGAATGTAATGTATTACTTGGCTTAAAAATAGATGTGTTTAATATAATCAAGAAAAGTGGAAGCTCTGCGTGAATAAAATGCAACCCATAATAATAAAAGAGAAAGGAATTTGAAGAAAAAGCACACTGTTGCTAAAAACAGAGGCAGAGCCAGAATCTGATTTTGAAGTACAAGATGTCTGGTAATTTGCTGATATGATGCTTGGCTTCACTTCTGTTGCACTTGGTTTATATTTGTCAGTGAGGGAGTTAGTGATTGTACAGTCTGTTAGCTGGTTATGCAGTGTTACTTAATGTGCTGTTTACGTCAGTATTGTGCGCTTGTGTATTTTAGATAAGTTGCTATCACGTCTCAATGATGATAATAAAGCCCAATTTGAAACACTGTATTATGCTTTTTAAAAAAAATGAGACCCCCTTCCAGCAGCTTTGGCTGTGGAGAGTGAGGGCAAGGTTTTGCTCCATGTCTTCAGCTGCTTTCACACTAGATGCGGGACAAATTTTTTTTACGACAGATTACATTCAAAGTCAATGCAAAGTCATGAATACACCCAGAAATGCGTTACTCTCTTTATCTAGAGCAAGGGTGTCAAATTGGCCCATAAAAGGGCCAAGAGGCTGCAGGTTTTCAATCCAACCAAGCAGAAGCACACCTACAACCACTGATTTAGGCCTGCACAAATGATTTGTATCAGCTGTGCTTCTGCATTGTTGGAGTTAAAACCTGCAGCCTCTTGGCCCTTTTTACGGGTCAGTTTGACCCCCCCGATCTAGAGAGATGAAATTGGGAAGAACTTGGCCGTTGACCCTTGAGCAAGGCCCTTAACCCCAAAACTGCTTCGGGGGCTTAACCCTGTTTCTCTCTCTATGCCTCCTCACTTGCAGCTGTTCTATCTGGCATTTCTAGCTGGTTATCCTTGAAAAAGAGCAACATGTGCTCAATGGAACTTTCCTTGGTTAAATAAAGGTATACTTAAAAAGTGTCCTTCATATTCCTTAGTTGCCTAGAGGCTGGGTTATCGGCCAGGGATGCAGTAGGTTGCTGGGTCAAGTCTCCCTGTGGACGTGATAGGATCAGTGTAGCTGCTTGACCCTTGGGTGAGTGACCTCACAGTGCGCTAGGAAGATTGGCCCCTGCTAAGTCTAATTAACTGTAAATCGCATTGAGGGAGAGGGTCTACAAAACAACTATTGCAAATTACAAGGTAATCTTGTCGACCAACGATGTGGCTCTTTTTCCAAATAAGTCATCACAGCAACTTCTTAAAATGCAAACATCAGCCTCTCTTTGCCTGTTGGTCCCATATGATTTGAGTAACACTTCAGAATAACCATTCTTTATAAACGGTAAAATGTTAGTTAATTTGACTGTGATTAATGTTTTTTTTTTTTTTGCTGTGCACAAGCAATTAAATGATAATGTTTACTAATGATTTGTGATGCTATCATTTATATTTTTTAATTTCTTTGTGGAAATTTAGCTCATGACTTATTTAATAAGCGAAAATCTACAACCCCAATTCCGAAATAGTTGGGACAAAGTGTAAGTTGTGAATAAATTCAAAACGAAATGACTTTGACAAGACAAGGTTCTTGAGTTTAGCAATTGAAATTTGATCCCAATCTTGTTTAATACAGGCTTCTAACTGCTGGAGAGTTTTGGGTCTCCTTTGATTGACTTTTCGTTTAATTATGGGCCAAATGTTCTCAATTGGTGAAAGATCAGGACTGCAGGCAGGCCAGTTCAGCACACGGACTCTTCTACTATGAAGCCATGCTGTTGTAATAGCTGCAGTATGTGGTTTTGTATTGTCCTGCTGAAATACACAAGGCTTTCCCTGGAATAGATGTCATCTGGAGGGGAGCATATGTTGCTCTACAACCTTTATATGCCTTTCAGCATTCATGGTGCTTTTTAAAACATGCAAGTGTCCCACACCATATGCAATAATGCATCCCCATACCATCAGAGATGCTGGCTTTTGAACTGAATGCTGATAAAAGGAGGGGTGGTCTTTCTCCTCTTCTGCCCGAAGGACACCGCGCCCACATGCCCCATTTCCAAAAGAATGTCAAATTTGGACTCGTCTGACCACAGGACACTTTGCCACTTTGCTACAGTCCATTTTAAATGAGCCTTGGCCCACAGAACACGATGGGGCTACTGGATCCTGCTCAACAATGGATTTTTTTTTGCATGAGTTTTAGGTGGCATCTGTGGATGGCACGGCGGACTGCGTTTACAGACAGGGTTTCTTGAAGTATTCCTGGGCCCATTTAGTAATGTCAATGACAGAATGATGCCGGTGAGTGATGCAGTGGCGTTTGAGGACCCGAAGATCACTGGCATCCAGTGAAGGTCTTCGGCCTTCTCCCTTACGCACAGAGATTTTTCCAGTTTCTCTGAATCTTTTGATGATGTTATGCACTGTCGATGATGAGACCTTCAGAGCCTTTGCAATTTGATGTTGAGGGACATTGTTTTTAAAGTATTCCAAAATATTTTTTAGACAAACCCTCACAGGTTGGAGAGCCTCTGGCCATCTTTACTTCTGAGAGACTCAGCCTCTCTAAGACATCCCTATTATAGCCAATCATGTTACACACCTGATGCCAGTTAACTTAATTACTTGCTAAATGTTCTTCCAGCTGATTGTCTTGTACAAAATATTAATAGCTTTTTCAGCCCTTTTTTGCCTGTGTCCCAACTTTTTTGAGACCTGTTGCGGCCAGAAAATTTGAAATAAGCTCATTTTGTGCTGAAAAATGTAAAATGTCTCACTTTCAACATTGGAAATGTTATATATGTTATTATGTAAATAACACATTGGCTCATGTGATCTGAAAGTCATTGCATTTTGATTTTATTCACAATTTACACTTTGTCCCAACTATTTCGGAATCGGGGTTGTACAAAAATGAACAAAATACACTGAACAAAAGTATAAATGCTCCATGTCAAATATTGATGCCACATGGAGTTGACAACTTTAAGTGAGCATATTCTGACTTTTACTTGTACAATAGGGATATTTCTCTTGATTTGAGAACCATTTTTTAATCCATCTCTTTGTGATGCAGTGATTTTACTCAGTGCTTGAGTGAGGCATTTCCAGACGGTGATCAGACAGAATGAGCTGTACCCAGACACTCCTGATACTGGGGACTATAAAAGGCCACCCCAAAATGTCAAATTTTGTCAAATGTCATCATGCCTCAAATGTCTCAGGTCATGCGGGAACGTGCCATTGGCATGCTGGATGCAGGGATGTCCACCAGAGCAGTCGCTGTGTAGCTGAACGTTAACTATTGGGCAATAGGCTGTTTCAGAGTTTGTTTCCGACAGACGGGCAGTACTGCAAATCGGCCACGTGTGACCACACCAGCACAAGATCACTACATCCGGCTCATCCACCCAAGGCATCGGCTCATATCAGCAACACGCACAGCGGATGAGACCGTTGGTCTGCACAACAGACACGTCACACCACAGACAGTCCGTAACCGCCTGTGAGAAGCCAACTTGCACGCTCAGCGTCCTCACCGTGGCCTGGATCTCGTCGCTGTCCAGCGTCGGAACCGACTCGCATGGGCAAACACACACGTTCGATGGCCCTTGGCACGCTAGAGAAGAGTGCTATTCACAGACGAATCCCGGTTCCAGTTTTTTGTTAATAAAAACTCAAAAATTTGACATGGGGTGTTTATATTTTTGCTCAGTGTATATCATTACAAATTAGTTAATTAATCTTACCTAAAGCTTAATTAACTGTGATTTCACCATATATTAATAGTGGCTATCATGAAGTCTTGCCTTCATTTTCTTTTTTTTTTTGTTTGCTTTGGAAGCGTTACAGCGCTACTTCAGCTAATTTGGCAGTGAAACCCATTGCGTGAAACATGAATCCTTGATTCGATCTTTTCAAAAGTGCTGAAGGAAGTCTTGTGTACTCCCTCACGTGTGCTGCCTGTCTGCTCTGGCATAAAGGAAAAAACTGATCCACTCAGTGCTTTCTTCCCTTTCAATCTGCGTCAATGGCTTTTGTACTCGTCTCAATGTCAGTCATTGCCATTCCGCTGGAAACTTAAATGAAAACCATCAACAGGCGTACAGTATGCTGAAGGCTACGTTGGATGTTGCAGAAAACCAATTTGTAAGGTTATAAGACCGTCGCCTGTTCATTTCTTGCTTGCTCTTATTCACTACTGACTCTGCTCTCGATTTTGCAAACAACAGTTGCGACAATCATTACGAATACAGTCAGGTTTACAATTTTTGGCAGACTTCGTGAGAAAAGAAAAGCCTGTGTAAGCAGAGCGATACAGTTGATGATGTACGTGTTAAGCTTAAGCGTATGGGCAAACTATACTGCCAGGCTAAAAAAAAAAAAATGTAAAAATCATAGTTTGGATTTAAATGAGCAAATACTGAATAGCCAATGATTGGATCATTATTGCAGTGAATAACATGTTTCAGCTGGTTACAATTCTTCTTACCCTGACTGATGCGGTGTGTAGCTTCTCATTTCTTAAACGACTCTGAAACGAGATGTTTCTATTTGATAAGGGACGAATTATGATCTCACCCATGCAATGGAGGGCCACTAGAGAGCAAATCAGTTTTAACAGCTTTGGGTTCAGTCACGGTCCCTGAAGGAAGGTTTTTCAACTTTTCCGTTTCTTAACCGAAAACTGTCCTGCCACATTAACCTTTAGAGCGCTGAGAAAATTTTCAAGGAATTAAAAAAAGTAATTATCCTGGGCTGTTGAAAATCTATCTTGCGGCAACAAGTTGCCACATGATAGATTTTCAGCAGCATCTGATTTTGATATCTTACATCATTGGGCAACTATAGTTGCTTATAGCAATCTAAGGGTTAAACAGCTGGCTTTGTAAGAGATAATATTGAATGTGGAGTTTTATTGCATTACTTCAGAAATTCACTGAGGGCAGGTTACTTAAATGTTAATGTATTTTTGAACGTCAGAGAAACTTGCTGGAACTACGGTCACCTGAAGAGGAAAATACAATCTTTGTGTGATCAGTAGCGTCCAGATGAATCCCTCAGCACTGTTGTGTCAGATTGTATGCTCATTAAAGTAATCGCATGCTTACTATACTGAGAGTAAGTGTGTGTTTGTGTGTGTGTGCGTGCGTGCCCGCGTGTGTGCGCATCTTTGCTTGTTCTCTGTTGACATGCGAATAATAGTACTGTGCTAACGTCCCTGGAGGAGTCTGCTGATTTGTCCCCAAATAAACATCATATCCCCATTGGCGACCATTATAGTGAGCGTAGAAGCTGAGCCAGATATACACAGTTGCACAATTGGAGAAAATTACCATAGGCAGTTAGGTAGTACGTTTGTGACTGTATTGCACACATCACTTATCTCTACAAAGCCGAAGCACAAGCAAGGCTTTATTGGAGTGGTACCAGGTTTGGAGGTCAGAACCTAGTGGTAGATCAGTCTTAGGCAGTGCTGAGCTCATAATGAGGTCGGCCAGCAAGTCTCAAATCTTAAAAGACTAAACAAGGCTGCTAAAATGTGGAAGTTACATTCTTCTGAGCTTTACCAGCAACACCTGCGGCTCAAATATTGTACATATTACGAGAGCAAAAATATCTTTTCACCCCCAACAATGAGTCATACCTAAGCCCGTTTGGTATGCCCAAAGGCATAATCAGGATATTAGAATGCAGGAAATTGTCAGCAGCAAGCCTGGTGCGGTGCTTATCTTTCTCTCATTAGCCAAACAGACTCAGCAGAAATAACCTTTTCTCCCGAAAATGCGAATAAATACCAAGTAGTGATAACTGAAGTCTATCACCTTTGATTACAAGCTTTGATATCGCAGTGTCTGAGATGGACAAACTATCTGCCTCTAATTCAGTTCTTGGAAACCACACCGCAGAAAACTGTTTGAAGTGACTGAATCGGTCAGATTTCCATTAGATTGTTCTTTAAAATAAATTTTAGTTGTCCCCTCCTCACTCCTGAACCGCTAATCAAATAGTTTGAGGTCATTCTGTATTACAGACTGTTTCGTTTCTCATTAGCTCAATTGTCCTGTTCAGTGTTTCTGATTAGGATTTGTTGATTAGCTGAATCAAGCTAGTACTGAGCTGACTCACAAATGTGTTAGACTGTGGTTCTCCAGGACTGGAGTTGAGAAACGCTGGTTTAGATCACCTGCTAAGAACCACGTCATCATCCCGTCAACTGAATGCAAGCAAGAATGTTTACTCATAGGGGCCATATTCACAGAAAATCTTAAAGCTTAAATGTAGCATTTAAGACTAACTCCCAAAGGAAAATAGGCAGGTTGCTTCTAACTCCAGGGGCCTTATTAATAAAAATGTGCATGGATTTCATGCCTAAATAATATGTACGCGCAAAAAAATTAAAACAACATTTTGTGGAAAATAACCTAATTCATAAACCTATCGGTAAAAAAAAACTGCATGGAATTTTCATTTATTTAATCAGGATAGACTTAGAATTTATTGACATTGTGCATGATCTTAATTATTTCCCTTTTTTATGTCAAGTTTGTTTTTATAAATCAGAAATCTGCAAAGAAAGTGACGTTCATGTCTTTTTTGTGCCTACGCACCGTTTATAAATGAGGTCCCGGGACTTTTAAAGCGAAAAGTATCTCCAAAGTCTGAGAGTCGCTAGAAGTAATCAAACGGACTCATCACTGAGAGCAATTGAAGACCCCAGTGCTAAAAGTACTTAAGTCATACAATGTCCATTTTTAGAAAACTGAGGCTTAAAAAAAAAGTGAACTTAGATAACAATTAAAGACTTTTTCCATCCTTACCTCATGACCTGGGAAAAATGCAACGCAAGTCCCTTTCGCACAGGGCTCTTCAATTCACTAAAAAAAAAACTTGCATTGGCTCCTGCCAAAAACTAGCTTGATCACTAGGTGACCATTTTATGAAAAGTTTAATGATGTTGATCTCTGAGGTCTGTATTGTGAGGGTGTAATGATGGCAGTGGACTTAGTTCTGGACGCGATCGCTTCCTCAGCGAATATAAACAGTGTCATGACTCCAGACCTCAAAGTTTGGACCACTGCTCACTATTAGGCCACTGGTAAACTGCAGCAATGTGTGGCAGAAAAAGTGGGCACTTTTCAGGCATTTGTGGGTGTCATGGTTTTGCTCCCCCCGGATACAAATATCAATCCGGCGGGAGATAGGACCTCGGGCCTAAAGATAAAAATAGGACCCAAACGCCAGGCTGGGAAAAAACTAGAAACTTTATTAAAGGAAAAACCCAAACACAAAGATAAAAGTGGGGAGCAGTTATGCAGGGAATAAAAACCAGAATACAGAGACAATGAGGACTGGCTACTGCCTGCCCTATATACCTTAGACCAGTGCTTCCCAAGCCAGTCCTTAAGGAGCCCCTGCCCTGCAGGTTTTTGCTCCAGTTCTACTCTTTCACACCTGGTCCATTTAAGGGCTTCATGCTGATTGGTTGAATAAGATCTACCTGAACAGGATGTGCATGAAGGTGCATCGGGCCTTAAATGGATAAGGTGTGCAACAGTAAAGCTGCAACAAAAACCTGCAGGACAGGGGGTCCCTGGGGACTGGGTTGGGAACCGCTGACCTAGACAATCCCCGGGCAACAGATACAGCTCATTAAGGTGGAGGTGAGAGCGAGCCGCAGGGGAGGGACTGCAGGGTGAAAACCCTTACAGTGGGTAGGATCATTCACTATTCTCTTTTGAGAACTGTCAACTTCAGTAGAGCTGAGCAGATCAACCACTACTGAACTACATAGTATATATGCAGTAGGATACTGTACTTCACACAGGCAACCGGTGAAAGGCTTTAGTGCTGAGCCTCCCCCTGAGTAATTAATTTACGCAGAACAGTTCAAGTGGCGCATCCTCATCTGTGATTAAGCTAATGTTTAATATGTGTCTCCACACAATTTTCATAATAAAAATACATGAAGGTCGATTCGTGGAGGTTGTGAAACGTAGGCACCTGAGGCAGATGTTTCCTTCTTGTATTCTACAACCTCAGCCCACTCCTGCGACTGCATGGAACAGCGCCATTTCTCACAATAACTGCTTAATCGTATGAGCTGCAAAAAGGAGGTATGTGGAAACACGTCATTCCACGCATCCCTTTTTACAGACAATGCAATTCCTGGTCCAAATTTTGCTTTTGTTATTATTTTCATTTCATTGACATTCTGTGTCAGTAATAAGAGTTGGTCCCAAGTCCAGTTCATTTATCTTTTATTTTTCTCTCGGTATACCTGTCTGTGAAACAATTGTCTTTGTTGTTTGATGGAAGCCAAAGTTTTTGTGAAAAGTCTTTATTTTAATGGGGCAAATTATTCACATGTACTTTATTGAGATGAATAAATGGGTTTGACAGGAGGTCGTCCACGACTCAGATTGGAGACTCATCGACCCATCACTGTGGACATAGTGGATGAGCACATCCAGGAAACGCAATGTAACCCTTAGCAACAAGGTCAACCACACCCCCTGGTGTTAGGCTTAATCCCAAATTGCCCACTGCGCCATCGTCCTGCCCACTCCACCACCATTGACACAATCACGCCGAGTGGAAGTGGACAGTGAACCCCTCCAACAGCAAGTCCACACCAAAGCTGACTTTCACATCGCACCCTCATTGCCCAAAGCAGGACATCAGACAAGACCAGGGACGCAATGCAACACATCTATTTGAAGCCATGGAGCCAGCGCCCGCCGTTTCTTGGTGGATGGAGGTAAGTACATCCCGAAGATCATACATATTTTAACCCTCTTGCATAATACAGAGTGCCCTTCGCGGCTGCGAGGGTCACTTCACACAAAGTGACACTCGGCAGTGAAGTGCTTGTGGCACAGCAGCGGTTTGGGAGATGGTCTTCAAGTAGAAGTTTGCCCAAGTACCTAGTGGGAGTTGCTCTAAGTAGCTGTGGAAATCACTTTTACGAATGAGTCACTCGTAGTTGGGGACTTCCAGTGTCACACAGAAGTGCTCCTACCGCTAAGACAAGATTCTAAGTGAATATTGCCCCAGAATGCAATAAATAGTGGATAGATGAAGAGGCGGCCTCTGGACGATGAAGTCAGCGATGTGAGGAAGACTTTGGTGCAGATTACACTGTAGCTCCGGGGCTAAGTAACCCCTGCAGAACCTGTCCTAGCAAAGCAGAGAAACGAGCAGGCAGAGAGGGGCTGGGAGGACGGGGCACAAAAACGAGATCGTAATGGTACAGGCAGTGCTGGCCGTAAGGCTTTCATGGGAGACGGACAGAAGAATGAGGTGTGATCCTGCTACTGACCCTCTGCTATTTGACTCCATTTGAAACTGTTTGATTGCATTTAGACTGTGGTATGAAAACGTCATGTCAGCAGGTCACTCATGAAGAAAATGACTTTGGATTTGATTTTCATTGCAGAAAGATCAAAATAAGATCATTTCTCCCTCTCCACAAAGGGCACAAACTCCAACATCAGCACGCAGATTAGCTGTATGCATTGGCACCCTTGGTTGCGCAATTCTTTTTAACCCTCTCGAAATAAGATGGCTTTTTTCACCTTGGCAGGCAAGAATTCTGACACGCCAACATGAGCAATTGTCATGGAAACAAAACCCCAGATTCCGCACCGCGCACGGTAAAGCCGAGAACGAGCTGCTGTTAATTCACCCCGCTCCGACGTATCCGTCTCCCGTTGAACTCCCCTGCACTGCGCCGCGGGATGACTCATGCTCGGTCCCTTTGAAAGGCCTTGTGCTGCGTGTAAACTGCTCGTCTCTGTTCAGCCGGAGCCTTGGGCGCTTCGCCGCACATTGTGACAGCTGACACTGCCCATTTAGGCAAGATAAATTCCAAATGTCATGTTTATTTATTTATTCATTTATTGCTTTGCGTACTGGCTTATTGAGCTTAATCTGATAGTTGCAATGCACAATCTTTGAGATAACGATAGGTTTTATTTTACGTTTCAAAACAAGCTCCGAAAACATGTTATTCAATACCAATGTATCATAATTCGGTTTCTACCTTCTATGAGGAGGGGTGTTAAGTTGCTGAATCAGATTAAGCGGATCACACTGGTGATCTGCATTCCGCACAATATATGAAATTTGCCTTCTGCTGATACAGTGTAAAAAAACCAAAGTTGTCTCCACTGAAAAAAGTTAGTTTCCAGGCTGACTTAAAATTTCAAGTTAACTGAATTGTAGAAGGTATATTCAACTTATAATCTTAAATTCAGCTAACTTAAGTCAGCTTTGAAACTAACTTTTTTCAGTGGAGACAACTTTGGTTTTTTTACAGTGTAACTGGTACTCAAATCTGATGGGAAAAGGTTAAAAACAGGTGGAAGTAATAAGAAACATCTGAAAAATATCTGTGCCAACTATTGATGAGCTCAGCCGTGTGAAGCCATCAGGGCCAGAGGTTAAGGCAGCCTTGCATCGCATCAGAGGGCATAGCCAATGCCATCCTTACACTAATTTATACATACACATTTCAAGGACTGGAGTGCCCAACAGTGCAATGTCTGCCAGCTTGAGTGCAATATTCAATGTGCTGTGAATGAACTTTGGCACGTCACTGTATTCACCGTAGCTCATGTTTTGGCCAGTGTTACCTGAATTACTTCTGAGATGCGGCTCTCTGATCCCCAGAGAAAATGCCCTGATAGCACAACAATTTTAGCGACAGAGTGCCTTCGCCTGAATGGGACTCTAAAATGAACTGGCAACCATCAGAAATTTGTACCGTTTCCTAAAAAGCATAGCCTATTGCATATTTGAAAACATCCAGAATTTATTTCAGCTGTAAGAATAATGAGTTTCATTACTGCTGACGTTGATGTTGCAGCCTTATTGTGAGCTTGGCTGAAGCCAATTGTCTAGTCTCAGTCATTTGTGGCACGAATCGAGCCCCCAAGCTGTGGCCTTTGCAAAGAAATTAAGCGTTTTGCTGGCAAACATTGTTTTAGGGTGACTACAGAGTAGTCTGATCAGTGCAGTCAAGCGTGCCTCAAATAGAATAGGTCACATGGTGATGTCACTGACTGGTCATCGCTCGTTTGGTGTCTTCACCTTGTAACATGATTGCATGCCACGCCCATTCACTTTGATCTATAAATGTCAGATTTGAGACACTTTGTCAGAATGCTGAATACTTTCCAGATTATCCACATTTAATTTCATGTCAAATGGTCAAATGGTAGAGGAGCAGTAAGAAAAAAAAGTGATTTGAATGTGTAAGAATACCAACATGTAAGGTAAGACAGGCATTGTTTGATTTATTCTAACAATTGTAGGAGGGTATCTGGAACTATTTAGGGGAAAAAAATTGGCATCAGGAGGCCAAGGTTTATGAGATATTTTTGTGTTTTTCTTTTTCCAAAAAGAGCTCCACTTTGTGATGCCAAATTTTAAGTGGACCCATGAGCCTCAGTCTGTAACACATCCTCAAGGTTTTGAGTAAGTACGATCTAGTTTTGGCATGAAATAGCCTCAATTCCTGTTTTGGCATCTTTGTCATGAAGTTTGTTTGCCAGATATGGCTGAACTGTATGGAACATGAAGAATAATAGCTCGATCAAGAATGAGCTGAGGATTATCAGACCAGATTCCGATAAGTAATGGATGAAACTTTAAAGGGCATCTAAAGTCGATTCTCAGACGGGACGTTGAATGTCCAGTGTTTACAAACAAATCACTTGCTTTTGTTGACATCTTGCATTGTCACATGACCAATTTCATTCTTCAACCAATGTTTTGTGTGTACGCGTAGATTATCCTTCTATTTCGGTTCATTTGCGCAGGTGCAGCTCACTGATTGGCCGATAAACAAAAACAATAAGGAATCGACTTCAGATGCCCTTTAAGGAAGAATAGATTGTAGATAATTGATAGATAGTAGCGAATAGATTGTTTTCCGTCGCAACCCTCATGGTGAGTGCCATCCATTTCTCCTCCCATGCAGCCACTTGTGTGCTGATTAGAAGTATGTCTCCTTTGATTGGTTTACGTCTTGCGTGCGTTCCCTTCCCTGGCTGTGTCGTGTCTCGCTGTTACTTCCTGATGGCTCTGTGACATTTTTAATCCCCCAGCTTTGAATTGCCAGTTGCCGGATTGCAATTTGCTATTTTTGCTTTGAATCGGTCAGTATTCTTCATCTTTATTAAGTGTAATGTAATCTTCAATGGCATACATTTGCAGAAGCTTTACTTTTTACTCAATTGGCTTGAAAAGGTCCCAGACCTACTCAGGGTCCAGGATTGGAACCACGTTCAAGGTAACCCAAATAAAGTCAGTTCCTCTGTCGAGTTTAATAGGAATAAGCTCTCAAGCCTAATTCAGGGTCCAAGACCGGGATCGCAGTCTTCTCAGCCCTTCCAAGTCTGTTCCTCTGTCCAGTTTGTTAGGAACAAGCTCCCAATCCTTCTATGGTCATTAGGATTGGAACCAAGTTCCCCTCAAGCTACTACATCCTCTTGTGGCACAGTTCGGCTCAGGCAAAGAGTTCACTCCACCCGGCTGACATCCCGGAAGCCACTGGCCTGAGATCAGCAGCCCTGTCTCATCCGATACATCTGTGCTGAACTGTTCTCTCCTCCTCAGTAGTTCTGTTCCTTCTTCTTCTCCTTCTGGGGTTCCATACCCATAATATCATATTTCAGTCAATAAACCTACCTACTGGATTGTACTTTTTCTCCATATTTGATTCCTGGTTTGGATCAGTACAGTTTTCGATAAAATTGACAGGGGAAATCTAGTCGGCTGGAAAATGACATTATGGGGTACATTAGCCTTGTTTTGGAGAAATATATTTCTCAATTGCAGCGTATGGTGTGGCAGAGGATTGGTCTGCTAAATTTTATCATTTTTCACAATACTTTTTTTTTTTTTTAAATTTGGCATCTCCAATCCCACCTGAATCTGGAATGCCCAATTGGTGAACTATGTACAAAGCTTGCTCGTATGCGACCCCTTGCTGCCAACTCAGGAGAGCGAAGACAGTTCACGGCTCTCCTCCCGAAGCACGCGGCTGTCAGCCACCGCTTCTTATACATTCATTGGTTGAATCTTCGCAAGTTCAGAACGAGGGCGGAGGATACCCGGACATGAACAGGCTTAGAATCTTCCTGACAAACGCCCGTCTGGCCAACAGGAGGCGCTTGAGTAATGAACAAAGCTATTTATTTCTTTCCCTTTCCCGGCAGTCTCTTCCCAATTTGAAATCCTGTAGCGTGATGGCCAATTGTCCGCTACTCTGAAAAAGCTGCCGACCACTGCCGGTTGGTACGACCAGGGTTCGACCCCGCAACATGATAGTCACTTCTGCACTGCAGCGCAGTGTCTTAACCAAGTGAGCAATCACCATACTTTTCTATGGGCTGCTATAGACTTCAATCTGCAAGCATAATTAAACTGACAATGGCAATAGGCAGTGGTTATCACTGCTGCCTCACAGCAGGGGGATCATATGTTCGAATCTGGCCTGGGGCCTTTCTGTGTGGAGTTTGCATGTTCTCTCCGTGTTTGTATGGGTTTCCTCCAGGGTTCTCCAGTTTCCTCCCACAATCCAAAGACAGCCTAATTGGAAATACTGAATTGCCCATAGGTATGAGGGTGAGAGCGAACGGTGTGCGCGCCCTACAATACATGTCCAGGTTGGGTCGCTGCCTCTCTCCCAGAGTCAGCTGGGATCGGCTCCAGCTCCCCAGCCACCCTAGTGAGGAAGAAGTGGTATCAAGATGGATGGGTGGATGGAAAGATGACAATGGGTTTACTCAGACCATTGGTGCTATACCCCAAAAATGCATTCACAATACAATGAGAGATCAATGCATAAAAACATAATCTCAGACAACAGTCTGTCTCCACTAGAGCCCATGCTGTTGCATTAGTAATGCGTGGGGCCAATTTTGCCTCCTCCTGGTAAACTTAAATTATTTAGAAGAGGTTTGCCCTGTGGTATTTCCATGCTCGAAATTATTTAAACAAAAATATCTCAAGGCGCGCAAGTTCACCCCAAGGAGACACGAATTTTCACCACTTTGCCTAAACAACAATATATTATGTGGACAACATTGCTATTTCGGAGGATAATGCAACGTTTAATTAGCATTCATTAATGTTTTCTCACTACTGTTTTAGCATCCAAATGTATTGTGTAGCCAGTGAGAACTTTTGGTTCAGATCGCTGTTGCTTAGTATTAATTAGAACCTCGATTACTGTCACCCTAATTTTGCATTTTAAATAATCAAAAGAAAGAAAATACCAGAAGGACTGACACATCAAGGATAGAAAATGATGGTCGATATATGTTTCCGGAGATAGATGTTTGGTTTGTGCGCATACTACAGAGATCTCTCAAAAACATGTATATATAATTGAATGTACTCAGCACGCAGCTGCTGTTCCCTAGCAACATGCCATGATCAGGGAGTGTTAACATGAAACCTGAAATTACTCTTCCCAACTGCACAGTGCGCACACAGTGTTTGTCTATTGACATTTTAATTAACAACAATTAGAGACATTTCCTCTTGCGTGCTATATGGAGACTGAATGAACATTTTTGTCCTCGGTGTTCTTGCTTTTGTCTGAAGCTCTTTGAACACAAACCCAGAATACTCACAATAGAATTATAAATTATCTTTCTAAGGAACCTTTTCAATGGATATTCTGACTCTTTAGTTAACGGGGCTTTACTGAGAATTACATGTGCGTTATGGCTAATTCATGTGGGCAACCTATTGCAACTCTGCACTCAATGGTCACTTTATTAGGTAAACATGTACCACTGCTGATTAGTGCTAACATCTAATCAGCCGTTCATGTGGCTGCAAAGTATTGCATAAAATCATGCAGGCATGGTCAAGTCAAGAAGAGCTGTTGTTATTCAGGCCTAACATCAGACCTGGGAGAAAATGTGATTCAAAGTGACATTCACTGTGCAATGATTGTAGGTGCCAGATGGGTTAGTTTAAGTAGCTCAGAAAGCAGTGATCTCCAGGGATTTTCATGCAAAACAGTCTGAAGAGTTGATAGAGCATGGTGCAAATAAGCAAAAAAAAACAGCTCTCTGGACAGAAATTTATTTTTGTGAGGGAAGTCAGAGGGCTGGCTCAAGCTGACAGGAAGGCGCAGTTTGGGGTGCAGAACGGGCGTATGCAACATATGTACCTCATGGGGGCACCACATGTCGAGGTGCGCCAAAATAGTACTTGTCAAAAATACATATGTTACCAAATAACCAAAAGCTAATTATCTCTCCCGGGACGGAGTCCGGATGGGGAAGGTCTTTTTTGGCGGGGTTTCTTTCTTTTTTCTTTGTAAGCAACATTCCAGCAAAACGGCTCAACCAATCATCATGAAACTTTAAGGATAGTTGGGCACTAGTCCAGAATGGACCTTAATAAATTTTGGAGGTCATCGGGTCAAGGTCAAAATCATTTTATTGTAATAACTTTGGTAAAAACAATCATATCAACTACAAACTAAATCCAGACTGTGTATCTTTTAATTCTGCTTCCACTCATGTGGTACATGAGAGCGAATCTCTCAGTTTTCTAAGCGGAAGGGGCTTAAATGTCAGGGGGGTCAAGGCCATTGCTTAAAGGGATAGTCCACCCAAAAACTATAATTTGTATATCAATTACTCACCATTAGATATCTCGAATGGACAAACTTGTTTTTCAGGTGGCGCAGCTTTATGGCCACTGGAGAGTTTTGAAAAATTATCCAAATTCCTTTTTTTCTGGAAACAAATGGGATCACTTAGTAGCAACGGTAAAAAGTCCACAAAACATCTGTTGACAAACTTTCAAACCACCGTCAAACGCATCGTCCAGTATAATTCAAGCCTGCTTTGTCCACTCATATCCTCAGAACTCAAGAAACGTGGTTATATTTCAATAAAAATAATAAAATACCTCAGTTATGCTTCAAGTAAGCTCATGTATTCAACGGAAGTCCCGCCTCCTGGCTCATTCCCAGGCAGTAATAAAGTTTTTGAGAGAAGGGAAAAGACTTGTTTCAAAAACTTTATTAGTCTCTGGGAAGGAGCCGGAAGGAGGGACTTCTGTTGAATGCATGAGCTTACTTGAAGCATAACTGTCGTATTTTATTATTTTTAGCGAAAAATAACCACGTTTCTAGAGTTCTGAGGACACAAGTGGACAAAGCAGACTTGGATTATACTGAGCGAAGTGTTCAACGATGGTTTGGAAGTCTGTCAACTGAGGTTTTGTGGAGTTCTTACCGTTGCAACTGAGTGACCCCACTTACTTTGCAAAAAAGGAATTTTGATAATTTTTCAAAACTGTCCAGTGGCCATAAAGTTGCGCCAGGTGCAAAACAACTTTGTCCGTTCGAGACATCTAGTGGTGAGTAATTGAAACACAAATTATAGTTTTTAGGTGGACTATCCCTTTAAATTTGCTGAATCAGAAGCTAAAGCGCTAATATAATAGCTTCCGGTCAAAGTTTGTTCTGCCTGACAACACTTATTATTTAAAAACAATACAAAACAATCTTTCTGCATTGTTTGTTCATTCTATTTGTCTTCTTGGAATGGGTTTATATGCATTTTATCTTTCACATATACTTGAAATTTGCGTTAACCGTCATTATGCCAATACTGATGTTGCCGGCCCCTCATAGCAATGGGTAGTCGAGCAGTTATCTCGAGGTCATTCAAAGAACATGACAATTTGTCCAGTGCACAACAGTGGCCTCCACATTCGCCAGATCACAATCTAGTAGAGCTCCTTTGGGATGTAGTGAGGCAGGACATTCTCAGCATGAATGTGCAGCTGACAAATCTGCAGCAATTGTGAGAACATGACTAGAATCTTAAGTGAATATTTCCAGTTCCTTGTTGAAACCATCCCCAGTGGAATTCAGACTGTTCTGTGACCAGAGCAAGTTCTACCCAGTTTTTAAAAAATATACCCCATAAAGTGAGCTGTGAGTCTGTAATAAACTCTTACAACCTCAGATTTAGAGTTTGGATTACAATAAAATTAATATTTGCAAGCTCAAAATATCCAAAATGACAAAATTTCTGCATACTTCTTTTATAATACAGCAATGCAAAGCAAACATGACTAGGTTTTGTAAAAATTTGCCAAATCTATGAACGTTAGTTTGGCAGAACAGTAATATTAATTGTTCCTGGTGCTTGTTCGCTGCCTGACATAATATAAGAATAACTCATTATTATTCAGTAATTAAGATTTTAATTGAGATTAATTCCAATGACAAAATTAATTCAGCCATTGAGGAGTCCAATGAATTCAGTCAAACACAATCTGAGGTTTATGTAACGAAAGAATTAAACTACGTTTCTGCACCTGCAAATTGTCAGTTTTATTTCTGTTCTCCGTAACCAGTCAAGGATTCAATTTTTCCGCAGCAACCTGTCAATGGTCCATGAACATCTGATTATTAAGCGAAGAAATGTGCAGGCAGGCATAAACGTGTCATGTTTTGGCCAAAAGAACAGCATGCCTTATAATGGTATAGATTAATCTGATTTAATAAGTATTCTAAACACTATCCTTGTTTTGCAATTTCCCAGCTGACATTTTTTATGTTTATTCACTGGTGAATCAATGTTGTGGTCAATGTTGAATCATTGTTGAATTTTATTTTGATTTTGAAGGAGAAATTAATGTGGAAATAATAAAATGATCATGGAATATTTATAATTATTATAATAATTTATAAGGTTGAAATGTATTTTGTATGTAGCTGAGGACATTAAGTTGCTTCTGCAGGCAGATCTTGCTCAAATTTCAATGTTGATTTATAAAACTTTTTACACCCTTTTAGCACAAAACATTATTTCAACGTTTTTTCAATGTTGAAACAAAAAAAATGTCATTATATCAATATTTCAATGTTGAAATACGTCTGTCATATGCGAGCAGGGTTGAAATTCCAAATATATAAACTAAATGTATAAAGGTGATATTTGAAGTGTACTAATAAGAATGTAGCAATTGTATGTTTGCAAAGCTGTTTTCACCAAAAAACAGAAACAAATCTGGTAGTATGTTTTGTTGCATGGCATATTATGGTCCATACTAACCCTTAGAGCGCTGAATTAATTTTCAATTAAAAATGTGAATATTCTGAGCTGTTGAAAATCTATCGTGATAGGTTTTCAACGGCATCTGATTTTGATACCTTACATCATTGGGCAACTACAATTGAAGCACCTATTACTAAAACCCCATAAGTCACACTTGACTTGACTTTGACTTCTGGGGTTTTAGTAATCAGTGCTTCAATTGCCCATAGTGCTCTAAGGGTTAATGTGGTGACACCGATGGACCAGGTAATGCAGTACAGGTGAACACTTACATGCCACTGGACACATGGCGGTGACACACAAGCTGCAGAAATCCATGGACAGGACCTTGAAAGAGTACCAGAGGTGCTTACTGAGGCTCCCTGCTTCAGCTTCTGATTATAAAACTAATGCGGGACGCAAGAAAACATGACCAGAATTCTGCGGGACTGAAAATGCTAACATGTACCAGGAATGCGCGCACACACACACACACACACTCACACACAGGCGCTTGTTCGTATTACTGAGTTTTTATTGTGATGTCCGGTTGATGCAGCAGCTCTCTGAATCCAAGACAGTTGTCTCCCGTGGAAGACGATGAAGTCACCACAACCATAACCTTAACATGTGCACGCATACGCTTGCTCATATTTACACACGATAACATATACGCATGATGCATTCTTCCACCCATTCTCCACCACTGGCACTGTGTATGTGTGTTTATGTGCGTGTTTCAGTGGTGGGGGAAGGGCATAGTCACAAGGCCACAGTGATTGGATGTTGGATCAGAGCTTCTACAGTGAAATAGAGCTGTTATATCTGCCTGTATAAGTACCTGTATAAATTATATAATACATTGGAAGGCTCAAAGAGCTCTAATCACTTATTCCTTGCTGAATTGTGCCGGATTTATGCAAGATGATTGCAGCAGATATACTTTCAGTACATTCTGATTAACTATTAGAAGCGCTGGACCTTTATTCATAAAATATATTGAGTAAAAGTGCTGATTTGGGAACAGCTTCACACTTCAGCTTGGACCGTTAAAGGTGAGTAAACAGACCAGGGAAATCTGACTCTGGATCAGCTCTTCTTCACAAAGAGGTTTCATGAATACAGCCCCTGGTCTCTCGCATCAGTCACTGATCCCCGTGACTCACTGGTTGCCAGCCAGCCATGCAGAGTGAAAGGGAGGAGATCTTGCCTCAGGCGGTACTGTTGACGAGAGTCATGCAGCGGTTGTGCAGATAATTACAGCATGCAGAGGCACGAGAGATAATTGGTGTTCTTGCCGAGCAGTTACCTGAAGGCCCTACTGTCAGCTGTAAATGAGGGGGTTTAATTTTACACTGATATTTCTGCTTCATTTGTCCTCAAACAATAAATACACATGACATTCCTCTAATACATGCTCTCTCTCTCTCTCTCTCGATCCTGCGTCCCTCTCTCCCCCTCCCCTCTTCCTCTTCATCAAGCAATTTAGTTTCTGTTGTTCCCAGCTTTGAATAATTGGAAGCGACTGATGAGTGACATGAACTCGGCACACATGCAAATAATGGTAGTCAGTGGATGTAGAATACTGTGTATATTTGTTAATTTAATATGCACTATATGACATAATGTAGGTTATTTTAGTATGTTATATCAAAACTATATTTCATTCAATTAATTTTCTCTTTGAAAAGATTTTTTTTAGACTCTCCCTGTCTATATACCTCTGAAAAGAAAACCCCATAATACATGCTAACCTTGTGGTGACTATTTAAAAAAATAGTAAAATTAGTGCCTTGTCCATTGACTTCAGTACATTGTCATTGCAAGGCTAGGATGTAACATGGGGTGTCCCTTTATCAGAGTAAGAATCAGAATGTGCTTTATTGCCAAGTACGTTTACACATAGAAGGAGTTTAATCAGTTCATGTCTATGCAGCGTTAGCCATCTTGTTGAGGAAGAAGGAAGAACAAATGGACTGACTGCTATCAAATGATTGAACACTCTCCCATGAAGAGGCGATACAGGAGATGGTCCACTCGGGCATTGCTGCGGCCTCCTAAAAGTACTACCAAAGCATCTAGTGATTAGACCCATGGTAGGAGGCTAGGTTACAGTCAAGCAGTGGTTCTCAAACTTCCTCTGTTATGCCTCCCACCTCAGCAAGATTTTATTTCATTTTTATCAATCACTCACAATTTGGGCAATGGAAGTAAACAAAAAATTCAGGTCAGCAAGATGGCCTTTCTACTATGAGGGCACTTTAATTTATGGCACCAGGTGAATCATATTCTGGCAGCTTTTGGGGTGCTCCACATCCTCTCACCCCAGCAGTGGCTCTACGCACCCCCAAGTAGGCCCACCCGGGGGCCCACCTCAAGTTTGGGAACCACTGGTCTATAGGAATCTTCTCTCGCCACTCACGACAGGAGGAGGGCAGCGAAGGAATCCATTAATCTTCTTTTGTTTGTCAGCCCTTTGATGCTGCGCAGTTTCCGGCTTCTCCTGAGCTGAAATAATGTATATTTAATACCAGGCCAGCTGGTAGCGCAGCGATTCCTTCCAAAGTTCTTTGAAGTACACTGTGTGTAAACATCAGCTCAAAGAACACTGCCAATCAAGGATAGGCCATTTATTCACTCTTGTAAGCTGTAAGTGCATTTTCCTAGTAATTGTAAGCACTGATTTTAGCATCATTGTATGCTTTGTGCTGTTAAATCTTGTGCATCAGATGCCGTCATTGTGATACATAGTACGAAAACATTGCACCGCATTTTACATTTTTTAGAAACCCCAGTGTTGTAAGTCACTTAACCCTTTGAGCGCTGAATACATTTTCAGGGAACTAAAAATGTAATTATCCTGAGCTGTTGAAAACCTATCATTTGTCAACTTGTTTAAAAGAGCTCCCCTGCGGGAGGTGTCAGTACTACCCACTGGGCCACTGTGCCGCCCATCATGATGAAATTTGATGATGATAAACTCATTATAATTAAGACCTTTAATCAAAGACTGAAGTCTTTCAACATGAGAATGAGGAAGAGGCAGAAGGACTCTCTGACTGATCTAATAATCCATCACAGGAATTAATTCTCTAATACCAAGTGGAATTGCAATAGGCACCGTGAAGCACTCATTTATACGCGGGACAGAGAACTGAGCATTTAACCCCTAAAAACCAATGGACCCATATATGGGTCTGTCAAATGCAGCTGCTGTGTTCCAACCTGTGGAACTTCAGGCCTATTTTAAATGCTATTGCAGATCCTGAGGTTTCCAGCAATCCCAAATATGTCCTGTTCAATTACAGGGAAATGTGATGCAAAAGATCAAGATATAGTCCATTTGATACAATGTAGAGCCATAAAAACATGGCATCCTGGGTTTGAATACTTCTCTCAATATTAGTGAAATGTAGCTTCACTGAAGCACAGCAAGCAGCAGATACAGAATACAGTTCTAATGTGAAATGTCCCACAATATAAAACTGCTTTTTCTGACATCAAACCTACTTAAGGAAGTGAAAAGATGGAGTTTAAGGGGTTAACGAAGTAATGCTGGAGATGCAATATTGCCCTGTTTGTACTGTCCATATTGCACAGTTACCCAGTTGCAGTAAAACATGATGCAGTTCAATAAGCTCAGAGAAAGGTGACCTACGGCATAATGGCTGACACATGACTGGTACTCAGGAGGTTGTTGGTTTGAGCCCCAGTACAGTGCAGGTACAATGAATTTAGAGCAACTGTCTGGCCCTTGGGCCCTTAACCCCATATCGCTTCAGGAAAAATGGGCCCCTGCTAAATCTCATATATTGTGCATCGCTTTCAGTCAAAGTAACAGCTAAATAATTAATGTGCAGACAAACTGTAAACTCTGCTCCCACAAACAGCCCTACAAGTGGAATGGACTAAGAAAAACATTAGAAAATAAAATCAAACGACTTGAAAGTGCCACGGAATTAGCACTTGATATGTTTATTCATTATTTGTTCATGCATAAATTGCATAACCACTAGGCCCGATCAAACCAATTAAGCACAGCAATAGGTTATTTTAGGACCTCTTCATTTGTTTAGAGAATCTTTCACTGCGAGGAGAGCAGTTCACAGAATTAGCAGTCATCGTTGAAATCAGTGCAAAGTTGACTATCCCATGGTGTGTCTGCTCTCTGACTCTTGGACATTTCAGTAATCTCCCTGTGCAATCCAACTCCAAGTGCTATTGTCACCATTCTCAACCGTCTTTTGCACACCAGACTGTTAAAATATGAGTAATGGCTGCCATAAACCATATGCTTTGCTGTACTGAAATATTGCCTGAATTCTGCACAGTGGTCCTGACAGCCACATGATTATGATTGAAGAGGTATTCGGTTCACTGTCAATCGAACAACAGCCTCAGCTTGAATTCTTTATTTGTGGTTTGGACTTTCTCATCCATTTCAAAGAAACGGCTGAAATAAAAATGTACTTGAGCGCTTGATCATGTGTAACAGCAGAGCATGAGCATATATGTGTGCAGGACTAGGAAAAGGGGTTGGGATTCTTTTCCATTCTGAGATTAATGAGGTATCTTAGTGATATCCCAGTGATAGTGATATCCCAGCGCTACAGTACTGTCAATTTGCAACACTTCGCTGCGCACAAATTCACCCGATTTTTTCCCAAAATGAAAGGCTTGGATCACTCTTTGATTTTGTTTGGAAAATCTCAATTTTCATAAAATGACCATAGTGACCCCTTTTCCTAGTCCTGTAGACGTATAATGGTCTGCGTCATGCATTGGTCATAATTGTGGATATAGACGGTTAACATACCTTCGTTGAAATTGTGCGTCTTTCAATTGACATGGCAGTGTCTGACTTTCTCCGTCTTGACTTTGACTTTCCAACTAACTAAGAACCCAAACATCGATTGCTGTATCGGGAAAGAAAATGACGTGAATGCCTTTCAAAGCCCGCTGCAATTTCAATAAGAGCGTGTAGATTTTCTATATCGACGGTGATAGAAAAAATGACAAGCTGTTATTCTCCTGCGCTAATACATAGCAGAACAGTCCTTTTTGTCAGACTAATTACTTTAGCTGACTGCAGGATGTCGAGTAACATCTTAAAATAAGGCAACGGTTTTCACAGAAGTCCACAAGCTTGTGTCTTGTTTTCAGTCCAGCTTTGAGTAACAAACCAGCTGCTTTGCATTTTTCATTTTTTGGCAGCATCAGAATGAGCTCTCAGTGCCAAGACTTCTCGCCAAGTCAGGGATCAGTCTCTGCCATCAGGGTTCATTCAGTTGCGTCTCGCTGCGAGCCTTAGCTCGAAATGGGTTGTACTCTGACAGACGTAATTACCTACAAAAACAACATAATTGCTCTTTTAAGAACTTATAAAAATAATGTAAAAAAAGATGTAAAAGAAAAAGAGGCATAAAGCATACAGCAGAAACACTCGTCAACAGAACTATACATATAATTTGCCAGAAAGCCAGAGTTGCAGAATTCATACTCGGTCCGACTACTTGAGATGAACTCAGGTCAGGATTAATCTGGCTAATACGTAAACACCTTCCCTGCGCCCTGTGCTTTGTGAAGAGAGAAGGCATAACCGTTATCATGAATGATGGAGTCACCCCAGGTAGTGCGCTCTGGCGCAGACCCCATTTAATAGCTGAAAAAAGGGAGAAGGCGACGGGTGGCCCTGAGTATGGAATTTTTTAAAAAGGGTTTCGATGTACGGATATGATGACTGCACACTCAATGAGAGTTGGTGACGCAGCCCCATTGACAATGGACAGCACTGAGAAAATGTCTTGTCCTACGAGACCGGATGAGTCATCTCCCATTTGCGTCACTCTCTGAGAGGAGGGGGTGACGGAGGGGGAGAGAGAGAGCAAGAGAGAAAGTGAGTGAAAGTGAGAGAGACTGATCCAAGTCATTGCCCTTCGCGCACGCTCCCTTATCCCCACATAGCAGCAGGAGTAGGCCTACCTAAAGCACACAGCATCTCTCAGGTCATTCATTCACCAACAGCAAAATATCCCTGAAATTTCTGCACTTACTCTACTTCGGCGAGAGGCGTTCTGCGAGTTATTAAAAACTGATTATCTACCCGCCAAACCGTTCAGTCGATTTGATGCGCACTGAAATTAGTCGTCATTTCATTTCTTATTTAATCATGCAAACAAAAGCCCCGGTTCTGCATTCACAGCAAACGTCCCAGTGTTAACTGAACTCCAGTAGAGTTTATATGAGACCAACCGGTCTCAAATAAACACTACTGGAGTTCAGATAACACTGCGATTTTTGCTGTGTTCCCAGCTGTTATTACCAAATTTACAAATCAGAATAGTGAGTGACAAGAATCAGTCAACGCGAGAACTGATCACTTCAGTTCAATATTTGCGCAATTACAAGTTGTTGAAAACAGTGACTTACACTCTTTGTTAAATAGGTGGATTGAGTGTTTTAGTCTTTCATACGCAATATGCTGGCCATGCATTAAATTGGTAGTTTCACTGAGCAATTTATTTAATGAAGCACTGTAGGGTAAAAAAAAAAATAACTGATTGAAAACCAATATTAATTGCTAGCACCATAATTTATTCATCAATGATGAATATTTTCCTATGCTGTTGCTGTGTTGATCAAAAAGCTTTTAAATGCATGATCTTCACAAAATTACACTCATTTTGTTGGGGTTGTGCCGAACGATAAATTCGTTATGGCATACTCAACTCTAAAAAAGTTTGCTTGAGTAATTTCTGAGGGATATATGCTCAATCAGAGTAAAACATTTTCAATCGTTGTTTATTCAACACAGAAAATGTGGCTTTATAGACGTAGAGAACAGTGGTGAAAATTATATTTAGCGCAATAAAGCTTTGGGATAGGGTCCATTAATTGCAGTTGTAGCCGATTTTCCGTGTTTGTTGTGATGCTGCACTGACCTCTGCTGCCAAAGTAATGTATTGCCATTTTGAAAAAAATTTTGTGAGTTCGAACAGTGCTCCCCAACTGTGGTCTCGGGGACCCACTGCGAATGCTGCTATTGTTCCCACCACAATTGCAATAGTAAGGCTTTTGATCGGTCTCATTTACCCATGAAAGAAATACGCATGCATGGCATGAAGAATAAAAGACCCTTGAACATACTGTGTTTTTTTTCTATATTCCAAGTAATTAGGCACTGTGATATCATCATTGTGAATGCAAGGGTTTTAAGTTATAGGTAAAAACTTGAACTTTATTAGATGACACAGAACATTTGAATCTATTGTTGCCTGCCCAAAAGATGGTTACATGGTTAGTTTTTGCGAACGTGTCAAATAGTTTTCATCAATAAGGAAACTAATAATTCTTTACTAATTTGATTTGCTAATTTGTTCCTCCTCATTTCATGCAGTTGTTTCCAATAAATCACAGTGTGCATATGGAATTTTTATTTTTCATAGCTTGCATGGATATTCCTGTCAAAATGTGACTTCAAAGGGTATAAATGAAATGTTCAAAACACGAAAGGCATCTAACTGAGACTAATTAACAGCATGTTAAAATCCTGCAATTACAATTGTGCTTGGACCAAAAAAACAAAACAAGACAGCATCTACAGTGGGCCCCCAGGATCAACACAGGGGATGACTGTATAAAAATCAAATACAAAAATGATCAAATAATCTAAATTGCATCATTAATAAATACGTGGTGTAAAATACTTAATGGTGTGCCTTCTTCCTTTCATAAGCTCAGGTTTTAGATAGATATTGTGATTACATACATGGCATAGGTTCCCTCTTTCGGTGTGTGTCCTGGGCTTGTGAGTTCCATTTATCACAGTCATTTAGCATAATGAAGCCCTAACAGTTTCTTGAACAAATGTTTTAAAGTGTTTTTGCTGATCTGTCCATTCATTCACTGACAACAGAGAAATGTAGCCTACAGCAAACATGTTTAAATGAAAAATCTAATTCATAATTCTAAGCTTAGAGAGCAGAACTGTCATCCTAATGTGGGATCACAGTAAATCCATGTTCATATTCCATTCAATACATCAAACCCAAAATTTTCATTAGCCATTATTATTCTTTTTGTATGTGCTTTAGATGTGTACCTAATAACATGATGCATCTTCTCAGTTTCAAATTTGATCTGTCAAATTTGACCTGCATTGTCACGAAATATCTGTAATATTGCACAATGTGAAAATGAGAGGGTATTCGGGGTTTTTTTTTTTTCCAGTTATGATATAATCAGTAACTCCACCAGACACAGGAGGCACCAGACAGTAATTAAGAAAAATTAAGTGAAATTCATTAAAAATTAATTAAATTGGCTCACAGTGTGGGCCCAGGAGACCCTTCGTGTACAATGGTTGGTATTGTTTCAACCACAATTGCAATCCCAAAATTTTAACAAGGAGTTAATTTTACAAGATTGAACTGTTCTTGTTCATAAGGTATATTTAACCTACTTGTTTAAACCTCAGTATGTAAATGATAGAGGATAATTTAAAGTGCATAAATTGAAAAATAATTTGGTGAGAGTGTGGACATGTGGTCACTGACAAGTAAATGACATAGCAAATGATAACGAGTTAAATCCGCCTTGTAATAAAAGCTAGAAGTGACATATGCAGCGAGTAAGGACCTATTGAGTCACCATCAGCTTAAATTTGGTCAGTTGAAAAAATTTGAACCCTGAAAGAATATCATACATGGCATGCAGCCATAGTTATTTCAGACGATGTGGCTATTGAGGGCGATTAATCCCTTCGTACATGAAAAACGCCCAAAGAAATATCAGCAGCAGTTTAAAATTGTGATTGCACTAGTGGTTGGTAGGAAAGCTATCATTCACAGGGGGTCTCCAGGACCGCCTTTGAAAAGCACTAGTTGAAATAATAGGCTTGCAATTGAGGTTGAAAGGAAAACATTTACGGAGGCCCCCCTGTAACCATGGTAAGGGAGCAGTGTTCCAGAGGGCGTCGCTCAACCGTGCACCAAAACTCTTTAAATAATCATGTCACTCCGATTGAAAACAGAAAATGAATATTTACAACTTAAAGATATGAGTAGGTCTCTTATATAAAAAAAATCTAAAAATGACAGTATTGTTTACGACTAAGAGAATGAATTCCGACAAGACAGAATGACCCAAAGACACAACCACAGCTCAACTGAATTTGAACAAGACGCTTTTTCACAAGCGTGCGAGCTGTCTCAATCAATGACCAAACTGGCGCAACCAACGCTGTTGGAAAGAAGGGACTGCATGCCTTATATTTGATGGGCACTGCGCTGACCAGTAGCTGTTGTCCATGTCTTCAAAAGCGATCATCAAATCCTATAGGCTGCAAGACAATATCCTACCGGCAGATGGAACAAGAGCGGAGAATGCTCCATCAATATTTGGGGGCCTTTTTTATTGGGGGAGGCGAGGGTTTAAACCAATAGACTTATGGACTGCTGGTGACTGTGTGGCGTAAATCCCAATAGTATTTCATCTTTGATTCGGGGGTGTGCGCACAGTTCGCCGGAGAGGCGGGAATAGCAAAACCGGGTTTCTTGGTTCGGTTGAGAAGGAGTCTGGCCGCGGGGGTGTATAATTTGGTGCAGATATACGGCGAGAAGGGAACGGTGGCAGGATTTTTAAGTAACGAGATCACAGTCGCGTTTGAGAGAGCGAAACGGCGTATTTTCCTGTGGTTGATCAAGGTTTTTCCACTGCACCAGGTAGGTTATGATGGTTCGTTGCGTATATTTCCCCCGGAGAAAAGCCTGACTGACTAACGGATTATTTGTGGCTGGCCATTCAGCCAGCTACTGCTCAATGATGGAGGACTAGCGTTACGTGCACAAGCAAGCAATATATGTAGCTAGCCGGTTAGCTTTTTACATGTATATCTACTGGCTTCTAAAAAAGGCTACGATCTTTGAAAAGAAACTTGGTATTATCTCAGATTTTTTTGCAAACTGTTATTTGAATTTTTGTATGGCCTCCCATCTTATGAAGTTCTGTCACCCAGACAGCCTGCCTGCCTCCCACATTGCTAGCTAGCTAACTAGCGGACTTACCGCTAGTGCAGGGCGCACCACAGAGTGATTAGCGCTAATGTCATGACTTCAATGCAGCTGCAACGCAATACGTCGCTGGTAGAATATTTTTTTCCTCTTGTATGTTTTTGTGTACTTAGTGGCAGCATGTATGTAGATTTATAGCTGTGTGTTCAGCTGTTAAGCATCCGTTTGCGCAGCGGCAAATGGTAATGCAGTTTGTGGCTGGGTGGATCTGAGCGCACATTACCGACGCTGCAGTTCAGACGCGGTTAGCTCGCTTGCTAACCGGCGAAGAGGGACGCGCCGAATGGTACCATCACTGGCGTGTTGCGCTGTAACATTACTTGTCACAATGTTACCTGACTGCGCAGCAAATTTCTATGCAGTGGTCTGACTTGATTAGAATCGAGCTGCACGAAATTTGTTCGCAATGATGTTAAGCCGAGTCATCTCAGTCAAGCGCAGCCGGGACCGTTATTTTCGCTCGCCTTAGGTAGGCTGCAAGCCGCCGGTGCTGATGAATAACCGCTCAATGCCTCGCCAGAACCTGCCGTTGTGTCTGAATTATGGTATAGACCAGAGATGGGCAACGAGGGCCGTGTCTGTCCCTGGTTTTCACACCAACTTCTGGCCTTTAAGTAGTTGATAATCTAAATTCGCCAAACTATTTCTGAAATGTCATTTCAGGCGCATTTCGTTAAATTATCATGAATGGTCAACAAAGACCGTTCTCATCTCCCCACATAATTTTTTTCTTTGATCTAATCATTGGACAAATCTGTATTTGTCTAGGCAATCAATTTAACTCAATTAGTCAGGTTAATTGATAGAAATAAAAACCTGCTTACACACTGGCCCCCCAGGGACCAGAATTGCCCACCCCTGGTATAGACCATTGACTTTACGCTGACTGCTTGATAAACGCTAGACTTGGCAAATTAACTTCATATGAGCCCATACATCTAAAGTTCGCTAGATAACGTTACATGAGAAGGGTACCAGCTGAGATGCTTCCCTAAAGTTTTCTTTCCCCTTGCGCATTCTCCGCCTTCTTTGAGAGTGGGAGTCTTCTGACGATGTCGTGTTGAATGTAACATTTGGAGATTTTGAGGTGAGGTGGACCTTGATTTGCACTGCAAATTATATTCGGCGACCAGTTCGCGTTACTATTTGCGCAATATTCTGGGGACGCGCGCGAAGTTCGTGATGATGTTCCTGTGCGGTGATGCGCGTGACAGTGGCGCTCCCGGAAGATGTCTCCAAGTTTCCGCCGAGTTAAGCCGCTTTCACACTGGACGCGAAACGAATTTTTTGCGCGACAGATTACATTCAAAAAGACGTATTATTCGCGTCTTTGCATTGACTTTGAATCTAATCTGTAGTGCGAAAAATTCGTTTCGCGTCCGGTGTGAAAGCAGCTTTAGACGCTAGCCTATTTTTAAATGTGTACGTTAAGTATAGACCAGTAGAAAACCCCGCATTTGCTCTCTGTACATAAAGCAATACTACATTATATTTTGCATAATGCAATGTGTCGCGCGTGTTTTCTCCTGCCGACATGTGCGTGGTGCCTGTTGGACTATCTTGGAAATCTCTTTCAGGGCAGTGGTTCCCAAACCCTATCCTGGGGACCCACTGCATCCGCTGGTTTTGTTACAACCACAATTGAAATCCCACAATTTTAGCGAGTTGCTAATTTGTTTAAATTGCGGTTCTTATAATTATAGGGGTTATTTACCGCTATGAGACCTATTGTCAGCCTTTAAGCGCCCTGCGTTCAAACAGTGCTATACTGTAAATGATTTCATCCCAGTTGAAAACGAAGATTTTTGAAATTGAATAATCAATTGGCTTCTAATTGTCAAAATTGTGGACTCGTGGTTACTGAAACTAAACTTACCATGTATTAGGTCATTATGAATTTACAGACAATGCAAATTATGAGTCAAACCTGTTTGGTGATATTTTTTGTATTTGGTTGTAGGAAAAACATTTGGAAATAACTTAAAAGCAGGTTCAGAAACCTAATGAGCAGCTTATTGATTCACCGCTGACCTGAATGTGATCAGTCAAATCATAATGCCACCCTGGCTTGCTTCTATCGCCATATGAACGTTGGCGTTTTAAATATCAAGGAGTGCACCGCCATTTCTGTCAACGCGATTTAAGAGAGAGAAACGTCCCCGTAACTAAGAAAAAGTAACAGCTTGTTGATTCTGTGTTTGAAGTTATGCTTGGTACAGAAACCAGCATACAGAATGAGCCCCTAGAACCATGTTTGGCTCTGCTAATTTGGGATGCAATAATATGTCGTGGTTCATGTGTCAAATTAATGTGAGAGGTGTTAAGATGAAGATTTTTTTTTATGGTAAGGTCATCAATGGAGTTGCATCTGAAATGGTCTATGCTTGTGAGGGTGGCATGGCTTGTTGCTCAACCCTGCAAATGCCATCATAATGCTTATTTTAAAATCTTGAGGGCTTTGGGAAGTGGAAGGGGAAATGTGCTCAATTAGCCCTTATCTGTGGCTATGTGGAGATGGTTTACAGGAATTTAAACTACGCTGTGCTGGCAGAGCAGGCCCTATTTTTATTTTTTTTTATTTTGCGGTTGATGACTCTGATAATAGCTATGCGTCAGTGCTAGTGAATGCCAGCTCTTCTTGAGATTGGCGAAGATGCCAGCCTGATGACCGGCAGTTTGTCATTGTGCTTGTTAGTCATAGAGGTGTTGTGAGGAATATGTTATTGTCTGTTATATAATTCTTTTATTGCATTTACTCCTATCTTAGGATGTGTTTTTTCTCTTTCTTTTTGAAAGCATTTGTGCTAACCATGTTGAAGGCAATTTAAAAACTACCTCCTTTATTTCAGATTTATGAATGACAAAACTCAAATCTGCAACTGCGCGTTTGATGATGAACCCTGTAAGAACAATATATTGGGCATATTATCATGTGTATTAACAGTTTTATAGCCTTAATTTAACCCACTCTGAGTCAGGGCTGCCCAAATCTGGCCTGCAAATCCAAATCCAAATCCAAATCCAGTCCGGGTTTTCTCTCCGTCTGACAGGTTAAGTGAACAGATTGCCCCACTGCTTGACCAGACTGTCATTCCTATTGAATCCGAGCTCTCTGTGCTTGAGGACTGGGGTTTTGGGAGCCCTGTGAGTGCCTTTTTTGTTTTTCCCTGCGGTGCCACACTTCTCTTTTTGGAGGTGGTATTTGTGAATGATGCTTGGCCTTCCTGACCTGCCAGTGAGTGCCAGTGGATTTTACACTGAAGCAGCGGATCGTTCAGTTGTTATGACCGCCCCACCCCAACCCTGTAGAGGGAGGGGGGGACATACTGTTTTTGGCTCAGTTCCCGTCAGCGTTCCCAAGGGGTTTCCATGTCATATCTCGAAAACCTCTCAGTATTTCCTAAATGTTGTAGGTGCATTGATCGGCTGCTAAATTGGCGCCTTTTTGGTATTTTAGTCTTTCGGGAGGGTCATTTGTTTGTACAAGTCATTAGATGCCTAGTAGGCGTATCCTTGGGCTACTCTTGACCTAGATGGAGAACTACCAAACATAACTCAGTCAGTCAACTCTGTCACCTGATTTCACCTTCTGCATAGCCGTGTTTTCATGACGCGAAACCCAAATGCTTCTGGGTAATTTCCAGCTCTCAATGTGGATGTATAGATGGTTAGGCAGACGAAACGGTAAACCTTACTGGTAGCCCGAGTAAAAACAGATTCTTATTTGACTTGCTGGAGATGTGGCCTGGCTCATCCTCTCCCTCTCTCCTTCTCTGTCTCTGTCCCTCCCTTTCTTTCTCCCTCCATCTCTCCCTCCCTTCCTCCCCAGGCGAGCCGCTCTGTTGGGGAATCCAGACATGGCGCAGCGGAGTGGGCAAGAGGACCCGGAGCGGTACCTCTTCGTGGACCGGGCCGTGGTCTACAACCCGGCCACGCAGGCCGACTGGACCGCCAAGAAGCTGGTGTGGGTGCCGTCCGAGAGGCACGGCTTTGAGTCGGCCTGCATCAGGGAGGAGCGCGGCGACGAGGTGCTGGTGGAGCTGGCCGAGAACGGCAAGAAGGCCGTGGTGAACAAGGATGACATCCAGAAGATGAACCCGCCCAAGTTCAGCAAGGTGGAGGACATGGCTGAGCTGACCTGCCTGAACGAGGCTTCGGTTCTGCACAACCTGAAGGACCGGTACTACTCAGGCCTCATCTACGTGAGTCCCTCTCGCGACTCTCTCCAAGTGGTCAACTGAGTTTACTCGATGTGTAGGTTGGAGGGTTTCTCCTGTAACAGGAATGAGATGTGTTGACGGTAGACTCTCTCCTGTGCCAGGACTGAGGTGTATAGCTGGGGGACTGTCTCTTGTAGCAGGAATGAGGTGTATAGATGGTGGACTCTCTCCTGTGCCAGGAATGAGGTGTATAGATTGGGACTGCCTCCTGTAGCAGGACTGAGGTGTCTGGTGGGCTCTCTCCTGTGCCAGGAATGAGGTGTATAGATGGTGGACTCTCTCCTGTGCCAGGACTGAGGTGCATAGATGGTGGACTCTCTCCTGTGCCAGGACTGAGGTGCATAGATGGTGGACTCTCTCCTGTGCTAGGACTGAGGTGTATAGATGGGGACTGCCTCCTGTAGCAGGACTGAGGTGTCTGGTGGGCTCTCTCCTGTGACAGGAATGAGGTGTATAGATGGGGGACTGTCTCCTGTGGCACGAGGTTGAAGTTCGGGGAAGCTGGTGCTAATGTAGTATGAAGTGGTGACATCATTCTGACATTAATTGTTCTGATGTGCTGGATAGCTGGGGACTCCTGTGATCTTGACCCAGTTTATGACACACATTCCTGGAATAGTATTTGGGCCAGCAGTCCCCGGAGTCTGGATGATGCCTGTGTTTTGATTATTTTGGGTCTTTCTGTTGGGTTCCTGGTGTATATGAGGCGGGGGGATGACACTGGCGTTTGCTACAGCACTGTGAACTTCTGTTTTTCAGGCTAATGTTAGGAATTGTGTTGTGAATAACATCATCGCTTAAGGTATCAGACTACAATGTCTCATTGTCCTCCCGGCACATTCCAGGCATTCTCTGGTGGGATGTAAAAAAAAAAAAGAGAACTATGTGAGACTAATGATGAACAGTTCAAAAAGGAAGTAATTTTGCGCTCTGGCTGACCACCTTGTATTCCCCTCTGGTCATGAAAATCTAACTGCTTAGTCCCCATTTTGAAAGCACGGTGGCGCATTTTCCTCCTGTGGACTGCCTCGTAATGGCTGCCGCGTGTCCAGGTGTATTCGCAGAGGTTGATTGCGCTATCGGTTATTGCTGACCATTCAGTTTCGTCCTGTTGCGCCGCGTCGCTTGGCTGCTCGTGGTGAACGTCGTCAATGCACTGCAGGCTGTATGAGCTGCGAGTGCAGATTTCTCGCCGAGAGGAAACCAGACTGCTGGATGGCAGCCTCTAATTAGGGAGACCACTCCCATCCCAGCTGCATGCGGAATGAAGTTCGGGGGGGGGGGAATGCGTAACTGTGATGTTCATGGAGGAAAAGCTTCCCCTGGACCCACCCAGCAGGGCCAAACACATGTGCCCCCCAGTCTGAGATCCGTGTTTAGAGGCGGGCTGGGGCATCGGAGCTCCCGTTCTGTGCTGCTGTGAGGCCTGCAGAATTTGGGCGGGGAGCCGGCCGCTGTGCTGAGTCACTGCTGGCTAACGGCAGCGCTACAATAACCGGCCCTTTGTCTGTGCTGATAAGCATAGCTGCCTGCATTTTTAGACCCCAGGCTCGAAGCGTTCTCCTAATTAAAAAATAGCTGGATGCATAACGCTCTCTCTCTCTCTCTCTCTCTCTCTCTCTCTCTCAGTTGTAATGTGGGATGAGGGCTCTCTCTCTCTCTCTCTCTCTCTCTCTCTCTCTCTCTCTCTCTCTCTCTGTCTGTTGTAATGCGGTAAGAGGGGTTGTTTTTCTTTGTATTTAAATGTACTTGTCATGAGCCGAGCTTTTACCGGCTGTGTGATGTAGTCTTGAGCATCATTATTATCTAATGGAGGTGATTACAGGCTGACTCACTGCACCAGTGTAGAGCCTTTTACGTTTTAGTGGAGCAATGTAACAGATATCTGTGGAGCAGTTGTTCCACTGGACGTAATGTACCGTCATGGACATTCTTATTCAAATTTCATGTGTGGTGGGGAGAGGCAAATTTCGCTCCGAATATTTAAAATATGATGACTCCTCTGACTGTTTGTTGCCGTTTCTGATTAAATTTGTGATCAGTGTTTTGGAGCGTTTGTATGCGGCCGATGTGTAGTGTTTTCCTACTTTTGGAGTTGCAAGTATCAGATGGAGGACAGTAAGGACCATCTTAGATAATCCTTCATCTCCCATTTCATATATTTGGTTTCACTGTTGAAGGCATCTTTTTTTTTTTTAATCCCAACAACCAGTGCCGGCAGTGGTTGGCCAATAGGGATAATTGCTTTTTTATTGTGCTGCGCAGGAAAGCATTATATTGTTTGTCAGTGTAGCCAAAGTGTTTTGCGAGTGATTTTATTTTGCATGCAAAGGCGCATGTAATGCTGGGAATCAGGAGTGTATCAGAGTCAATGTTTAGCTTGGCTGGGGAGGGGGACGGGGAGCTTTGCAGAAAGTCAGAAGTCATAAAATGGAACGTGACAGCTGTGAGGAAGACTTGGGAGTCTTTTTTTGCAAAAAGCATGAACAAAATCTTGAAAAAAATCTGTAAAATATTAATTTTTGGTTATTGCAACTGTTGGTCAGGCTTCTCGCTGTGGCTTATTTATTCATTTATTTATTGGCTGATGAGACTTGGTCTCTTGCACAGGGCCAGAAGAGGGAACAAGAACGTTCAGTAGACTTCCTTTCTGAACAAATTTCCACCCAAACTAACATGCTAACTGTTCTTAAAACCACTTTGACTGTAGTCAAATCATTGGTGATGGTTTGGGTGGAGATTTGCTCAAAAAGGAGTGCAGGCATGAAGGTTAAACTGCATATTTTTGATAATGAGCGGTTTCATTTCCTCCTCTTGCCACTGTTAAATCAAAACTTAAAGTGATCGCTAATCGGCTTCAGCAAAGCGAGACACCCCACGCGCGACAGCGACTCCATGATCTCATTCTGTCTATCATGAGTCATTCTGCTTAAAAGCAGTCCGTGGGCCATTACAGTTCGCATGCCTGTTCTTTAGGCTGGTGTTCATCCAGACCTGGCCTCTCTGTTATCTGGAGATGTACGAAAAATTACTGTGTGATGTTAGCAGTACATTGACCCTTGGAGCGCTATAGTCTACTATAGGGGGCCGCCAAGCCAATGTTGACATGGAGAATAAAAAAAAAAATTTGAAGTATGTATTATGATTGGTCATTATAAGTGGAAAACTCATTGTAATATATTGCTTAACTGTAAAAATGTAAATAATCATGTATATATGTATAATATATTGAAATAAGTACATTGAAACTAATCAATACTATTGCTGTTATTCCGTGACAATTTGCCTCTTGTAATTCCGTGACATTGACTTTTTGAAATTTCTTGCCCATAAAGCAGGGTTAAAGTCAATTTTTGTTTCTATAACTTACAATAATAACAAAAAACACCTTAAATATGAACATATTGAAGTTTCATAACTTAACTATGACAGGAACATCATTTTCTGAATAGTTAAACACAACATTAAAATTCCGTGACTGAGTAGTTTTTGCTTGTTTCTTCTATGAATTTCTCAAAAAATATATTTTCACTAAATAATATTAAAGAACAAGTTAATACCTTCAATATGACATATCATACTTGATTTTATCTTATTTAGTTGTAGAGTTACAACCCAAATGTAGTGGGACTGTAATTCCGTGACAGCTTGGCGGCCCCCTATAGTTCCCCAATGATGTTAGATATCAAAATCAAATGCTGTTGAAACTATATCGTGTGGCTACTTGTTTTAAGCAAGTTGCCATACGATAGATTTGCAACAGCTCAGGATAATTACATTTTTAATTCCATCAAAATTTATTCAGTGCTCTATGGGCTAATCTGTTGAAATGGATGGTGGGTGCTATTTTAATAATAGTATTCCTGTATACCGAAATGTTGGCTGAGGTAATTGTATGTTACAGCTGGTAGAATGAAGCATTATTATACTCTTGGTAAATGTGATCATTTTAATTGTACAGCCAGGCAATGTTGGCAAATGTGAGAGGCCTTCAACTTTCAAATCGTTCATCAATGTTTAGCAACAGAAAGCTAATGGTGTGTGTGGCCCCTTTAATGAGTATGCGTAGAAGTGTGCTGTTATTGGCTCTGCTGCACCAGGCTCTGATGTGAGGATCTGGCGCAGGAAGCTGAGCACAATTAGACTCCATTATGTTCTGCCCCTCTGTGCTTGATATTCCCATTCGGTGGCAAACCTGTCCTCTGCCTGTGATTGGTTGCCTGCGGTTGCCCATAGTTACCCGCACATTGCTGCATTGCAGTTGGTAAGGCCAGGCTTGCGTGGTCCCCTACATGCTCAATATATGAAGCGCAGTGTTGCTATGGCATCGTCATGGGCAACAACCGATTGAGGATGTTTTAAATAATGGCATTTCATATGGGCATGAGTTTGGCGGAAGACTTCAGTAGGCGAACACCATGCTGTTTGTTTTTTTTTCCCTTTCTTTTTTTCTGAGCATTTTTCTTCTAACTTGGCAATCTTTTGAAAAAGTGGCACTTTTTTCATGAAATGTGTGGTCTGTTGAAGTTGAATATGTAGTTTAACAGGGTTGGAGTCTCTCTGAGAGGACATTGTTTTAAGGCCCAGAGCATCGCTGGGTTGGTCATTCTCGCCAGACAGACAGGTCTCACCAAATCTGAGCATTGTGTTGGTTCCAGTTTAATAGGAAATAAAACTGCCAGAGATTGGTCCTCGTTTGTTTGCATTTCATTAGAGCCTCATTGTGTTGTCCCTGTGTAAGAAATGAGGGTCCAGAATCTGCTACTTTAATTGGTCCATCCTCCCGGGAGATGATTTTAGGATGGAGAGGGGGGTGAGAGAGTGGGGTAGGGAGGGGAGGCGGAAGACTGATGCATAGTGGGAGAGGACAGGAAGTGAAGGATGTTGTGTAGTGTTTGTGTAAACATAACCTGAGCCAGCTTTACCTGGGGATTTGTGGTGAGTTATCACCTGTTTGTGTTTAATACGGGGTGTAACCGTGAAGAAATGTTCTGTGTGATGAATGACTCCAACCACCTCGTACTACTAGTCACATTTTCTACTTCTTTATACAAGAGGGTATTCATTCATCTCATTGCCGGAAGTATTGGGACACTCCTTGGTCAGGGGGTGTATGGACTCGACCTCTTTGTTCTGCTGAAGGAGAATCTTGACTGTTGGATACAAAGGATTATATCTATCGGCGTTCAACTGTGGCTTATCTCTGGAGTGCTGTCAACAGTTAGAGGTGGGCAGTACTCTGTTATGGCGTGACCATACCTCCATGTAAAGGCTGAAACATGGTTTGTCAAGATTTGTTTCGAAGAGCTGGACCTGGCCCACTCGATGTCTTGACCGCAGCGATATCAAACACAGTTGGAGATGAGCTGGAGGGCTGACTTCACGAGGCCTAATCGTCCAACTCCAGCACCTGACCTGTCTAATGCTTTCCTGGCTGGAATGAGAACAGATACCTGTGGTGATGATCACATTTGGCCTGTTGCCATCCCTGAAACATGGAGGCTGTTATTGCTGCAGACAACTCTGCATTAACCCGTAAAGTGCTGAAATAAATTTTTAAAAAAGATGATCAAATTTAATCTTGTGCTGTCGAAAACCTATCATGTGGCAACATGCAGGGGAGCTCTTTTAAAAAAGTTGCTTCGTGATAGGTTTTCATCGGCTTTGATTTTGGTATCTTACATCATTGAGCAACAATGGCATTTAGCGGTCTAAGGGTTAATTCTGATGATTTTTGTAATGAGATGTTGGATGAGTGGGTGTCCTCTTACTTTTGGCCAGTGTTTCTCAGCATTACCCAGTAAAGCCTGTGTGGATGCGGACTAGTCTTTCAACACACCTAACTCGACCTAGAAAATTCTTCAGTCAGGACTGGGGGTGAACTCCAGTGTGTCGGTGGTTGAGCGGAGTAAATGCTGGGACCTGCACCAGCTCTCTCTGGGTTGGGTTTAGCTGCCTCGCTTCAGGTCACATGGTGCATTACAGTAGTTTGTATCTGAGTAACTGAATGTGCTCTGGCCGTGAATACTGAGCGTGGTAATGAATAGCCTGCTGGCTTTGCGCTTCCTGTCGGCTGACGCTCCACCTGTCGGCTGGGGGGGTGGGGGGGTTGGCTGCTGAGGCTGAGGTATGTTAATGACCCTGAAGTGCGGCCGTAAGGGACACCGGTGAGGACGGGGGAGAGTAACGTTATACAGCCTCCAGGCTCATGATTAATATAGAGGAGTGCGAGAAGAGGAGGAAGGCAGGGGTATTCCCGCACGTTTCCGATGTGTTGGGGAGGGGCTACGGCCGCCGTGGTTACCCTGACCCCCCGCGCCCACACACCCACCACCCCACTTCAGCTGTTTCATTCCCCACCTCCCGCTACTGTTCTTTCTCAAGGCTGAACTGTACTGTCGGAATGGTTCAAGTGTTCCTCTGTCATGGGGCGAGAGCGGGGGAGAGGGAGGGAGGGATGGAGAGGAAGATGGAGGGAGAGGGGGAGATGTATCCTTTGGGTGCTGAAAATCCTTGAATTTTAGCCCTTGGAGCACTATAGGCAACTATAGTTGCTCAGTGATGTAAGATATCAAAATCAGACTGCGTTGAAAACCCTGCGGGAGCTCTCTGAACAAGTTACCACATAGTTTCAACAGCTCAGGATAATTACTTTTTCAATTCCTTGAAGATTTATTCAGCGCTCTGAGGGTTAATGTTGTGTTTTCAGTGTTTGATAAGCGTTTGGATTTTGAATAAAGTACTTGAAACGGCTGTAAATTTTTTATTTTAATTTAATTATTTCCATAATGGTCAATATCTGAGTAGTTTGTAAATGTATTTACCATGGCTGTAAAGTGCTGAGAAAGCTTGAAAATTGCGTGAATTTGACGAGAGACAGAGAGGGAGAGAAAAGGGATGAGGGAAAGGAGGAGGGATGAGGGACTGGGAGATGGAGAGGAAGGCAGTGGGGAGAGAGATGTTCAGAGAGGGAGTGAAAGAGTGAGGAAGGAGAGAGAGAGAGGGAGAGAGAGAAGGGGGGAGAGTGAGAGGGTAATTAGCCCTGGCTGTGAAGAGTTCCTCTCTCCCACCGGCTCTGCCGTGTGCCAGACCGCCTGTATTGGGCACATTCTGTTTCCATGATGGTCACCACATCCGTGTGCTTACATGGCGGGTGTTTGTTGTTGCTGTGAGAGATTTGGGACCGCGCCCACTCCTGTCCCCGCTCGCGGCCCGGGCCAGCTCTCGCCCCTCTTCTACGCGTGTCACCAAGTGACACTCTATATATAGCGGCCTGCCTCGCTGGTGGTGGGAGGCGATGGGTTTTTAATTGGCAGCGTGAAGAGAATCGAATCTAAATTGCAGGGGTTGTGTTTTTCCAGAACCTTTCTGAGGGCTTTTTTCCCCTCAGAGGGTTACGAGCTTTGACGCGCGGGGAGTAGCTTGGCTTGGAGGGTGGGCTGTTCGCCGAGGTTCTAAAGTCTTGTTTGACTGAGTTGTAACTGCAGTCATTGGGAGCCTGTGGTCTCGTGGCTGAACTGCCTGACAGGGACTCGGGAGGGGGTTGGTTCTCGACCCAGGCTACATCTGGATCCTCCTGGATAAATGACCTTTTTCATTTCCTTTCCACTTTTCCTTGACATCACACGGATCAAGGGACAGTTACAGGGAGATTTTAAAGGTAACTTCAGAAGAGAAACCCAATGTCCTTTGCGTCAATACATCATAAGCTTCATGGCGAAGGTTACCTGAGCAATTGACCTATGGCTAAGCCCCACCCTCAAATGGGATGAGCCAATCCCAGTGCATATTCTCTCCCTATATACTCGGCCATTCTGAACTTCCATTGAAATGCATTATGGAAACTTCAAATCGTTCCCTTTTATGGGGTTTTAAAATGTTTCTAAGTAAAAAAAAAAAATGGTCAAACGCTGCGCTTGGGGTAAATTTAACTCCGATACAAGGTATCCCGAGAGGCTGGTCGATGGAGTGTATTTTATACCCTTCCCAAAGCCACAATCATAACCAAGAGAAGTGTCTCGTCTGGATAAACCTGCTTTCACACCAGGCGCGAAAAGAATTTTTCGCACAGCAGATTACATTCAAAGTCAATGCAAAGACGCGAGAATACGCGTGTTTGCGTAGACTTTGAATGTGATCTATCATGCGAAACATTTGTTTCGCGTCTTGTGTGAAAGCAGCTTGAAGCTTTGTGGAAGACCCCACTATCAGCTTAACGTAGCTAACAAAAGTCAACAAGAATGTCTACATTTGTTCCAAGCCAAGTCAACATCCTGTTTAAGGCGACATCTTGGCATGGTAGCTAGCAATAATAATACGTAAATTAAATTTATTACCCTGCGGTGCACGAACAATGCTGATCCTCTATCTTGTGTGAGAGTGTGACGGAAACAAGATGCGGTTGATCGCGTTTGCACTGAGACCTGAAAATTTTAGCTTCTAATTTAAACTTTTCATTGACTTCTCCACTGTAAATTCATTAATGTATCCCTCCAATGCATAGTGTAACTCCATTTGCTGACTTCTTGATGATACTTGAGCCTTGTTCTATCGGTAAAAATCATCGATAGCATCTTGAAAAATATCTCTGACTGTGATACCAGCCATTAGCGCCTGTTCTAAAATGATGATTGTTTGTCCGAGTCAGTGGAGGGGGGGGGGGACTTTGAAACCAAGTGGTGTTTCCAGTCGCTACAGCTGCAAAGGATTGTGGTGCATATTTGATGTCTCCTTTCTTTCCAAGGTTGGTCCTGTGTTTCCTTGCTGCAAGGGAGCAAGGAAGGAGCTAATCACCTTCTTTCCTTCATGAAATGATCAATTTGATGCTCTTTGTCATGGCTACCAGCCGAACTATTTGTGGTTCACGCCTGTCTGGTAGGTTCCTTGCTCTTTAGAGAATTCAGATGCGGCCCCAGTTTTGACCCAACAAAAGCAGTGCAGTTCTTGGGGGCCCCTGAACAAGGCCCAGAAACCCCACGTTGCCCCAAGGTGGAATGGTTTCTGCTTGGTCCAATCGACTATAAGTCACTTTGGATTAAAAGGAGCTTAGCTCTGAGTTTGCTGTAAATGAGCTCTGTGGACTGTTCTGGAACTCCTGCTGCTCCAGAGCTCCCTCTGCTCCAGAGCTCCTGCTGCCGAGCCCGGGGACCCTCTGGTGCCTGCGGTCTGGTTCGTGGCCCTGGATCATTATTATTACATTATTACATTACGCTATATTATTGGAATTTAGGTGCTTTTGTCCAGAGTGACTTACGACACAAAGTAGATAAGTAGTTTAAAGAGGTGCTGAAAACCTTGGAGGGAATTAATTTTCTATATTTCCAGAAGTGGTGTGGCATTCCATTCCACCATGAATAAAATCATTCTTCCCATACTTCTGTGTGCTATAAACACTAACTTGGTTTGGAGGCATCATTTGCTAAATTTGAATATTTTAGTGCAGGCATGGTGCGGGGTTATGGGGAAGAGCAGAGTACGGATTTGCGGCAGTTGACTACTCAGCTTTTATCCCTACTCACTACCCCTTACTCCCTACTCCCTACTTCCTACCCTTCATTCCCTGGCCTTGCCTGCCTGCCTGGTGCACATCTACAGTGGTTCCCTGGAGTGCCTGAATGTGTGGTCATTAGACTTCAGAACAGCAGGCCTCTGTCATGGCCTTACTGCTGTGTGTACGTCTGGCCTTGGACCAGTGCAAGGGCGCGTTCCAGCTGTGTGTGTGTGTGTGTGTGTGTGTGTATGTGTGTGTGTGTGTGTGTGTGTGTGTGTGTGCGTGTGTGCGGTGAAATGGCAGCAGTTCAGCCCCCTCACTTGTCTGGAAACCCTACTGTTCAGGTCCTCCCTGCACCAAAGGCTTGATAATTGGTGCTCATTGAGAAAGAGAAGAGTGGGACTCATTACGCTCGTCTGCAAGTGCAGCTTTATATAGCCACAGAGGATAAGGCTCCACTGTCTGCTGGACTCCACTATCTGACAGGGCAGCCCCGTCCCCCTGCAGAAATGGGTGAATTTGGCCCCATCATGACTTCACTGTGACCCCCAGGCTCACCACTGTTCCAGTTCAGCAGCTGGACTCTGGTCATGGGTACCCCTCTGCCTCTCTGGTCTGGGCTGAACACACACGGTGTAATCACAGGAATGTGGCTCTGCTGCTCAGCCAAGCCTGTTGGAGATGGGGGAGGTGCTTGAGCGTCAGTCTCCATGCCCCAGCCAATGAGGGAGGCTTGTGGACAAAAAGGGTTGGGTTGGGGTCACTGTGGTTTGCCCTGCCCTCATCCTCGCTGCTACATGCTGTTAACTATTGGGGCAGCACAGTGTATGGGTGTGTGACGTGTGTCCCAATACTGCTGTGGACAAGACTGTATAGGGCAAAACATGGTACGTGGCTGATCCGTCTGTGATTCATGCCTGGAATTGTGGGCAGTTTGTCACAGGGCCAGTCGGCTGTACGATCTGTGATGTTAATTCCTGCATATCCAATGTTCATTCAGTTTTCCCTATTGGTCTTCATTGTAATTGTTATTGTATCTGTGTGGATGTGTTGTCAACCCCCAGTTGGCTTAATAGAAACTGTTTGAGCCAGTTCTATTTGACAGAGTTATGGTCAAAAGAGAGAGTGAGCTAAGTCTGTCAACCAATGGTGCAACTTCATCACTCACCCTACCATGGACATCCTTGGATGTAGGGTTCAACTGTTCTGGGCCAGGAAAGATTTATCCCCATTTTCTCCAATCATCCTCATGACCCATCTGGAGGCGAGATGATCGAAGAAATGGAGAGAGCTTCCTCTGCCTGCCGTGCTCCGGGTGCCGGGGTGAAGGAGCGTGCAGCGGTGGCGAGGCCACTGCAGTGAGCCCCAGATGTGGTTATCTCCTGCTGTCCTGCAGTTCCTGCTGCAGAGGTGCGGGAGGAATGCATAATGAAGGAAATGGTGCATCCCTCTGCATCTTACCTTAATGAAGCTAATCTCTTTTTCGCCCTGTGGCAGTTCCATACCGACTCGCCCTGCTGTCTGCTCGCGTTTCTGTGCGCTCCTAACTGCAGAGCCCGACTGCTGTGCATCTTTGTCAGAACCATGGAATTCTACAACGGAAGAGCAGACGTGATTGTCGCATAAATGCGCCAAACTGTCGGCCATATTGGGCAAGACTGATGACCTGGCGCCAGCTTGTCTTGTACTGCTAGCGCACACAGCTCATTGGTCACAGCATTGCTGATGGTGCCCGCCCCACAGCAGGTAGCATTGCTAACCGCTAACCGAGCTCATGTCCATCACGCTAACGCTTTTCCGCTACACACTGCTCTTACCTCTGTGGTTTCTGTACATGCTGTATTGCTTTTTGAGCTGTATGCTGCTCTACATATGAGTGTCAGCTAACTGTCAATGATCACACCTCTAAACATAGCAACCCCTTACCGCGTTTAGCTGCAGGAACTCCTAACGCTATCGTTATCATTATTATTATTCCCGCGCTATGCTGAAAGATTGCCATGGCAACGGAAAAACACAACCTTATGAGCCCGACTTTTTTCCTGGTGCGAGATATTGCGCCTGGATGCTGAATTCTTGGTGAACAGCCGCATTTGTATCACCAGTGCGGGCTCCAGTCTCGGCCCTCATTGTTCTCTGCCATTCGCTTAGATTTTAGGAATTCCATTTTGGCAACGTTTTCCGTTGCTGTTTTGGCAAGCACCGGGTGTACAGTTCCCTGTGCTGATGTGCGCATCATGGGCGTGAAACTCAATTCGGATTCCTCTCCTTTTAAGCCTGGATAAGAAATTTCTGAGTTCCCAGAGCAATGTTGTGACCTGTTCATCTGTGACACGGCCCTGTGTTTTCTCTCTGCTGGGCTGTTTGCTACACTGTCTGTCTGCCTGATGAGCATGGCTAGATTTTGGGTTGTGCTATCTGGATTGTAATGTGCACTGATGGCTGGACTATCTGCTGTGGAGTGCACACTGTTTGCTGTGCTGTCTGATCTGGTTTGTGCACTTTTGGCTGTGCGATCAGTAGCTATGTTGCCATTTAATTTTGAAGCGAATATTGTGAAAATTAGCAAAAACGAAATGCGAATTAAGCGAATAAAAATTTCCATATTTTTCCTTCATGCGGTTGAGAGCACATAAACAGCACTACTTAGACGGTGACTTGCGTGCGTACGTACGTTGTTGTTAGACAATCTCAAACGGGAACATGGCTGTACTATGTTCTCCGGGGTGTGGGCTGTTAGCTGTGCTGTGTGCTCTGGCGAGAGGGTTCTTAGCTGTTAGCAGTTAGCTGTGCATGTGCTCAGTACACCCTTAGCTTCAGCTGTTGGGTGGCTCTAAAACTTGACTGGCTCTGAAGAGCAGTTTTGAGCTCATCCAAGGTCACACGCTTCATTAGTGCGTGGTGATGAGTCCCTCTTCTCTCCACTCTGCCTGTCTCCTTCCTCTCTATTTATCCCCTCCTGCTGTTCCTGTGTGTGTGTGTGTGTGTGTGTGTGTGTGTGTGTCATCCCAAACTGACCCGTTGGCCTGATGCCAAAGTTGGGGAAAGGGCTGAGAGGATGATAATCATTCCAGCTGTACTTGGAGTGTGATTTGGAGCGTTTCTCTTGGCACTGGACTGGATTTTTTTTTTTTTTTTGGTCACCTTAGGAAACTGCTGGCATCATTAACCCCATGAAACTTATGGACACTCATGGGTCTGTCGTGTTTCTCTCAATATAAGTGTGATGTAGCTTCAGCAAAGCGCTGCAGGCGGCAGAAACAGAATGTGTGTGTGACGGGTTGTCCTACAATGTGGAAAAATGCGTTATCTGACTTTGAAGAGAGAACCTAAGTGAAAAATATGAGTTTAAGGCCTTAACGCAACAGACATTCAGAACTAAATCCAAACAACCTAAACCTATTTTACAGCTATTTAGTCTATAATGTTACTCAAGTATATTTTGACATTCCCGGATGAGCGACTGAATCTTGGAATTATGTTTTGTGTGAATTCTGTCAGTGTAAATGTTTGTAAAATACAGAAAACAGTTAATTTTAGGTCATAGCTGATCATTCTGCTATCTGTACTTAATCAAACTATTAAAATTCCTCTTATTTCCAAATGTAAGTGGTATTTATATATGGACGAACGTTTGATATAGTAACATTCAAGTAAAATATAATCTGTTTAAATATATGTTGCAAGAATGAACCCAGTCCTGCAGTTGTTTATATTGCACTCTTTGCTTTTATGCAAAAAATTCTTATTGTGCTGCCGAAGTTGTTTTTCTTTTCTAATTCCTTTTATTTTATCCTGTTCCTCCTCTAGACATACTCTGGACTCTTCTGCGTCGTCATAAACCCTTACAAAAACCTGCCGATATACTCGGAGAATATCATCGAAATGTACAGGGGCAAGAAGCGCCACGAGATGCCCCCTCACATCTACGCCATCTCAGAGTCGGCCTACAGATGTATGCTTCAAGGTGAGCAGCTGCTAGTCTATGTCCGTGGGGGCCTGGGAGGGAGTGGGGGTCGCACCTCTGGTTTCTAATGGTCAAGACATACAGAAAGCTTTCAGTCTGGTTTGACCTTGAGCCTCTATTCAATTAAAATGGGAGATGACAGGTTGCATCCGAATGGAATGCTGGGACTACATGCGGAGTGGGACTGTAAGATTTTTTATTTTATTTTTTTTTAAATGTGCAAATAATATAGACCGGTTACAAGTCAACATAGACAGTCTTACTAAGGTGTTTAGTCCTTCACCAGCGTAAAACTTTACGGGAGGGATGGAGCGCCTTCCTTCCCCCGCTTTGGTGTTTTGGTGATGATAATTGGGAGCGCTGTCTGCCAGTTCGTTTCAAAATCTCCCTTATGAGTTCAGGTGTTTTGGGAGATGGTAACTGAGTTGGGATGATTGAGCAGAATGACCCTGCACTGATTTGCAGTGACCCTTCTGCCTTTAAGGGGGCGAGTGCACCGAAACCTCACCAAAAAAATGAACAAAAGCATTTATCCAAGTTTTTTTTTCTTTTAATTTGTCACCAGTCTGTGTGTGAAGAGGTGGAGAGTGCGTTGCCAGGCGAATTGCGGTGTTTGCTGCGTCCTCACCGTTCTTCCGCACACTTGATATACAGCAGCCGTCTGTCGGCAGCTGCGGCTTGCAGTGCTAATGCTGGTTGTGAAATGTGCCTGAGTTTTAGCCTTTTATTGTTGTTGCCATTGATGCCCGAGGCGAGCGTCAGCCTGTGAGACTGGATTTAACACACAAGTGAGCTGTAAGCCATTCTCCCGCCAGTGCTGACGGCCGGCCGCGGCCGTACTGGACCGGAGCCAGTGTGTGCAGCACGGCTCCTCTGGGACGCTGCAGGGTCACCTCTGCCCCTGGTGCGTGTGTGTGTGTGTGTGTGTGTGTGTGTGTGTGTGTCGGCTCTGCTGCTGCTGTCATGGTTTTTATATGGCTGGTACTGGTCTTGATGTGGTAATCAATCAGTCAGACTTTATTTACAGCTAACACCCCCATAAAAACCAGCTTTGCAAAGCTCACAAAGTACTGTTTGTTTTTTTTTTTTTTGAGCCTGGTTCAGCGATGGATTGATTCAGTTCTGCTGTGATTTTTAGGCCTGTAGTTCTGTGGTTATTTGCATTTATCCTACAGCGTGTCCATCTGTCCCTGTCAGAGCTCTGACTTGTGGCCAGTTATTTCTTTCCTTCTGCAGTTTCTTGTTTAGCATTCTGTCGTAACCTTTGACACAGTTCCTTTTGCCCCCTTAAATTTGTTGTTTTTACCCCCTTGGCAGTTCTCTTGCCTACAGAATATTGTCATCCCCTTTGCTGTCCGTCTGTCTGTCTGCCCATTGATTGTCACTGCTCTCGCTGGTGAACCGTGTTGGTGACAGCCCTCACATTTAAACAGGTCATGCATATTCTGTGTCTCCAGAGGCCCATTTGAGGACAGTGTCATGGCTCTGATTTTGACCTACTTTTTTTCAGGTCAGAGGTCACGGTCGATGACGTTACTGCTCTGGGGTGCACCGAGGGGGTATGAAGCACCAAGCGCAGTCTAGTTGTGACTGACTTGCCTGCAGTTCTGGTGGCAGGAGACCCCTTAGTATCTGATCTCAGTTGGGACCTTCATCCAGCATTGGAGACGTGCTTACCATGCAGTGCTGCTGGTTTTACCCCTGTTAAACAGATGCATGCTGCCAACAGGCATTCAGAGTAATAAGGATTACCACCATAACCTCAATGCCATAGTTTAGAGGCTTTACTGTTCATCATTTTTTCAGATCTTGAGTCCACCCAGTGTACATGCCTTTTAACTCCATTAAATCCTCAAGAAAGGTAACACAGGCAGCCGATAAACTGAATGTTCAGTATTTCAGGCTGAATAAACCCTGAACTGGGGTAAGGAAAGGCCTTTTTTCATATTCAGAAGATCTGGAGTCTGATATGCGGATTTATTAAAGGGGTCAATAAGGCTGTACATCAAAAGAAATCAATCAATAAATAATAGCCTTAGAAGTGAATGGATTAATGGATGAAGGAAACAGTTATTTAACTCCTGGCTAAAAAAAAGGGCCATTGTTCACTAAGCACGAACAAGGACAACAGTTTACTCTGTATCATGTAAATGACATCTGGTCTGAAGTGGTCTTGCCTAGCCATACCTCTTTTTTTGAAGCAAAAGGAAGTTTGACCGACCCCTTGTGACTGTTATATTTTGGCTGTACTCCAGCACTTTATCTTCGAAACTAATGAATATCTTGTTCACTTGTGGTTAGTTGCATCTGTTGCTCCCACGTCATGTGAACCTCGAGGAAAATCGCAGCCCTGACTAACCCCTGTGGCTGTTGAACTGCTTGCAGACTCCTCATAGAATAGAAAAAAAAACTTGAAAAAAGTCTTTCTGAACCAAAATGAGCTTTTGACTTGGATTCACTCTGTTGGTTAAACTGTGAACTGAAGGTATTAAACGATTATACCGTGACCGGAGGGACTGCTGTAAATGTTTAATAAGCGAGGTTCGCCGATCGCATAAAGTCTTCTAATTGAAACCACTGGCCGAGGTTGGCTGAGTGTAGCCAGTATTGCTTTTTATAACCCCCATATTGTTTACTTATTATTAATTTCAACGGTGCTATTGTGGCGAGTTTGAAAGCTTTTATCAGCGCAATGAAGTCCAGTGTTTGAGGAAGGGCAGTGTTTTAAGGGGCCGGCGGCGGGGCGTTTGGGAACCGTTTCCAGAAATGCTGTGGATCTGACACCACTGCGTAAACGGGCAATGTGGGACTGACTAATAAATTTGAGGAGGAATCGGACTCGTTTCTAGGGTCTATCTTTCCAGTCTTAGCGCTGAATGTATTTGAGCTGTGATGGGAGGAATGCAGAACTGGCTTCAGAGAGGGGGAGAGTGAGAGAGACCAATTGGATGCTGGGATACATTGCCAAAAATATTGAGTACAAATCTAAGGAAGTGATGCTTCTTTTGTACAACACATTCGTCAGACCACATCTGGAGTATTGTGTACAGTTCTGGGGACCATACTTTAAGAAAGATATAGAGGCTCTAAAAAAGGTTCAGAGAAGAGCCACTAAGTTAATTCAAGGTATAAAAGATGAATGCTATGAGAAGAGGCTGAAGATCCTTAATCTCTTTAGTCTTAGGAAAAGGAGACTTAGGGGTGACCTGATTGATGTCTTTAAATATGTTAAAGGGATTAACAAGGTGAATTATGTTGGATTCCTTCGGCCAAGTGTTGTTAGAGCTTAGGGTCACAAATGGAAGTTGACCAAGGGTAAATTCAGCACTGATATTAGGAAATATTTCTTCAGTCAAAGAGTAATTTCGATGTGGAAAGGCTTGCCTGACCATGTTGCTGAGTCTAAACCCATAGGAATTTTCCAGAGCAGGCTTGACTTAAAGCTAGATACCATTGAATCATTGATTATCTGAAGTGATATATTCACGATAGTAAAAAGAAACTGGCGAGCCTAGTTGGGCTGAATGGCCTGTTCTCACCACTCGTTATGTTATGTTTGACCAAGAGGGAGAAGTGACACGTCGTTCCTCTCAGGAGCTGAGAGACGCTGGGAGGGAGAAAATATTGAGATTCTGATGGAAAAAAAAAATGTGCTTTCATTTACCATACATTATATTATTATAAAAAGACTACTTCAAAAGCATCTTTTACTACTATCCAAAGCTTCTTACAGTTGATTAGATTAAACAAGGGCCGATTTTCCCACTCTCTCACTCCTTCCACCCTGTGAAATGGGTTTTTAAGGGTCCCTGTCAAGGGCCCAAACAGCTGCACTCACAGCTACACTCGAGCTTGACCTACAAACCCTCCGAGTCCCAGATGGGCACCATAGCTGCCAGGCCTGAGGCTTGCCTTTGACCCAGTTGCCGTGGGTAACACCAGCATATTCTTTAAGATGGAGGTCAATCTCTGCTGTGCAGCTGCCACAGGGCAACATTAGGCAGGTGTGGTGGGCTGAGAGGGGGGTTATTATCTTGGGTGGGGGTTTTGGGGTGTCTGTCTGTCTGTTTGTCTGTCTGAGGTCATTGGGGTCACAGGTTCTGAAGAGAAGGGGGTGCCCACACTGGACAGGGTAGCAGTTGGGAACAAAGTCCCACACAGAGGGCTGTTATCTGATCAAAGACTGCGTTCCTAAACCAGAGAGAATGGCTGGGTTCATTAACACTGTTGTGATGTCATCAGTCAGTGTCCTGCCTTAGCTCTGCAGTGGCTAGTGTTCTGCTAGCTTATACGCCTCATAGCTGCAATTGTTTACTGCAGTTTGGGGAAACTGGAGGTGTAGAGGCTTAGGTGTTTGCGTGTGACTGAGTGTTGGTAGTTCAAGCTCCACAGAGGGAGTTGGCCTCTGAATCCCTAATTGACCGTATGTCACTTGAGGTAAAAGCTTCAGTCAAATGACGATGATTCATGAACCTTATGGCTCAGAAATATTGCCCTGGGGAGGAAACATCAGTGGGGATTAGCAGGTCCTGTAAACTGAGTCCCTCTTGCTCCCGGTATGAAATATTAAAGTGTGCGGGTGGCAAAGGGGGGGGCGACTCAAAGCCACTGGAAGGCTAAGTGTGTTTCCAGGTCAGTCGCCCTTCGTCCTGTCTGTCAGGAGCAATGAGGAAGAGGATGGCTGATGAAGGCCCACAGAAGCAGCAGTATTGTTTGCGCTGAGCTCCCAGACCCTGTGTCCAGAGCTCAGGGAGTGATGAGCCGCACTCCGGCTCTGAGCCGGGGCTCAGGGCCTAACTGCCCGCTCGATATACTATTCGCATGGAGAATTGGCACTCTGTTACATAGAGTAACCCATGTGTAGTTAGGTGGAGCCGCTGCTCTCATTTTCTACCATCCTGCCATCTTTGTATACTTCTATTCTTCTTCTAGCAATATCTTCTTATCTTTCATTTTCTCTGCAGGGTCATTTCATGTCAATTCAACAACTGCTCCCCACCTGACCATCTCAGATTTGTCTAAAATTATCACAGAAAGGTAATATACTTAATAGGATGTGTGCCAAATTTCAGTTAAATATGTCTAATAAAAAATAATAAAGATGGTAGTGTTGAGCGAATTTTCACTCATTTTTGCAATGTCAAATAAAAGGGAGTTTTTAGGAAGCAATATCTCCTGTTATGCTTATGCCATTGCCTCAAAATCATCCACAGTGTAGCGTCTAGGCCCAATAAACTAGGCAAGCACATTTTCAGTGGCTTTTCGTTTTTCACCCCTCAGCCCTAAAGGCTGACTGGGTATTGCTATCCTTTGTGCGGTTGGGCGGGAGGGCGGGCGTCTCCAAAAACTTCGACATCGGGCTGAGGGGTATTCCGTGCATTGCACGCCTATTTTCTTGGGGAGCTATGGCATTTTGAAATGCTAATTTATTTGACGAAGTTGTCAGTGACGCCAATGAAGGCCATTTATGACCAAAGTTATGCAGGTAGAGAGCTGATTTTTTTCTGGGCAAGCTCTCCTCACATTGTGCTATTGGTACAATAAACTGCAAGCATGTCAATTTCATGGTTGTCCAGAAAATACACAGGAAAAAAAAAAAAAAGCCAAAATTTCATGAAATTTGACATCAAATTCTCAAGGTGTGACAACCTGTAAATTCTTGAAATCCTCACCATCTTAAATCTTATATTCTTGGCCATCTTTGTTTCAAATGCGGTTGTGGTGCAACTCTTCATTAGTTATGAATTTTTAGTAACGCCTTATAAACACTCATTTTTCAACTGTTTTTTAATGTTAATACAAATTTGAGATCTGATCCTAACAACCATTGGTGTCTGAAAGTCCACACCTAGGTGTTCCCTGTTCCTCTGGGGTTTCTGTCTTTTTCCACTGTAGAACACTGGACACGATGTGCCTCAATTTCATGTCACATAGGAAAACAAAAACCACAGAGGGGATTCAAACCCTGCATATGTATTACTGTCAAAAGATATATTGAGCACAAACATGAATTTTCTTATATAATAATTATGTGAATCTGGCAGAGAAATGGGTACTTACAAGTATCAACCTTTTTACATCCTGGGCTATTTCTATTACAGAGCAGGTAATTTATCAAAATTAGGAACACCTTAATTAAACTGCCATTGTATGCACAATTATAAATGTCAATTTGGGGAAATAAACAATTTGTAAGTCCTCCAGTGCCATCCATTGGTTGAGATTATCATCATTCATCAGTTTTGGTAACATGTTTCAACATGTCCCAGTGAGAGGCAAGTCCTAATCTGAGCATTCTTGCCACTGATGACATCAGATTAATTATTATGCACCCACGTGGACCAGCAAGAAGTTTTTACTGGCCACACAGAGAGGATGTCTGCTGGGTACCTGTACAACATGTCATCACGAAGATGCCAGCACCCGCAACTGCCACGGGACGCAGATTTAACAGATTCCTCAATTAGGTTATTTCAGCAAAACTGTTTATGATGAACTTGAAATGAGTAATCTAATGTACACTGTATTGACCATGATACATTTGAATGTTTGGACGAAGTAACGATGTGGCTATAATGTATTTTGCTAAATAAATTTCTTAAATACAAGTTGGATATGGCATTTCCTGACCTACATTGGTTATAGTACCATATATATCTAAATATTGCGGATCTTTAAGTGACTTTCTGTTATCTGATGTTATGATTACAGCCTCAGAAACTCCTGCAATATGCAAGGAATCACAAAGAAACAATGAAAAATGAGCATTTACAAGGCGTTACTGAAAAATCATAACTATTTAATGAAGGGTTGCACCACAACCACTTTTGAAACCAAGATGGCCAAGAATGTAAGCTTTAAGATGGTGAAGATTTCAAGAATTTACAGGTTGTCACACCTCTGCAATTAATTGCCAAATTTCATGAAACTTTGGCTTTTTTAGGATTTTGCTGTGTATTTTCTGGACATCCATAAAATTGACATGCTTGCTGTTTCTTGTATCAATAGCACTATGTGAGGAGAGCTTGCCCAGAAAAAATCAGCTCTCTACCTGTATAACTGTGGTCATAAATGGCCTTCAAAGTTGGTGTCACAGACAACTTTGTCAAATAAATTGGCAAATTCAAACAGCCAAAGCTCCCTAATAAAAACATATTTGCCTTGAAAATGTGTTTCACAAGTGTACTGGGCATAGATGCTACACTGTGGAAAGTTCTGAGCCCATGGCATTGATATAACTAGAGATATTGCTTCCTAAAAATCCACTTTTATTTAACGTTGCAAAAAGGAGTGCGAAAATCAGCAAAACGTTGCCATCTTAATTTTCTTTTTTTTTGTCAAAACTAAGGAAGATATTTTACTGAAATGTTGCACATATACTATTAAGTACATGGCCTTGGTGTGAATTTTTTTAAATAAATCTGAGATGGTCAGGTGGGGAAATTTTCTGAAATTTGTTGAATTGACATGGAATGACCCTCCATGAAATATCTCTTAATCAGGCGTGCTGTTGGCACAGTGTCCTGTGTGTACTCCTCTGCCTCTTCCATCCCTTCATCTTCAGTTTTCACCGGGTGGCACGGTGGCACGGTGGTTAGCACTCCTGTGTCACAGCTAGAAGGTTGTGGGTTCAAATCTGGCCTGGGGCCTTTCTGTGTGGAGTTCGCATGTTCTCCCCGTGTTCGCGTGGTACTCCGGTTTCCCCCACCCACAAAACATGCAATAAATAGGAATACAGTATGGCTGTGTGTGAATGTTTGGGCCGTAGGCGCATACTGGCAGCCACGCTTCCGTCAGTCTGCCTACAAAAACGTAGTTTACCACCATCAAAGCGTGAATGTGTGAGTGAATGAATAATGTATCCTTGTGAAGTGTCTTTGGGTGTCCAGAAAAAATTGATGCATTATTATTTATTAGTTTTCTCGCTCTCTCACTTTTAATCAGTTTTCATCTCCCTCTCTTCTTTCCAGTACTCTCTCTCCTTCTCAGTTTCTTTCCTCTAATTTCCTCTTTCCCATTTGCATTCCATCACTCTCTTCTTCCACCCCTCTTCATTTTCTCTCCCTCCCACTGTCACCATCCTTCCATCATACGTCCCTTCTCCCTCTCTCTGTCTGCCTCCCTCGCTCTCAGTACTGCAGTGAGTCTGTGAGCTGTACAGTTGACATACTGTGCCAGGAATGAGCTCGTCTCTGCCCTCAGATGTCCTCACTAATCCCGCTGTAGTGACTCCACGCTGCCAGCACACTCTGCTAAGCCGCCGTGTGCATATTTCGCACGTGACACACGGCTGGGTCATGTGATCTCCCTCAGTCTGCCACGTCAGCGACTGCAGCGTCAGACTGATATTTCAGAATATTTACGTTCGTAAAGACCACTGCAGCATCGGCTGCTGACCGACTCTGTGGGACAGGCTCTTTTTCTACTAATAAGTTGAAATTAGTGGAACTGACATGACGATATAATTTTGTCTGTGGTGATTCACGAGTCTTTGATATTACCCTGTCATTGATGTCTTTTCATGAAATGATCCTGATCTTTTAGCTATTCTTGAAAATAGAGAAGAGAAGTGATGCTTTTACAATCCCTGGTGGCTAAACGAGGCGGCTCATTTCTCAGCATGGGAAGTTTGTGTCTGTGTGTCTCTGTGTCTATGTCTGTGTCTGTGTCTGTGAGAGGGTGAAAAGCTGCATTGGATAGGTCTGTGGAGAGCACGGGAATAGACGTAGGTGTGTGTGATGGATCTGGGCTGTAATATGAGGGCGACTCATCTGAACACAAAGAGAAGCTTTGTGTGTGAGGGAGGGAGAAGTGGGGTGTGCTAACGACGTGGGTGCACATGGAGTCTGTGGACAGGTGCTGAACACCCGCCCCCCCCCTCCTGACGCCCACACTTCGCCCTCATCGCCAGCTTCAAAGATGGCCCCCGCTCAGCTGTCGTGCATCTGCTGTTTACCTCCCGCTGTGAGGCGACAGGGTCTTCCGCCAGCCCTCCTGTCTCTGGAGTGGTCTCTCGCGGGTCACGTGACTGGCTGCACGAACGCCTGCGCGATGAAATTTTAATGACTTTGGCCGCTCCCTGTGGCCAGGCTGCAGGGAAGCAGAGGGGTCGGAGGTCACAGTACATGTTTTTCAGACGGTTTTGAGAAGGAGGGAGTCTGTAGTGCTGCAGGGTAATGCTGTGGGAATCGGTGTTTCCTCAGGGCTGGTTCTGGAGGAAGAGCTTGCAGCTGCTAAAAGAGTCTGACTGGAACTTGGAATATTACAGGGCTCCCCAAATGTGGCCCTCAAATCCACACCTAGCCCTAGTTTCTCTCCTTACAGGTGATTAAGTAAACAATTATTGCCACTGATTAGACAGACTATCATCACACCTGACTCCCAGGTAAAGTGGGGGTGGAAAGCCTCCAGCTTTCGGCCCTGGAGGCCCTGGACCGTGATTTATGGAGCTCTGGGATGATAGTTCAGTTCCCAGTGTAATCACAGTAAGATCATTGCACCTGTTGGGCCCTTCAGCAAGGCCCTTGACCCCACATTGCTTTAAAGGGCAACAAGCCCCAGCGTAGTCTAATATTTTGGAAGTGGCTCTCGATCAACAGCATCAGCTAGAATAAATGTCCTGTAATGTCTTGTTTTCTCTGGAGTTTGAATGCTTTCTCCTGGCCTGGGTGAATTTCTGTAATCCAAAGGCATTAACAGGGCTTTGCTGTAAATGAGCACATACTATGTCAACCTGACGGTACGAGTACAGGTTAATGATTGCACGCGCTGATGTGACCTTGACGCCGTCACGGCACTGTGCGCGTCCAGATCTCCAGACCTCCACAGAGCACGGCGGAGGTGGAATTTTCGAAGGAGCATGGTTTATTTATACACATTAAATCGATGAGGCGAGAGTGCGCGTCGAGCGGTGTGTACAGCCTCGCTTGTAAACCCCATTAACTGCACAGTACAAGCGAGCTGCTTTATGCAGAGTCATTCCAAGTTCGCTTCATTAGGAGCGCGGGGGCACATGAGCCGACCGCTGCAGAGCCAATGGCAGCCGGCCCAGTATAGAGGCCTTGTGGCTTTTTTTTATTTTATTTTTGTTTTTTTTTGAGACTTGGACACAGACTGCCAATTCAAACCCCACTGAAGCCAAAATAAGGTCAGTGCAGCAATAGGGGCCCCTTAACCCTTCATTGCTCCTGGGGGGATTGGCCCCTGCTTAGCCCAAGTTTCAGATAAGTGTCAGGTAAATGCAGTGTAATGGACAGATGCTAATGGGGTCCTGTAGGGTCATAGCTGTACAGTCATTAGAGGTGCTTTAAACCCATCGGAGTGGAGTGGAGAACATTTTACCTGGAATGGTTGTGGTCCTGGAGAATTGCGCCTAATGGAGAACATAATGGCCTATAGTGGCCATGGAGCTCGGAGCTGGTGAACCATCTCTGATCTTAAAACACTCTCATGGGCATTGGGATGTAGAGGCTACATCGCTGTGTCCTCTACCATGGGTGTCGCAGCCGCTCTCATAAATCAAATGAAGGTCATCATCTGCTTTCATGCAGACATTTGTACCATTTATGGTTGTTGTTTTCTCTCTCACTGAAGAGCTTAGGACAGCACTTAACATGGAAACAGAGCTGCAGTGAGGCTGTGACGCGCGTGTCGCAGGACTGGAGCTGAGAGCTGAGTCACCGATGGGAGAATGCGATGAGCGCGTGTTTGAAGTCGCTGTGGCCGCAGTTATGAAGCCCCTTGGGCCCAGAGTGGAGTCACAATGACAGACTAGGTCAATAAAGAGCAGTCAGCTGGGATTTACTGACATCACCCCCGACTCGGGGCTAATCTTGTCGGATGAGATGGTGTCGTCTCGGTCCCCGGGGGGTTTTGGGGTGTGTGCGCGTCTGTAAGTCTGAGAGGAAGCGGTCTTCCATTCACTGGCATGGAGCCATGGTGCAGAGGGTGGGTCGGTGGAGAGTCGTCAGACACAGACACAGACACGGACACACAGACAAAGACACGCAGACACACGGGTCTACATTGGTGATGTGTATCTGAGTCAGCCTCTATATTGCCTGAGAATGGTCAGCACACTGACTGCACCTGGAGTGGGACAGTGCTGCGCTATGTTCGGTGGTGACTTGATCACCCGCAGTGCGCTATGGTAATTTATCTGCTCCAAATCCTCGCCGGGCCTTGGATCTGCTCCCTACCCACTGCTGCTGAATGGCTGTATCTCCCTGCTCTTTGCTTGCGGAGGGACGCTGTCCGCGTAGCCTCATTGCTAACGGGAGTACGGCCCTTGTGTCTTGGGTTTTTGGGGGGGGGGGGGACTACCCTGCTTTACCCTGCTTTACCCTGCTTTTCAGAATGGGAGGAAGAGGCATATTTTTGCAGTGTGCTTGTCTGCCATTGATTATGTCACGAGTCACTTCTGCATCACCCCTTTCATTGGCTCCTGAGTTTGACCAATGAGGTGGAAGGGGCCCCTCCCTTGCCTGACTGCTGGCAGCCCGCACGGACGGCGCAGGAATGCGCCCCACTGATGCGAGTGAGGTCACTCCCGCACGCGCTGCACTCACGGCACAAATTAAACCTCTCCTCACAACACGGCGCAGGAATGTTCTGCCTGGGGCCGTCAGCCTGAGCAACAGGCCAGTTTCTTCATGAGGCCTGAGCTCATCTGTGTCATATTTACTGTGCAGGGCTGATTGGCAGTTTGTTGTCTGTCTTATTTCCTGTAGGTCTAATCATTCAGTGTGCGGAGGATGGATGTGCTGTGGCACCCTAGTTCTGAGAGAAGACTGATCGCTCTGTTTTCCATAAGAATTATTCTGGCTTTAACTTGGTCTGTTTTGCCTTTGAATCATTCTCTACTAGCTGAATTATTCGGTACGGTCTCTAAATCAGGAATGGGCGACTCCGGTCTTGGAGGGCCGCACTGTCTGCAGGATTTTGTGGGTTTCTTTCAGTCAGCACGCAATTAAATCCTGGGAAACAAGGTGTGTCAATTCATTATTTCACTTAAATGAATGACTTGTCTGGAAATGTACCAGAAACCTGCAGATATTGCGGCCCTCCAGTAATGGAGGCTCCTTTCCCTGCACTCAATCATTCTGTACTGCCTCTGAACTGCTCTGTACTGGCTTTGAATCATTTTCCACCTCCACTGTATCCTTTTCTTTAGCCTCTGAACCATTCTGTACTGCCGCTGAATCATTTTTGCATTGCTTCTGAATCATTCTATATGCACTCTGAATCATTATATGCTGCCTCAGAATCATTCTGTTGTACCACCTCTGAATCCTTCTGTAGTACTGCCTCTGAATCCATAGTATTGACTCTGAATCATTCTGTACTGCCTTGGAATTGTTCTGGACTGCCTCTGAATCTTCAATCTCCTCTGAAGCCTTCTTTATGTCCTCTGAATCGTTCTCTACAGGCTCTGATTTGTTCTGATCCGCCTCTGAATCATGAATCATTTTGTAGCATCACTCCTGAATCCATCTGCAATTCCACCTCTGAATCTCTTTGTAGCACTGCCTCGGAATTGTGAATCATTTTCTAGTGCTGCCCCTGAATCCTTCTGTAGTACCCCCTCTGAATCTTTCTGTGGCACTGTCTCTGAATCATTAATCATTTTGTGATACAGCCCCCGATTCCTTCTGTAACACTACCTCCAATTCATTGTGTGAACTGGACGCTGCCACAGCTCTGCTACCCATCTGCCGCCCTGCTCCACGTGCTCTCAACAGCTTCCCTTGTTAACCGTAAATGATTTTTGCCCGCGCATGTACTCATGTACACACTCGCATACACGTGTGGTTTGACCCTTGTGTATTTTGGGCCAGGCTGCCTGTATGTCTCCCAAAATGCTTCATTTTCATTTATCTCATTGTTAAGATTTATTTAAAAAATAAATTATAATCTTTTTTTTTTTTTTTTTTTGGCATCTCCAATCCCACCCAAATCTGGAATGCCCAACTGGGGAACTATGTACAAGGCTTACTCGTATGCGACCCCTTTTTGCCAATTCAGGAGAGAGGGACGTTCACGGCTCTCCTCCAAAGTACGTGCCTGTCAGTACTGCTTCTTTACACTCATTGGTTGAATTTTCGCAAGTTCTGAACAAGGGCGGAGGATACCCAGACATGAACAGGCATAGAATCCTCGTGACAAGCGCCCGTCTGGCCAACAGGAGGCGTTTAAGCACCGAACAAAGCATCTTATATTACCCTTCCCGGCAGACCCTTCCCAATTTGTAACCCTGTAGCGCAATGGCTAGTTGTGCGCTTCTTCTGAAAAAGCTGCCGACCACTGCCGGTTGGTACGACCGGGGCTCGAACCAGCGCCGTGATGGCCACTTCTGCTCCGCAGGGCGGTGCTTTAAACGACTGAGCTAACCCGGCAGCCTCCATTTCAAACTGAAACTGAACAGCCATTCCTTCTTAATGTAAGCCTCCTTCAGTGGGTGTGAACGAACCACCTAGCCAGTGTCTCGCGTTGGAAGCTGTCCCATTCTAACAGGTCAGTCTCTGTGGAGCAGGGATCTCTGACTCCAGTCATGGGGGACTGCATTGTTTTTTGGGGATTTGCATTCATTCAGCAGCTCATTTTGTCCTCGGAAACTAGACGTGTGCAGACCGGACTCTTCAGTCGATCAGTTGAATTAAATGCAGTATTTAAGTGCAGAATCCATCAGTTGCAGCAGCTCTTCGGGAATTAAGTTTGAGATTCCTGGCTTTGAGGGAGGAGGAGTTGTGGCCTGGCTCTGGCTGTGCGGTCCCGAGTGGTATTGGCGCTGGTTACGGCTAACAGGCTAACGTGCTGCAGGCTCAGGGAATAGGTCCAGAGCTGTAGATTGCGTGGCTTTTTCCTGTCCTGGGGGGAGAGGGGAGGGGGGGTTAAGTCCTGAAACGCATCAAGAGCCTTCCTGTGTCCCTCCATCAGCCCGGTCGTTGAGAAAAGCCAGACATCTACAGGAGCTGAAGCCCAGACTTCTGTTATGATTGTTTTAAGTGCTGCTAGTTTCCAGAGCCAAGTGTGGCCTGATATTGAGGGCTGTGTTTACAAACTACTTTTGGGCTTAATGGTTTAATGAGTCGAGCTAAAGGGGTGGGGTGGGGTGGGGTGGGGTGGGGGTGGGGGGAGGAGTTCCTGCAAGTTCAGAAGGCAGGTTTGACTGCAGAAAGTCAAGGTAAATCGACGCAGTGTTGGCACTGTGCCAGCAGGATGGATGCAGTGTATTTTGGGGCACTGTCTTTAGATGTTGGTTGCTGTGTTACTAAAGTTTTAAACCTCTAAACTTGCTGAAAATATTGTTTTGCCTGGGCAGTGGCGGCGAAATCCCGAAGTGGTGTGCGATGGACCTTGGCGCTTGGAGTGAAAGCAAAATATTACAATTTTTAAAGGCTTCTTGGCTTGAAAATATTGAAGATTGGGAACATGTGATATAAAACACTTATAGGGGCCTTTATAAACACTTATATGACCTTTTGAAGGTCAAACTTCACATAGCAAAATTATAGTAACTTCTTTCACAAAACTATTATAGATAGTGCTTTGTATTATTGTATCTTGTAGAAATTAAGAGACTTCTATCACTAAAAAGGTCACTGATGGAGCCTAAGGTTGTATCACAGACTTAAAGAAAGTCACACATGAACTTTCATTTTGTGACATTCAACTTGACTTGGTGATCTTTGAAGGTCAAACTTGACATAATACAATCACAATGACTTGTATTTCCAAAACGGTCACAGATGGTGCCTCGGTTTGTATTACAGACATGTAGGAAGTCATATATGAGCTTTCATTTGGTGAGCATCATATTGACATTTGAAGGCCAAATGCAACCTAGGGAAGATTCAGTGACTTGTATCACTAAAATGGTCACAGATGGAGCCTAGGTTTGTGTTACTTACATATAGGAAGTCACATATGAACTTTCATTTGGTGACATTTAACATGACTGTCAGTAACGTTATAGGTTCACACTCGTGAAATTACAATGACTTCTATCACCAAAATGGTCACAGATTGAGCCAAGGTTTGTGTCGAGGCATTTAGAAAGTGGTATATGAAGTAAATTTACTGACCTAAACTTTTCTTTCTGTGACCTTTAATCAAGTTTACAATTGCCATTGAATTTTCAATGACTTGTATCACCAAAACTGAAGCAGAGCTTAGGATTATATTTAGGTCTTATAAATGTTGTAAACTTTTATTTGGTGACCTTGGCATTGACTTTTAATGATTCGAAGGTCAAACATGAAATTGTCATAACTTGTCACTATTAGATTACTTGCCGGTAAGCTACTGGACCCTTGGTCCTATTTTTGTGTTTTATTACTCCTTTATGTATCCTGGCTGGATGTTTGTTTGTTTTTTTTTGTTTTTTTTAAAAGACCGTCTCTCTTAAGAATAGTGAAGCCCGTTTCCTTGTGGAATTTCAGCAGCGTGCCTCGCTGCGCGTGCTGAAGCCGTTTCCATGGCACCCCACTTCAAAGCTCCTTTGTAGTGTGCAGGAGGAAGGGTGCACCAGGGCTCCTGCACTCCATCGCTTCCCCTTAACGTAACGTAGGGCCCCGCTGGCCGATCACAATAAGCGCGCTGTTGGGCACGCTCGGCGTTCGCTCTCGCTGAGGCAAACTCAGCATGTGCGCCAGCTCCTTCTCTCCCCTCCTCACACGACCTCAACTCCGAGAAAGATTGGATGGTATCAGTGATGCTCATAAAAACGGAAAGCAGTGGTTTCTAAATTTACTTGACTTGTAGCCTATTTCATTGCTGTCAATTTGAAGAACAGACATTGAATGTCTTGTCTGGTCATTTTCATTTAATCTGAAAACATGCATCTGCTACTGCAATTCAGACCTGTAGTGCATTCCAGAAGAAGTTTGGACTGTGACAATTGAGGACTTGTAATGAAGTTAAACCTTAGAGCGCTGAAATGCAATTTGAAAAAATATAAATTTAATTATCTTGTGCTTTTGAAAACCTTTTATTTGGCAACTTGTTTAAAAGGGCTCTCCTGCGGGAGCTCTTTTAAACAAGTTGCCACATAACAGGTTTTCAGCAGCTCTGATTTTGATATCTTACATCACCGAGCAACAATGACAGCATTTAGTGCTCTAAGGGTTAATTTAAAAAAAACAGAATCGTGTGATTTTTAAAGCGCTGATGTTGGTAGATGATGGAAATCATAATGGGTACAAAAGCAGCACTCGGTAAAGTCCTTGTCCTTTAGAAGGAAAGATTGATTGAGGATTACCAGTTTCCCCACAAATGCAAGGGGATAAAAACTGTCCCAACTTTTTTTGAATGCAGTAAGTTGAAATAAGAACTCACTTTGGCAAGTCTGAAAAATTCATGCGGTGAAACCTCAATGGCAATGTGCTCACGTATTGTGTTCAGTGTAATGCAGGTCAACGATGGACTGCAAGTCACTGCTTTTGGGTTGAATTTTACTTAAACAGTCCCAACTTATGATGTCGGGTTGTAGGTGTTAAATGCTCGCTCTTGCCTCAGTTTATTTTGGATGTTTTGGAATATTTCTCCCATGTGGCGGTTGAATCTTTCTTGAATGATTGAGTGTGAGTGCGCGGTTATGAGTGGCGTTATTAGGTGCTTCAGTCTGTTTTCACTTCATAACTAGGGATCGGTCACATGTGGAAATTTACGGGAACGAGGCGGCTTCCAGAAAAAGGCGCCGCAGGAATCCTGCTCTGCGGTGGAATTATGAGGGGCTTGCGGGAGCCAAGCCGTGCGGCACCCCTAAGCCCTGGAATAGCATAAAAGCGAAGAGCTCCAGAGCTCGTCACCTCTCACGCCCCCGCCATGTGACATGTGAGGTCTCTTTCAGGGAGCCCCATGGTTCACCCCTGAGAGAGGACTCGACGCCAACGTCGCACGCTGCAGCGCGCAGCCCTTCAGCCCTGAAGAATGCGGTGAAGCCCCTGAAACCCCATAGGTCAGCTACTCCGCGCGGATTCGTGTGACCGAACACAAAGAGCAGCGATTGTAACACCAGTCGTAAAAACGTAGCTGTAAATCACCGTTGCAGGAGTGCCTGGGCTGGATCTCATTTCTGAAGGCACCCGTTGGCACTTTTTGCCCCCTCGAACAGGCCTTCCTGAGTGATTGGGTGGTTTTTTTAGCAGCTGGAAAGGCCGATGAGGACAGTGGGGTAATATATGGATGACGAGTGTCCACTTTACTCGATTATCTGTCACTCTTTCTGGGAGAGGTGGAGGGGGGGGTGGCTCGTGACCTGGTTTCTCCTCCTGTGACCGTGAGGCTTGGTCAGGGAATGCAGTGAGGGGGTGGAGAGGGAGAACAAGTTAAATACGTGGAGAGTAAGGAAAGAAAATGAGTTGCTGAGAGGAGAAGGAGGGAGTGAGGAGAGCAATGCTTGTGTGAGTCATCGCTCTGCAGAGGAAGTGAGGTCATAGCCGGGAATGCGTGAGGAAGCCCTGGTTCTCCCACTGTCCCTGATCTCTGATGAAAGATCCTTCTGCTGTGGCGCTCCAGGCGCTCGGTCAGCATTTCCAAGCCCCCCCAACCCCCACCCCCCTCAAAACCCTGCCGGGGCGAGGGGACTGCTGAAGCCCGGGGGGAGGGGGGGTGATGTCATTCTGGAGAACTGGTCAGTGGAGCTGAATTGGTTTGATCTATGAGGCCCAGCTTGCATTAGCATGCTATGTGATGGTCAGCTGGCCTAGCTGCATTAGCGTGCTATGAGGCTGGGCCATCATGAGCATGCTCTATGAGGGCCAGCTAGCCTAGCTGCATCAGCATGTGTTGAGGGCAGGCTTTCATTAGCAGGCACTCTGAAGGCCGGTGTCGTGTAAAATCTGGTCTCCCCCATAAAATCTAATCCCCCCCCACATGACTTCTGTAGCATAGTGCTCATCAAATGACGTGTCTTGCAAGATTGTCGAATAGCTCACTGTAAAAATAGAGTCGAATTAATTGGATTGCGGCTGTGTGCTTGTTGTATGCTATAACCTAATTTGCAAACTAGCCAGCTAGCTGGCTACACTGGTGTGCTACCTAATTAAACCGTTTGCTATCACTTTAGCTGGCATGCTAGCTAGCGATTATTATAGTATGAGGAAACTTTTAGCTACCATATTGGCAACCTAGTTCGCTACACTGGTGGGCTAGCTAATCATTACAGAGTTTATCACTTTAGCTGGCTATGCAAACTGTGGCCTTTGGCAAGCTAGCTAGCTCGTTGCTTCAGAACAAGCGAACGATTATATAAACTTTATAAATAAAGATATAAATATATATAAAATATCTGTACTAATCATTGCATTTGGATGCTATTAGTTGGCTTATTTATTGCTCAGAATAATTTGTTACTACACAAATCACGTGGATGATTTGACGCAAATTGACGCGGAATATGCAACGAAAGTCACATGGGGGGACCAGATTTCGTGGGGGGACCAGATTTACATGACACTGGCTAGCCAAGCTGCATTAGCAAGCTCGGTCAGGCTAGGCTTACATTAGTATGCTCTATCAAGTCTGGCTTTCATTAGCATGCTTTATTTGGGGCTGGCTTGTCGAGCTGCATTAGCATGCTCTGAGGCCGGGCTTTCGTTTGCATGCTCACTTAGGGCGGTGTCACTGAGGACTGGTCTCCCTCAATGGCCTCATCTTACTCATGTGAGTCTAGTAAATCCTCTATGCTTTCAGGATGGCAAGACAATTTATTTCCCTTGCTTTCAGGGTGTAAATAATAATAATCTATTGAGTGAAGGGCAACCCATTTTTGTGGTTTTGGGACCCCTTTCTCCTGTGATCCCTGCTTACTGAGGTGGAATCAGAGGGTTTACCCTGTGGGGTTATGGGAGATGTAGTCTTGATGGAGAGGGAAGCACCTGCTGCAGCCTACCTCCAAACATGATGTCTTTACGAAAATGAGGCTTTGGCTCTTCTTGTCGCCCGCTACAAAGAGGATGAGGATATAGGAATAATTGCTGTCCGTCCGTATGTACATACATCTGTCAAGCTTCTTTTCTGAGCCAGAACTCCTAAACTGTTCAGTATTTCTCAACGAAATTTCTTATTTGGATACATCGTATTGTGTAAATGCGCTTTGTCATACTTTCGCCCATCCTTCTGTTCGTCTGTCCGTCCCTCCATTGTGTTTTCTTTCCAGGCCAGATATTGGCCATTGTGTTCTTTTCCAAACCAGAACTCCGAAACAGTTCAATGTCTCTCAACAAAATTTTATGTATGGCTACAACTTATTGTACAGATGTGTTTTCATACTGCCATCTGTCCTCCTGTCCGTCTATCTGTCCCCCCACCTTGTTTTGTTTTCAGGCTGGTTATTAGCCATCCTGTGGCCAGGGATCTGAGTATTTCATGCTTGTTGATTTCGGAGAAAGCAGTGATGCACTATACTGGTTGTCATCTGTCATTAAAACCAATATAAGAAGAAGGAGGTGGGGGGGGCATTACCTCTGAAATGTCTGATAACAGGATGAAGCCTCCAGACGGACTGGCTGCAGTGAGCAGTGTTGTGCTGGTATGGGGGCTCATGGGAGGAGAAGTCTGGCGAAAAGCACTTAGTTTTGTTAAAGAGTGTGTGTGTGTGTGTGTGTGTGTGTGTGTGTGTGTGTGTGTGTGTGTGTGTGTGTGTGTGTGTTTGGGGGGGGGCGTGGGTGGGCTGTCTGGTCTGGAAGAACACCAGGCAGATCTCGACGTGGAAAGCATGGGAACGCAACAACGGTGTCAGTCAGTCTGGACACTGAGCAGAGCTCCTGGCGTCAGACCAGGGGAAAACCGCCGAGTTAATCTCTGCTTGCTCCGCAAGTGCGGTGGGTCTGAATAACCTGGATCTTTCCAAATTATCGAATTTACGTACCCCCTTTTTTTTGAATCGTCAAGAAACTCTGCGAATTCTGGCTTCTCTTAAATCCCCTTTGCGTTGATATAGACACCGGCGTCCTTAAATTCCGAAATTGAATTCCTAAATAATTCTGTTATTGCATTTCCAAATCTTGCTTCATGGAATAATTTTCCAGAGTCTCTGTGACACAAATACTGAGTTATAAAGCATAAATAGGCTCATGTATAACAGGAAAAATTGGCATTATTTGTATTCTGCGCAAAAGAGTTAAATCCCTCAGTCCACTATAAAAACAGGAAGACCATTGTGGAGGGCACAATATTTTCCCTCCTCCGTAAACCTTGCCATCGGCCGGGGTTGCGTTCTGAAATTTGTGGGACTGGTCCACCCATTATGTGAATGACCTGTGTGTTGAATTGTGGAGACTTTCGATGTGGCCAGCGATGGCATCGCTTAATAATGCAGTTGCTGGGTCACGTTTAAAAGCAGGTGACTTCAGCGAGGTGTACAATTCAGCGTGATGATTGGACTCCTCCTGACTGAACATTTTATTTTGGTGGGAGGGGGGTGCGGGGGTTTGTTGTAGTTTCCTGTCGGTGGAGAACGGGGTGTCTTACTTGCACAGGAACCAACCGCAGTGGTGCTGGCTGCCGCCTCTCCCTACGAGTCCAGGAACTGAGCCTCGTAATTTAAACTCTGTTAGAGCAGTTTGCATAATCACGGCATGTTGCATACTTTGCCTCTCGCTACTTATGTACGTGATGTGAACTGCATGTTAATGATGCAATTATTATTGGCTGTCAGTCTTCTTCCTTCTCGGGGTGGGGAGGGGGGTGGGGGTGTAAATGTATAGATGCACTGGAAGACATTAGAATTATTGGGAGATGGTGAGCTGCAGTTTGCCTCAGGATGTGTTTTATATGCCCAGCTGCTGCGTAGGTGAAGCGATGAGCTCAGAAGTTTCTTATGAAACACAGCAGACTGATCCATGCTGTTTTATCTGTTGCTCTCTGGTTTGTAAGTGTTAATCCCATAAATCTCTGTCCTGATATATCACAAAGCATCACAGGCTTTAAGTGCAGCTGCAGACTATAGCCAGCTGCTCAATGCATTCACTACTCAGTCCAGGGCTCTAGCTCATATCTGTGGCCTATTGGAGACCCTTTTGTAGGGGTTGGACAGAGTAGCATCCCTGAGAGAGATTTGCTGGTGTTTATCTGTATATCGTGCCATTGCCCTTGACGAAAGTTCTGGCTTTAGAACTGCAGCTGTCTCTGGGTCCTGCACTGTGGCTGCCCTCTGTTCCTGAATTACTAGGATGGGTCAAATGCAGAGGGCAAATTTCTGGATGGAGTTCAGTAGAAGTTTTGTTTATACGGGGGTCAGCATCACTCATGGACTCTGCTGGAGTTTATTCTGAGACTAGCGTAACCATGAGCGACTGCTGTGAGTTTATTCAGAGACCAGCATCAATAAGAGACGCTTCTTTAGTTTAAGCATGGATCAGCGTCACTGAGAGACACTGCCGGGGTTTATGAAATGATCAGTGCTGCTGAGACACTGCGCTGGAGGTTATTCGTTGACCGTCATGAGGAACTGTAATGGAGTTTATTTTTGGATCAGCATTATGGAGACACTGCTGGAGTTCATTCAGGAATCCACTTCACTGAGAGACATAGCTGGGGTTTATCTTATCTGTGGCCTTCCAGCACTCCCTGGCATGGAGGAGCCTCTTCATGGTGCTGTCTGCCGATACCGGCTGCAAGGCAGGGCCTACATTTCCCATAAGCCCCCCTGCCGACCCTGGTCCCTGTGACTGACAGCTGGCCCCTGGTGGCTGTCATACACAGTGATTGATCTGCAGGCGCACCAGTGTACAAGTGGGCGTGATGTTCTGACTTCGGCCTGCGTTGGCTCTTGTGGCCCAGGGCTAAGGTGTATGACCACTACACACAGTTGGTAGTAGGGATGTCAACATCTACACGTGTAAACGGGTACACGGATAACAAATCATAACCTGTTAGAAAAATTAATAACCGTGCACCCGGTTTTTTTTTTTTTTTTTACCTCCTCTTCATTTTTTCCTCCTCTTCCTCCTCCTCATATAGATATAGTACATATAGTAACCTATTTTTAGGGGTGATAATATTGCCTGAAAGCTTCAGATAATAAAGCTAGGCTTAGGCTGTCGGAGGCGACTGCTTGGGATATATCCCCGAACGCCCCCATTCCTCCAATTCCCCAATCCTTGAATAGGCCCAATACAATATAAAGCCCCTCAGGTTATGACCTTTCATTTGAACTTTAATTTCAGGTCAATCGGACAAATGGTTCTGAAGATATGGCCAAAATTGTAATTTTCCATCACAAAGCGCCACCTGGTGGCAAAATATTGAACCATACAGGTATGATGTCATCATGTGACACATTGTGAGGTCATGACCTTGCAGTTGCATTATAGTTTCATGTCAATTGGACAAATGGTTCAAAAGATATGGCAAAAATGGTGAATTTCATGTGACAAAGCTCCACCTTGTGTCAAAATTTTGAACCAAACAGGTATGATGTCATCGTGGGACACATCCTTAGGTCATGACCTTTCATTAGCACTTGATTTGAGGTCAGTCGGACAAATATTTCCAGAGATATGATAAAAACAGTGATTTTTTTTTTCCAGTTTTTGGCCCCTTTTGGCCAATTTAGAAATTGTAAATTGTCCAAAATCGAATCAGTTCTTCCTCTTTATGATACGTACTTATATGCAAAACTTGGAATTTCTAATTGAAATATTACTGAAGTTATCGAGTTAACATGTAGGGGGGCGGCGACGGCGGTCGGACCAAAAACATAATATCCCAGGAACGCCATTCGGTGTTTGGGGATATAATTAACTAACTATACACTTAAATGTTCCCACTAGTGCAGTTATTCGCATACAGATGCATGGGGCGCAATGATACCTTGTTATAAAAAATTAAAAAAAACCCCGCAGCCACAGCCAGTTGTTGCGTCACTTCAAGAATAGGCTGCGGAGGACTAGAGAAGAGCGCTGCGCTCATCATCTTCTCCATGTGCAAATGTCGTGCGGCTGAAAACAAAAACTGTTAATGGCTTGTTATTTTAGCCTATATTGTTGCGTGTTGTTGTACGTTATATTGTTGGTTGGTGTTCTGTCGGCTTTTCACGACCTGATCACACATCCTCGTCTCTAAAGAGGAGGAAGAAAACATTTTTTTCACCAATTTTAGTGAATAATTGTGAGAGTCCCCCTCTACTTTTTAACTTTGTGGATATAAAGGTGAAGTTTTTTTCCTCTCACTTCAGCTTACTTTGGCTTCTTTTTGAGTTGCTTTCTCTGTCCAATTCCACTATGAGACGTATATTAAAATTCAGATGCAGCTCCCGTTGCGAGAGAGGGATGCAGTTTGCACTTTAAGTTTAAAAAAAAATATTGTACAAAAGTGAGCAATAGTTAAAACAGTGATTTTAAAAAAGAAGGTTAAGCCTTTTTCAGCTTTCACTTGTACGTTTTCTTATCTGTCAAAATGATAGATGGTTTTATTTTCAACTCATTTTACTTTCTCCGGTTATATAGCTCCACTGCGATAGAAAAAGATCATATATCTCCGATGTGTAACCGGATACACTTTGGTTAGAAGTCCCATTTACACGTGTAGAAAAAATTGTAAACGTTGACACCCCTAGTCGGTAGTTCAAGCCTAGTGCAGCCATTATTAGATCGGCACAACAGTTGTGCCCTTTAAGCAAGTCTCTTAAGGGCATTGACCGGTGTTTGTGCTTACATCTTTCTTGATTTCTTGAGAATCGCTGAGCCAAATTACTTTAAACTCAGCACTGCACTTCCTTGGGTCCTCAGAAATACACCCTCCAAGTTTGAAGTTGATTGGTTGGACTGCTCCGGGGATATTCGAATGAGTAGTGGTGGTGCTTTCATGCGTATAACTTGTGTCATGACCAAATGGTTTCCGGTTCAAATCCCACCCTGGAACACCAGTGCTAGTGTGCCCTCGAGCAAAGTGACTTCATCCTAATTTGCACCCTCATTGGAGAGGGGGTGCCTGCAATCTCACTGCAAGTCACTTTGGACAAAAATGTTTGCTTAGCACATAAATGTATATAATGTTCATGTTTAACATGCATTAACAGACACACCGATTTAGGGCTGGGCGATATGGACAAAATCTAATATCCCGATATCTGTGACCGAATACCTCGATATCGATATTTTGCCGATATTATCGGGACAAACGTTGGTGCTTTTGCAAAATATTTACACAATAATATTTTTTATAACCATTTATTAGTAATGTTGACATAACGATGAAACAGGTGCAGGCAACAGCTTCAACAGTCTTGCAAGTGCAGAAAAATGCAACCCATTACTGTAATTCAGCTTTTAAAACCAGAAAAGCCAAAACTTATTTCATACGATAGTCAAAATCCATGACGATATTTTACTTTGCATCACGATATCGATATAATATCGATATATCGCCCAGCCCTACACCGATTTCTTGCCATATAATATGATTATCTTCAGGATTTTAGTTCTTGGTATGGATGGGCCTGTAGAGGTTGGCCTGTGGACTGATACTCAGCTGTCCCGCAGTGGGACGATGGGTTATAATGGCTTATAACGGGGCTTTGCTGTGTGACCACCAGTCTGAAGCAGTGCATACTGTACCGTGGGGCATCTTGCAATGCTGCCCTGAGAGGCTTGTGCGACTGCAGTGTTTAATTGAATCGCATGTCCTGCGCGAGCACAGCGCCAGCTTAAGTGAAGGATCGGATGTGCTGATTTCCTCATGTTATCGTCCTCAGCTGTGCTGTTGGACACAGAACAGCCTGTGTGGGGCAGCTGCTGGGACAGTTAGGCCGTGGCCTTAATGGGAGAGGTTCTGAACCTTATTCGAGAAGGGCCGGTGTGAGTGACAGCCTTCATTCAAGCCGAGCAGTTGCACACCTGATTCTACTTTTCAAAAATTTTCTTAAAGACTTTCAACCTTGACAAGTAGAATCAGATGTTTGACTAACTGCTTGGAATGAAAGCCTGCACCCACACTGGCTCTTGTTGTGAAAAGGCTGAGAATTGTTTTCTGCGAATTGTTTGTCCTGTTAGCCCTTAAACTAGATATGGTATTTGAAGTAGTATCTGTATTAGTGCTCAGGTGGGTATCTGTGACGATGGGGCCGATCTGGTGTCAGAATCCAATATTTTAATACGCATCAATTCTGATCATATTATTATTTTTATTATCCCCCGCCACGAAGTCTAAGGGGGATATAGGTTTGAACTCAGTGCGTCTGTCCGAAAAGGGGACGGATTTTCTCAGGAACTTTTAGAGACAGAACAACCAAACTTGATGTGTAGCTTCAGACCATCAAGGCCTTGATGGAGATCGAAAATGAGGTGCGAGCGATTCAGGCATTTGGCGGGAGATGTTGTTGACCATGTCTACTTGTTATTTATAATTTTTTTTTTAATGTTTTGTTTACGAATATGTATATGTACAAAGTTAGAAAAGCAAGATTGAAGTCAAGCCTGATGTTGCCTTACACATAAAGATGTGCAGTGTACCACCTAAACACTGATATTGGATTGGCATCGCACTTGTCATCGGCCCATACCCAAAGCCCAGGTTACTGGTATTGGTATCAGGTCTGGTTGGTGTATTCCTGCCTAAAAACCTACCCCCCTACTCGGTCACCCACCCCTCTGCCTCATGTAGTTTAAATGTCACCCATAATGGCTGTAATTGAAACCCATTTGGATATGCATTAGGAATGACTCTGAGCGGAATAAAGAATGTTTCTTTCTGGAACACATCAGTGTCATTTATTTTTGATCTCGCTCTCGCTCTCGCTCTCTCTCTCTCTCTCTCACTCTCTGTCTCGTAGTTTTGACACTGTCAGTGGGAGTCTGTCTATAATCCATGACATAGATTATTATTAGTGCAGAAATGTCTGTGATATTCGCAAATGTTCTACTGATAAATGTTATGCCGACTGATTCTCATCAGACTGTATTCTGGGCAGGAAATGAGTAATCACAACAGGAGGAGCAGAAACTAGGCTTTTAATATGTGTGATCAAACACTTAATGAAGCAATGACTGCTAATCTTTTTAAGCGATAAGTTGATTGAGCTGTTTGGCAGGAGGGAAATCAGTTTTTAATCATTCGCCAAACGCCTCTAGCTGATGTAGAATTAGTGCAGGAATTTTCTGGGATATTTTTCTGTTGGTGAATGAATGCCCTGTGAGATTCTGTGTGCTTTAGGTGGGCCGACTCCCGCGTCTGTCAGAGGATAAGGGAGCGTGTGCAAAGAGGGAGTCCATCTATCACATGCCCAGCCTTATCTGTGCTTAACACTGGTCTCTTTCTATTTTCCCCTTCATCTAACCTCCCTTGTGTCAATCCTATCCCTGTCCTTCCTCTTCTATCATTGGAGAGGGGGTGCCTGAATTCTCTAAAGAGCTGGGAATCTTCCTTGAGAACAGCCTTGTACTGGAAACGGTTGGGCTGGCAGTCATAACAGGGAGCGTGTACAAATGGTCTATTTCATGAAGGAAAGGAGGCAATTGGCTCCTTTGTTGGTTCTCTGCAGTGAGGAAATTTAAGAACAAACTTGAAGGAAAGGAATCATAGATTGTGGACCAGCCATTCCTCGCAGCTGTGGACATTACATGAGTCATCATGCTTTCCCCACTGGATTACTTGTGTGATCATCTCTTGCCCTCAAGCAGATGAAGTATTGATGGTTTATAGGGAAGGACATCTGATTTTTCTCAAACATGTTTCTAGATTTGTTCAAAATCTTGTAACTTTCCCTTGACCTCTATTGCGCTTCACTGCAAGGTCAAGGAAAAGTGGAGAGGAAAGGGGAAAAGGCCACCTATTGAAGAGAATCTGGATGCATCCTTCTTTTCTAAGTGCATTCCAATACTAGGAAAGACAGATCCTTCTTTCCTCCTCTCGTCTCCTCACCCTATATGTCCTTACAGGAGAGGGAGACGAGTAGAAGGCATTAGTATTTGGATGCACCCTCTCTCTCCCTCTCTCCCCTCTGAAATGCAGACACTGACACTTCATGTCCTTTGAGGTGTGAAACGGTGAGACTGCTGGTTAGCTGGGTCATTTTTAGTCGGCCAATTCAAGGAATGTTGGTGTATCTACCTACAGTGTCACGTAATCTTGGCAAACACAACCATGTTAAAATCGATGACCTGCTTTTGTAAGAACAAAACTGCTCCTTTCCTGAATTATTATTTCATTAATTTCCTATTGAAGATCCTTTTATCTGTTGCCAAAGGTGCAAGAAGGCTGTACTGTAAACACACTAATGAAACAGGTGGTGCCAGGAACGCGGCGCAGGGAGACGTTTGGAAAAAATTATTGGTTCTTTGGTGACTTTGACCTTCACCCGTTTTGGTCCAAAATGTAACCGCATTCTTTGAACCACTGTACACCTTTTCTGAAAAATTTGTGTAAATTGATTGAACGGTTTTAGCGCTGAACAGCTGACAAGCCCACAGACAAACGAGACAAACTGCACTGAAAACAACACTCATCTCCCTGCTGTGGGGATCAATTATAGGATTAATGTATTACTAAGCCGGCGAATGGGGAACTGGCAGTGTTGTTCCATTGTTGGGTACCTGTGCATGTGTGACGGGAAGAACAGATTAGAATATCGAATAAAAGAGCAAACTGTTTCATCGTAAGGAAGTGTGGAAAATTGCCGTTGGCCCATCCGAGCAGTTTAAAATGCATTGACTGAGACCTTTCAACTCGATAGAGCATCAATAAAGTAAAGATAAATGATGGAATAGGGAATCTGAGAGTGTGACTGTGGGAAAAACTGTTTGACATGGTTACAAAATCGTTTATGGACCATTTTATCCTGCCCAATTTACCTGGGATGATGGAGACTGACAGAATAACGCACTATTACTGATGCTTGTTTATTATTACATAAAGCACTCCACCTCATGCCAGAATTGAGCTTTATAAACCTGGCTAACAGTTCCTTATTTTATTCCCCGATGTACTGGTGTCATAACATTCTGCAGCTGGTCGTTTTCTTGCTCTATATCTTTTACTTGTATGTATATCACAGTAATGAGTTGAAAGAGGACACCAGTTGGCTTCCTGTTTTATGATCTGGTGCTGTAGTTTCTCTCATAAGTATGCCTGGGAATTGAATTTACCTTCCTTCCATTACTGACTCGGTAAACACTTACTGTGCTCCGGGTTTTGGGGACCTTGTATGTATCCCAGCATGCAGTTGGCTATAGAAAGACTGGAACTGCCCAGAACAATGGTCTCTGACCGTGTCCCTGGAGAGCTGCCATCCTGTAGGTTCCTACTCCAGCCCTAATTCACAGCACCTCATTCGGCTAATTATCAGCTCGTTAAGATCTCTAACTGGGAAATGAGGTTTTGTTTTTAGTTGGGGTGAAAACTTTCAGGATGGTTGCTTTCCAGGAATAGAGTTTGGAGAGCACTGGCCCAGAAGGTTCGGCAATCCATTGCATGGCCAGTGCATCATTCACCCCTGCACTCATACCTGTGGCGATTTAGTCTCCAGTTAGCCTTGTGTTCACGTCTTCGGACTGTCGGAGGAAACTGGAAAGGCCCACATGAACATGATAATTTGTTCAGTGGACTCCGTGTGTAATTGGCGCCCCAGACTGGAGGATTGTGAACAACTGGCCTGGTAGCCGGTATCAGAGATCCTCCCTGCTTTTCCCCTCGCAGTTATCTCCCTGCCGTCCATCTCCGGGGCTTCCCTGTTTGTGGAGGTCTGGTTACCACCCTCCCGCTTTGGTCTCAAATGAACAGGCCTTATCAGCGCTGCACAGCGAGTCTGGCACACTTCCCTGCTCGGCCTCCTCCCTGTATCCCCGTCTCTTTAAACACCTGCGTCCTTTGAAGCCAGTGAACAGTAGGAGGCGGACGGGGCTGGACCTTACACGCCGTGGGCAGGGGTTATCTGCGCTCAGCTCTGACTACCACACGCACAGATTTATCTTCAGCGCAGAGGAAGGCTTCACTGCAGTGTGTGGCTGTCAGTGTCCTGAAGCCTGATTCAGTTAGAGCTGTAGGGAGATGCGTCGGTCACAGTGACGCTCTGTTGGGTGATTACACTGCGACGTGCTTCACCAGTGATTGTTCCCTGGGCCACACGCAGAGATATTTTGGTATGTGAAACCTGTCCACTGTATTGTGGACAAGAGTGACTACAGTCATTAACTAAACTAGGCTGCCAAACATTCCTGGCAGTCTGCCATCCAGTAGGTTTCCCAGTCCAGCCATAATAAAGCACATCTCATTCAACACTGGAGATTTTATCCAAGAGCTAATTCGTACGGAATTTGTGGAATCAGTTGTGCCACGTTTTTGGTCAAAATTAAATCTCGGGTCAGTACTGAAGGAACAGGATTGGAAAGCCATATTCTCAGCATGGAATGACAAGTGACAAGGTCAAAACAAGGTCAAATGCAGTAGTTTTGTTATACTTTTTTTGTTTTGTTTTGTTTTGTTGTACTGAAATCTCGTCTCGCCATATAGAATCTCCAGTTATTGAGAAGGAACAAAGAAACTTCCTGGTTTGTCAAGAGCAGTGTTAACCATCACCGTTAAGACTTAATTTAATTTGACTTGCTCAAGACCAGGTTTTCACTTCAAAACACGGTATGCTCACCGCGTTTATTGTTGAGCTGGTAACTGGGACTCAGGTGTGACAGTTGAAGGTTTGAGTGGTAACATGCAGGGTGGCTAATCTCCAGGAACTGGATTGCTGCCTTTTGGTCCAGTGAATTTGAATTTCTCTACATTCACTGCCAAGGTTCTAACTCCGTTTTTCTTTTCTTTTTTTAATCTGTAGATCGGGAGGACCAGTCAATTCTTTGCACGTAAGTAATGATAATGTCCCCCCCCCATTATCAGTACTTGGAAATATCAGTCATATTGCTGTAATGCTAAGCTAAACTTGTGTAGTAAAATGTAATGGACACTAAATGTAATGTGAAGTCCTGTTGCTGTTTTCTCGGTCTGCTTGTGATTTAAAGTAATTTTTTATTTTATTTTTTTTAACGAGAGATGAAGGCGTCACACACAGCTGCAGCACATTATTTCATTGGAGTGTGAACTTCCACAAGCTCCTCTTCTGTTCCTCTGTGACCGTCTCGAAGCTTCCCAAACCCCACGCCTGTCGCTATGTCTAACTGTCAAGTCTGGCTAATGGTTTTTATTATTTGGTGGATTGATGGATCATGGATTGAGTGGGTTTAAAGGAGTCATATTATACCTTTTCAGTTTTTCCCTTTCTTTAGTGTGTTATACAGTTTCTCCAACCTTCTGATTTCCCTTCATTTTACGAAAGTTCCCTTCCTGAACTGCGGTCGGCCTGTCACGAGAGACTGCGCTTTAACTGAGCGGTCCTTAAAGAGACAGGAGGCAAAACGGCGTGTTTGACCCTGAGTGAGTCTAAGGTGCTGCACACACGGCCTGTACAGCAGTGACTGGGTGCTTTTTGACCATAAATACTTGCGAAATGTTTGTAAATTGACAGCGAAAATGAAAATGCTGAATTGGGCAATGGGCCCGTTTGTAATGAGCATTTTAAGTCATTGTGGCGTAGCTGCAGTCGCTTCAGTTTTCCCTCCAAGATTTGCCGTGGTTCAGGCACGTTGGAGGCCGCAATTTTTTGGCCAAAATGGGCTAACTGGCCCCAAACACAGTGCAGTAAATGGTAAAGGGTTTAAGTACTAAAGACAGCGTGTTGGGTAGAATTCCTAAACATGGAGCCAGGCTGATTCATGGCCCAGTTTCCATTCCTTAACGCGTGGAGGGTAATGAGTGATGGGCTGGTTATTTCAGCAGGTCTTGTTACGGAAATGAGCCGGGCCTTATGAGGCGTCGAGATCGTGGGACGGGGGGCCGTCTCGCCACAGTCTTGCGCGTGGGGGGTGAATGGAGGGGGAGTGGAGGCTGTGTAATGCCTGCTGTTTTTGGCACGCAACTCCGGTCTCTGTCCCGGCGCCCCCGCACACGTCCCCTGGGGGATTGGCGGTGAAGAATATGCCAGTGTGGCACTGAGTTTTGCGTGAGGGTCTGCGTTGCAGTGCGTTTGCCGGGTGTGCAGTGCGGAGGCGCGGCGTAGCGTTACCGTAGCTACGGGTTGGGCAGCCTCCGCGGAGCGAGGGACACTGCGTTTGAGTGGCATTACAAACGGGACCGCACGGAAGCATTACGAAGCTTAGTCTTTCTCTTGGCTGTTAGCGTGGGGTTGGGGGGGGGGGGGGTCTGCCCTGCTGTTAAAGGTGCGGGGGTCCAGGCTGGGGCGAGATATGTGTCTGGTTTGACTGAAGTCCTTTTGGGGAGAGAGAAAGATTCCAGAATGTTCCATCCTCCTGTTGCCCACAGACGAACACAGGCAGAGAATAAAGAGTTATCATCAGGGCTGTGATAAGGCAAACAGGATATTTCCCAGCACTCTGAAGCCCTGATTAGACTCAAACTCAGGATGATTAAGAGCCGTCAGGGGAGAATTGATACTGTCTCTGTGTGTGTGTGTGTGTGTGTGTGTGTGTGTGTGTGTGTGTGTGTGTGTGTGTGTGTGTGTGCGCCTGTTGGTGTGCATGTATGTCTGCGCACGTGCTTGTCTGTATATATGTCCATATTTATGTTTATCTCTGTTAGTGTCTGTCTGTGTGTGTGTCTGTTTGTATGAATGTCCGTATTTGTGTATGCGCGTGCATGTGCATCAGTTGGTGTGCATGTCCGTGTCTCTTTATGCATCTGTCAGTGTATGCATGTCTGCATTTATGCGTACGTGTGTCTGTGTGTCTGTCTGCATGTATGTCTATACTTATGCATGCACGTTTGTCTGTCCGCCTGTTTGTCTGTGCATGTGTGCGTCTGCGTGCATCTGCGTTTGTGCTCCTGTCTGCATGCTCAGATACACAGGCGTCAGTGTGCCAGCGCAACAGGGAGAAAACAGGATTGTGAGGAGCTGTCCGACTCGGATCTGAGAGAGACCGCACACCCTCTCCAGCTGGGATTGTGCCAAGCTTAGTATATCCAGCTGTGAGCGACACTGGGTGTGAGCATCAGCCAAATGACCAGGCTTCTGGTTTGTGCTCTACAGGCAGGCATGCAAAACTGTCACTGCTTTGAAAAAAATCATAACAGACTCGTTGACACACTTGTGAACGTTGCCCTCTTAGAGCTGTCACGCAACACACAATATTTAGACTACATTTTACCGCTATGGTCATGTGGTTATGTTCTCAAACTCTGTTCTGACTGGGGAGAAAAAAAGGGAATGGCAAAGGCTTAGTAGAGAAGATTTTCTCTCTGAAAACTCATCAATGCTGCCATTTTTTCTTCATCCCTCTTGCTGTCACTTTGATTAATTTCCCCACTTATCTTCCTGCTGAATCTATATTTGAGTTGCACACGCAGAGCCTGCAGTTCGAAGGGTATGGTTTGAGCTTGAGAGTTTGCCATTCGGGGTTAAATCGTTAAGACTGTGCTGTTCTACGCTGGAGTGCTAATTGCTACTTGCGGTAAAACCATCGGTATGCGCGTTCACTTCGCCCATATTTCACTGGGGAATAAAAATAGTATGAGAAAAGACTAACAGTGGCCACAGATGTCCATTTGCTCACTGTAGGAAGGTGAATTTTATCAGCGTCCTGCAGGTATAGAGGTACACGTAATGTGTATTTGATTTTGAAAACGTATCTCGTCTTTGTGTTTTTTAAGTGGCGGTCAGTGTTCACTTCCTGCTAAACCATTTGAAATGGGTGAAGAGGTTATTTGGTTAAAGTTCCCTTCAGACGAAGCCGGTCCACTTTCGAGAGGAGCGCAAACTGAATCCGCCCTTCGACGGCTGCGGTCTCTCGGCCCTGAGCTGTTATTACCCCGGGTTTGATGGGAGAGTCTGTCGGCCCTGGAATCCCACTAACAACCGCAGCCGAGGGGAGAAAAAAACGGCGGGATTCTGGAGCGTTCTGATTGGCTGCTCAGATTAGCTGCTCTATTTGGGCCCAAGTCTTTTATTTTCTCCTCTTCCTCTGGGGTTTATTTTCAGAGCGGTGTGGCGGTTTGGCTGCAAGCTGGTCAGTGTCCAGCTGCAGGAACTCGCTGTGTAGCCTTTAGCCTGCTGTACTGGTGCTGCTTTGACCTAGCTCTTCTTGAGCAGCCAGTGTTTCTCTCTCTCTCTCTCTCTCTCTCTCTCACACACACAGAGGTGAATCAGGAGCTGGGAAGACAGAGAACACGAAGAAGGTGATTCAGTACCTGGCCCACGTCGCCTCCTCCCACAAAGGAAGGAAGGACCATAACATTCCTGTGAGTGAATAATGCCCTCTGTCATTCTGAGCACATACACTCAAACACACTCTCACTCACTCAAACGCGTGCATGCGCACACACACTCACCATATTCACACACTATTCACCCACTTGCACTCGAATGCGAGCACACACACACACACTTACACATACACAAACCCCACACACGACTTAGTGCTCATCCTTCCACTCTCTTTTACTCTCTCCTGCACTCACACGCACTCTCTAGGCATACCCACGCGTACTCACCCACACCGCACGTCTGCAGGAGCTGCCAAAGCCACACGCGCGCGCGCGCGCACACAGGTTCTCACTTTGTAGCAAGTACAAGAACACACACACACACACGGTCTTCTAGAGCTGCCCTAACTCTAGCGCTGTGATGTAATCCTTGAGCTCCGCCTCCATAATGTGCATTGCCTTGGCCTGGGAGGTGTGGCTTGTACGTGGAGTTCTAAACCCCTCCCCCTCTAACACTGTGTATTTGTTTATTTGCTACAAACAGCCCGAATCGCCTAAACCAGTGAAACTACAGGCAAGTTTGCCCTTTTATTAAAGCATGCACCTAACATTCGCTTAACCCAGCAATATTTGTTTGCCTTGGTGATGGCTTGTCCTACGTATTCCATCTTGGATTTGTTAACACAACTCAAACAGGCTCATCAGTATTACGCTGTCAGTTTTGATCATGCCATGATCCTTTAATGTGACCTGACCTGAAAAAATAAAATTATTTCAAATTCATTTGATTGTGTACAATGTTGTTTTATTCAAACTAAACAAATGCAGCTTTTGAATGGTCTTCGAAGTATCATTTTTCCAAACTAGCTTCCCCTCATTTATAACCATGAACCTCACCATGGTTGCCAGCTTCAGGTTTGGCAGCACATTAAAAACGCTGATGTTTTACACTAGTTTTAAGGTGTTTGGGGCAGTCAGCATCTGTCTTAGTTTTCAGGTCACTTACTTTTATTGTAGGCTTTGCAGCATGACGAGTTGTCGTCAACTGGACCCTCCGGTTCGCCTCATCGGTCTGTCTGCTCCTGCCGCCTGTTGCCGTACGAAAGTTTAAACATGGCCAACTTTTTAATGCAAGGGATGGATTTATGCTATATGTTCATACAAACCGGTTAAGCATATGAACTTCATTGTAGAGCTCAGATGTGACTAAAAATGTTCACCTGTCCCTTGATGGTTGTGGAACTATACCTAAACCATAGCAAACCATACCATGACTAAAAAGACTAGAGACCGATACTTTATGACCTGGATAAGTAATTTCTCCCTGATGTACGCTGATTGTGCAGTCACCATGATGGATTGCATCCTGTTGATATCTGATGACTCTGATATGCATTGTGAATTCCGTGCAAGACACACAGTCCTGTTAAACTAATAAATGAGTCCTGTCTGCCTATATCTTATAAGTTAATTTATACGTGTGGTTCATTTCTATTTGTATTACAACTTGTTTTGTATTTATAGCTTGCAGTCGATAGCATGGCCAGATACAGTAATTTAGGTGGGCCTGTTGGGTATCAGGTGTGCGAGAACCAAAGCAAAACTAATTGTTGGGAGCAGGTTGGGAGTGGGGCACAACAACCTCTCAGCTCTACATATCCGTTTATCATGTTTTAGCAAGAAACCTTTATTGTTGTTACACAAATCGTCTATTTTAGCAAGTTATGCTCGTATTGCGTAGTAACGCGACAGTGCCCTGCTAAAACGAGGCTGATTCTGTTGTCAAGAAACCGCTCGTGTTAAAATGGAGAAACGTGTTATTGTAACACAGAATTACCTTCTGCAAACATAGGCCTAAAAATATTTTGTTCTTACGGGGAATCCATGACAAGAAGCAGGTCTGTTTTTATCATAAGCTGCCGTACAAACGAGGGGTGCGCTCTGTGCTATATTTGACATGTGGCAACGGGAAAACAGAAGAGAAACCTTTATTGGGAGAGGAGAGAAACTAGCATGACCATAAATGACCGCAAATCAGAGCAAAGGCCGTCACACTAAAAATCAGCGTCACCGTTGCAATGAATCATTCATTACCGTTTGAAAGCAAATTGAGCTCTGATAAATCAAAGATCTTGTGGCCTGAACGAAAAGAATCAGGAAGTCAAATGTCAGAAAAGGCAAGCAAATATTGTAGATTGACCTGCTTTCTCAGCATTTGGCTTGGGTTATATTTTCGCTGCATTTTATGGTAAGGGTGAGCACGCCCAGGCATGAACCTTTAATTTCAGTTTTTTTTTTTTTTAATATATGAATCGCACCTTCCATTTCCCTCTGTGCAAATATTAATCACCAGCATTTCTAAAGATATTTTCAAAGAGGAATTACTGCATGATCCTTACTTTCTTGAGAATAGCGGCTTTAACCTTCAATCCTTCCTTTGATCCTTTCTCTTTGCTTCAAGCAACTCTTGAGTTAATAAGCGTTGTTTTGACTGACTTGTGGACTACATTCAACGAACAGAAGGAATGTTTAATGTTTTTCTACCCAGTGTTGTAGATGTAGCAAACGTTAAATGCTTCTGACCAATTAAAAAAAAAATCAGATTTTTGAAGTAATCTCAACTTTTTAACCTGTACACCGCTGAAGAAATTTTCAAGGAATTAAAAAAGTAATTATCCTGAGCTGTTGGAAACCTATCATCAGGCCTACCAAAGAAAACGTAGCCTCAGCACACAAAAACTTTGAAATGCCTACATTAATCGCGGAAATAGCAACAGAAAAATAATACCCCGCTACCGAAACTGCAAAAACCGCAACATAAACTGTTGACTCGTAGCATAAGACTATGAAACTGCAACATCTTCTCTCGCATCCGTCTTTGCCATTTACTGCGCTTGCGCGTACCGGCCCAGGCTGCTTTCAGAGATAGCGGAATCAGGCGTCTCCTTCGGTTGGTAAGTAAAACTTCCAAATATGACGCTATTGTTAATGCAGATGTTTAACAATGAATTGTAAGACGTAGCTGTTACATCCACATTCTCGTAAATTCGCTTATTTTAGCATGTCACCCTGCCGAAAATGAACGATGCACTGTCGATTTCGCTGAAGTCTTAGAGTTGCCAACTTGACGACTTTCTCAAGACGTATACATACGTCTTGAGTGGACAAACAATCCCGATTTGGAAAGTCGCCAGATTAAGCGAGAAAGTCGTCAAGTTGGCAACTCTAAGACTTTAGCGAAATCGACAGTGCATCGTTCATTTTCGGCAGGGTGACATGCTAAAATAAGCGAATTTACGAGAATGTGGATGTAACAGCTACGTCTTACAATTCATTGTTAAACATCTGCATTAACAATAACGTCATATTTGGAAGTTTTACTTACCAACCGAAGGAGACACGCCTGATTCCGCTATCTCTGAAAGCAGCCTGGGCCGGTACGCGCAAGCGCAGTAAATGGCAAAGACGGATGCGAGAGAAGATGTTGCAGTTTCATAGTCTTATGCTACGAGTCAACAGTTTATGCTGCGGTTTTTGCAGTTTCGGTAGCGGGGTATTATTTTTCTGTTGCGATTTCCGCGATTAATGTAGGCATTTCAAAGTTTTTGTGTGCTGAGGCTACGTTTTCTTTGGTAGGCCTGATCATGTGGCAACTTGTTTAAAAGAGCTCCCCCCCATGGGAGCTCTTTTAAACGAGTTGCCACATGATGGGTTTTCAACAGCATCTGATTTAGATATCTTTCAGCACTGGACAACTATAGTTGCCCACAGCGCTTTAAGGGTTAAACTGTCGACAGTGTTGCCGTTAGTCGTCACCTTAAATTAACTGCTCCTTCTCACTTACCATTCTGAACTGCTTCCTGTGTGTCACAGGAGACGGGGTTTTAATTTCCTGTCTTCGCCAGTATATACTTCTTAGCATTCCAGAGTAATTAAATGTGAGATTAGAAGTGTGCACTTCTGAGGCTCGAGTGAGTCATCTGGCAGCAGCTTTCGAAGATATTCTGAAGAAGCGAAAAAAACCAGCACTGTGGATTCAGAGCGATGCTGTTGCTCCTGAAAACCAGCTGGAGAGGAGCAGAGCACTTGTAAATATAGCACAGCAACTGCTAGGTTTTCACTCTGTAATATGGACTTTGAGGCAAATGAATTCGTTTGTCTACTTTGTCGCATTAATTGGGAAAAAATTCTGTCAAACTGCGATTGCTGGAGCTGTAGTTTTTCTCCGTGTGTCCAACCGTAAGTAGCCCTGGCTGCATTGGGACTCTAAGGCTTCTGGGATGGCGCTCGACCCAAAGTCTGAATCTGTTCAACCCTCAGGGCTGCGGTCATGCTGTGGCTCGACTGACCTGTCAACAGAGCCTTAGTGCTGAGAATGAAACTGCAATAATAAACACATTCTGGCTTTTCATTGTAAATGTGATTTGGGTTGGATTTGCTGCAGTGACTTCTGGATAAGACCACAGATTGGTGTTCACTTGGTCCCATTGACTTGAGTTTTTCATTCTGCTCGCGTTTTCTTGTTCATTTTAATGTATTTTTGAAGCCTGAAATCGTAAGCTTTTTTTTTTGTCCGTGACCATTAATGTTTTTGTTTCCATGGTAACAGTAGCCGGTAGCCACTGGCCGGTAGACGAGATGCCTGTTCTGTGTGGATGGCATGTGGCCCCTCCCCTCTGTCTCTCCTTTGCACCTGACTAATGGCACAGAGAATGGAGGGGTAAAAGAAAAACAGAATATGGCTGCTGTTGTTGCCCCAGTACGCCCCCTGCTGTCCAGAGCCAACATGGCGGCATTGTGTTTGGCAACCCCAACACAGTTTGCGGGTTCCCTGCGTGCCTCTGTTATCTACCAACTTTACAAAGCCTCCTGTTTTTATTTATCCAGATGCATTCTGTGAAATCTGATCCAATGCTTTAAAAATGCTTCACCTTACTAAATAGAAACCTATGAAAAACTATGTGGAAAGAGGCCGTTTACCCGACTTAATTTCTCCTGGCTGCTTTTGCCGAAAAGCTTTTCTTGAAATTAAACTTTCTTTATAGTTTTCATGTTGCTCCAGCGAATGCTTTCGGGACTCCATTCTGGCTCTGTATTTCTGTAACGGATCATAAGCAGTTGGCGTATAGGTGCATTGTTGATAGGCTCATGAAATACCCTGGGATACAGGAGATGCTGAATGCCTGGCAGCAGTGCGCACTGTAAGCTCTCTTCAGCTCCTTGCTTTGCTGGGCAGAGCTCCTCCAGCCAAATCGCTGCTTTTAGAGGCCTCTGCGGTGGCTAAATAGCTGGAGTGAGACAAAGGAAGTGGGTGTGGAGGGTTGGGCCTGACTGACTGGTTACAGGCTGCGCTGGTCTGCCCAAGCAGCCACAGTGAATCTTCTTATAATATGTATATTGGGCATTGATAGTGCATTCAAACACATGCCTGTCAGCCGCCGCCTCTTTTCACTCGTTATTTCAAACCTGACACGCACGTAACAAAGGTGGAGGAGAGCCGCACAGGTGTTCCCTCGGACTGCAACGGGCGAGTGCCTGGACGGCCAGAAGGAGTGCTTGAGCAACGCGCTTGGCGAACCCAAATGGTCTGTGTCCCTCCCGCAGCCCTGAGCAGCGCAAAGCCAGTTATGGGCTGAAACTCACGAGACTGCTGGCCACAGTTGGCAACTTGAATTCCTGGTTTTGTTCTGATGCTGTGTTGGTCACTGCGCACCACGAGCAGGACCTTCACTGAGTGAGTTAGCCTGGCGGCCCTGAGGCTTCCTTTTTGAGACGCCTTTTTCAAGTTTCCCTGAGAAATGCTGCTCACTTGCGACACCCTGGCTGGCTTCATTATAGGTCACACATACCCTTCTCTCCATTTAAGTTGATGATACTGTGCCTTTAAAGTAAAAAAAAGCATTGGGTAGTGCATGGAATGATGGATGGAGCAGCCTTGCCATATACACAGGCACACCTGAGCAGGCCTCCCTCATGTTTCAGATGGTTCGTCCCCGTCCCCCGTCCCTGACAGGCGCCTCCGTGCTGTCGTTGTAGGTTTGTTATTTTGGCAGTGAGGGGCTGAGTTTGGAGTTGAGGCCTCTGCCTCTTTCTCGTTACTCCGCTGCTTTCTTGGGTTTTACTGCTTTCCTCGCAATTACCCTCCTGAAGAGCAGGAAAGGCCAGGCCATTGTCCGTGACTGGAGTGTGCGCCACAGGAAATCAGGTCAGGCTTATTTGCTGCTAAATTGGACTCCCGCTGCCGTTAGCGATTCGTCTTGTTTTTTTTTCCTCTTCTCTCTCTCTCTCTCTGTCCCTCTGCTTGTCTGTATGCACAGGGCTGTTGCCGGGGGGGAGGTCAGTAGGGTAGAACCACACAACAGCAACTGCAGGGGTGCGTGGCTAAGCTAACACATTCACTTCACTCCATCAGCCATAAAAACGTTGATAACGTGGGTGGTCTGTAAGAGTAGCAGTTTAGGTGTTCGACTGGGAGCCAGAATATTAGTCGTTCAAAACGAGCAGCAGACACACACACACACACACACACACACACTACTGTAGAGCAGGGTCGGGGCGTCATCCAGAAAGGGCCAGTGTAGGTGCAGGCTTTCATTCCATCTCAGTAGCGGCACACCTGATTCCACCTGTCTACCATTAGAGTTTAACATGAGGACCGCAGTTAGTGGAATCTTAGTTGAAAGGCAAGCCTGCCGCCACGCCCGCTCATGCTGGATGAGGTTCCCCACCCCTGCTGCAGAGGATATTCATTTGCTTAGTCTAATTAACTGAAAGGCACTTTGCATTAGTGTCCACTAAATAACAGTATTGTAATGATGCAACTCGCACACTCCTCTTTGATCTCATGTTAGATTACTGTGTACAAGCTGTTCTTCCAAACCTGTTTTTCTTAAACATCCAGAACTAGTTGAGTAGGTCCTTGTAAATCTTTTACCCTCTGGGTCAGCTTTTGATATTTGCGTAACAAGTGCTTTAACCTGTATTTGACCAAAGCCTGAAAATAGAACGTAAGAATAGTAGCTCACGGCAATCACTGCGGTCATTCTATTAGGTGCAGACTGGTGAGACTGTATGTGCAGTCCCCAAAATCATGCTAGTATATGTACTACACACGCATTATAGTCTTAAATTCAGTTTATGTTAAATAGTGGTAAAATATCCCTTTCTGTAGTATTTATTAGTGGTTACAGTTGCTAATGGTTTAATCCTGTTGCCAGTAAATGGCGTTATTGGCGGTTAGATGGCGAGAGGTATTAGATTACTCGCTGCCCTTGATTTTGGCTCTGGTGTTGACCCCCCCTGTGGGACTCTGCTGTGCTGGAGGCACCTGTCCAAACATCCGCCCCCACTCCGGGCTGTGGTTAGTCCTGGCAGGGCCTGTTGGGTGGTGGTTTGCGGGGTGTGAGGCCTGTATAGGGGGGTTTCTCCCTGCGGTGGGGCTCTTCCTGATGCCATTTGTCTCGTCTGGTCTCAGTCAGAAAAAAAAATCTTTTTTCTTTAACCCTTGGAGTACTGAAATAAATTTTTAAAAAGTAAAAATGTAATCATCTTGCACTGTTGAAAACCTGTCATCATATCATATCACATGATCGGTCTTCAACAGCTTGGATTTTGATATCTGACATCATTGAGCAACAATAGCCGCATTTAGCGCTCTAAGGGCTAACCAGATGCAGCCTTAACTGGCCTCTGTTCCAACAGCTGCCCTGCAACGGCTGCCCGGTCCATCAGTAAGATCTCAGAAGAACACTATCAGCGTTTGTACAAGTGCTGTTGCCTCAAGAGTTAACCTCTTGTAGGGCATAAAAAAATACTCTTAGAAGCACAATGTAAAAAAAGTACCGTGCGTTGGGTGCATGTCCATAGTCTTACCATGACTTGCGATAGACTTTGGTGAAAAGTGCGTATGATTTTCACGCAAAATTTCACTAATTTCTGGAAATCCTACCCAAACGACACCTATTAACTTTTAGCAAACCTTTTGAACTTTTGAATGCGTGAGTTTTCATCAGTTTTCTTTTGTGAGTAATGATGATGGGGTCCTTGTAAGGACTGTGGACACACAACCGCACTGAGAGAGGTCTGGAGAAGAAGAGAAGTTTGAGGCCGTTGCTGATTGGTCGAGCACCCTGATGTCACTGCCTTTGTTATGGCCTGATTTTCTCTCATTGGCTGGGAGAAATCGCTGCTGGTCTACTGCCTCACGGAGAGGCATGGGGGCGCCATTTTGGATGCCAACTGAAGTTACCAAATATGGTTCCTTCTCCGATAAAGGGTTAAGAATTGGGATATAGTTGCTCTGAAGAGTTTGATTTGTCGACACTGAAATGTTTGTCCCTTCTCATTTGTTATATTCTTTGTACGAAAATATTTGGGATACTATGAATCAGCGGTCGTTAGGCAGCCCTGCAGATTTCCTCATTATCACTCCGGAGCCAACAATTCTTGTCCTTTCAATTTCAAATTTGGTCTTGACCTTGTTTATGATGACAATACAAAACATAGCAGTGTCAAAAAAGGTATAATGATTAATATTTGTTAATAGGTCATTAACGGATGACGCCTCATTCTTGTAACGGCCTTGCAGATCACTAATGCGTGATTTCTTTCGATCTTGGTTTGAGCACTGCCTGTCAAGACTGGACCAATCCTAGATTTTGTTTGTAATTGCGTATAAAAGTAAACGTGTTCATTGGGGACACTGAATTTTCCAGCCTTTTTTTTTTTTTTAAATGGTTGAACCTATATTTTACTGGGTTTTTCTCTCATGGAGGGAAGCATGGTGGTGCAGTGGGTAATGCTGTTTGCACACAGGGAGGAGGCTGTGGGTTTGAATCCAGCCTGGGGCCTTTCTGCAGTATGTGGGGTTTCCACGTTCCGCTCGTGTTACCGTGGGTTCTCCTCTGTTTCATCCCCTGGCCCTTAGATTCGCACACCAGGCTGATTACTGACTCTAAATAGCTTGTCCATTCAACCGCAAGTCACTTTAGTCAAAAGTGCCAGCTAGAAAAAAAGCTTAATTGTGATGGAACGAGATGTGACCCTGTGCCCAGATTGCCCTGAATATCTGCTGTAATAGACCCTGATTAAATGAGACATACGCTGCCCTGGACACGGTTGTGTTTTCTCCTCCTCTGGAGCGGATAAGCCCTCGCCCCGCCCGGGGCCTCTGGAGCTGTGCCCAGCTCAGTGTGGCCCCTGGAGAGCGTACAGCCGGGCAGCAGATGGTGGGGACGTTTCCGGGAAGGGAAGGACTTGCTTGGGCTGGCTGTAATCCCGAGTGCTCCCGACCCCTCCGCCACCCCACCCTCGTACCCCCCAGCTCTCCTTGTCTGTGGAGTTGCCAGACTCGACCGCAGCTGTGTTGGGCCGTTAGCTGGTAGACTCTGGGCGGCCGTAAGCAGGGCGTCAAAAAGTGATCCCCCTCTTGACGGGGCTGCTGAGGTGTTGTTTACCCCCTGGACGCCGCACGGGACCCTGCCAGTTTATCACATTTCCAAGGATTCATCTGCCAGGGTCCTCGTTTGATTATTATCCCCCGCCAACACGAAGTGGGAGAGGGATATAGGTTTGACCTCCGTCCGTCCGTGCGTGCATCCGTCCGTCCGTCCGAGATAAAGGGGACAGCTTTACTCAGAAACTACTACAGATACAGTAACCAAATTTGGTGTGTAGCTTCAGACCATAAAGGCCTTGATCGAGTTCGAAAATGAGAAGCGCACGATTGGCGGGGGATGTTGTAGACCATGTCGACTTGTTATTATTATTATTTTATTTTTTTTTTATTGAAAGTGAGCGGAACCCCAAATTCCTTACTGAGAATTTCATTTCCTTTCCTGTCCCCACCACCACTGCAAGCCCTGCCAGTTAACTGTTACAGAACCTTGGGGCTGATTGTCCCCCGCCGCGCGAATGCGTGAAGCGGCGGGACATAGTATTCACGACCGTACGTCTGTACGTACATCCCAAATCTTTGTCTGTGAGGTATCTCAAGAACTAATTGACGGATTTCCTTCAAATTTCATGTTAACATGTATTAGGATGGTGCCCCGGCGCAAGTCGATTTTGGTGACCTTCGCGTCACTCTCAAGGTCTTACTATTACATTACTATTACTATTACACTATTCATTTTGACACTATTTGCCATTTCCTGGCGAGGGACTAAGACACGTTAGTGGCAAATACTTGTTTTTAATTTGCATTTGTGACAGTTGACTCTATTTAGGGCTAGTTATTTAACTGGCACTTGGGCGATCTACTTCCTGTAGATTCTGTGAGTGTTTATCGTGTTTTCTGGGTGGCAGGTAACTCTCAAGCCTGGTTCCTCCGTGTGGTCTATTGATGTTTTTTTGTCTTCAGGGAATTTAAACGCGCGTCTGATTCATGCTTTCTGAAGCATTGGTCAAGCTGTGTCTAGAAACCTAAAACGCTTCCGTCATTTCTTCAGAAAACTAAGAAGCAGACTCTTTGTGGCTCTCCTACCCCATTTCCTCTGCCACACACTTTGCTAAAGGTGAATGGTAATGGGGCTTAGCAGTGGTGGGTATGTGAATGGGCCTGTCAGCACATATTTCCATATTGCTTGTGCCTTGGTTGACGCTGTGAATAGGGGATTTGTGTGTGGAGGGGGGTGGTGGAGGGGGGCTGTCCTCACACTCGAACCAAGTTCTCCCCGTGACCCTTTTTTTCATCTTTCAGGGCGAGCTGGAACGCCAGCTTCTGCAAGCAAATCCCATCCTTGAGTCCTTCGGCAACGCCAAGACAGTGAAGAATGACAACTCCTCGCGTTTTGTAAGTTTTCAAAATTCAATTTATTATCCCCCGCCGCGTGATTAGCACAAAGCAGGGGATATAGTATTGGGCTCCGTACGTACTAACATATAAATGTGGATATTTTAAGAACTGTGGACTAGATTCTTGTCATATTTAATATCTAGGTTTATCTCATTGGGGGAAAGGTACCATGCAGTTTTGGTGACCTTCACCTTCATTTCAAGGTCACAGAGCTTAAATTTGAGCATCTTGGTCTGTCCTTAGGAACACAAACTTGAATATCATAAGAATCCTTGACTAGATTCTTCTCGTATTTGGTGCCTAGGTTCATCCCAGTGGGGGACAGGTGCCATGCTGTTTTGGTGACCTTGACCTTCATTTCAATGTCACAAAGCATAAATTCCAATATCTTAAGAACTGTTGACTGGATTCTTTTCATGTTGGATACCTGTGACGACCCTCAAAATTCTGATGTTTCCTGGAGGTGATGGAGGTGACAGCTTGTCAAAATAAACATCGCCATGTCAATACTTCATCAACTTTTCAATTGGGAAATTCAACATTGCATATTTTAATTGCAGAAATAACAATGCAGAAGATCTGCAGAAGTCATAATAAAGCATATTGAATGTTGTTGACCTAATTTGTTGACTTTCTGAGTTTATTTTTATGAAATGTCTCTGTGATCGAGTGGCTGTCAGCTATTACAAATACATACGGTGGTCATGTCAAAGTTAATTACTGTGCAGTGATGCATTTTTAGATTATTATCACCCGCTGCGCGATTAGCACGAATTGGGGGATATAGTATTGGGCTCCGTCTGTAAGTCCATCCGTCCGTATGGACACATAAAATTGAGGCGGCGGGGGATATTGCCATGTCAGTGGCAAACACTTGTTTCAGTCTGCCTTCATGCTTGTTAGTATTTTATTGTAGTATTTCCAAATCGTCTAGAGTCTTGGCTCTGACCTTCAAACACCCTTTGGTCTAGTGAAACTGAGGAGAAGAGTGGACCGTTTCTCCCACCCTCCCCTGCCTTGGGGAAGTGGTCAGAGCACTCAGGTGGATGGTGGGGTGAAGGTCGCATGCCCACCTTACCGAGGGGAAACGGTGCCAGATCAGTATTGGATGGAGGGCATGACCCCAGTTGTCTGCCTGAGCTAGCTATCAACACCCCATGAATTTCATTGCTCTCCTTCTAATGTTTGACGTCAGCAGTCTTCCACACCAAATGTATTAATCCAAAACATCTCCCTGTGCAAAGTGAGCTTGTAGTATGAGGCATATTATTAAGTGAGAGTGAGGTTCGTACTTTACGCGCTTGCATAACCATCAGAAGCTCTAGAATGCTTTGAGGATAATGAATTCCAGACTGACAGTCTGAAATGTGTTGACCATGATCCTCCTGCCTTTAATTCACTGCTGATTATGGACATTCCAGCTGGGAATAACGGATGAATTTTGCGTAATGGTGCTTGGTAGTGGGGTGAAGTTCAGGCAGAGTGCAGCTATAAACCGCACATTATCACACAAGCTTAAGCCAGAATGTGAGCTGGGCTCCGAGCTCGATCACCCCCCCTCGAGAGAAGCCAAAATGAGACAGGACTCAAACTTAATGAAATGTATGTGCTTTTTTAGATGGCGGCAACCTTTCAGAGTATTAGTCTCAAAGTGATATGTTAACAACGCTACATTCACCATGGAGAATTTCTCTTCTTAAAACACACGGCGAGAAGGAAGCTAATACAGAGTAACTTCCATGATATGACTCATGTCTGCATAAAGCAAACCTTTTGGCCGTATTTCTGAGGGAGGGGAGTCAATTTGATTGTTAAACTTGGAAGGGCCTTTCGAACTGCAGTGCATTAGAAAAGATCTGAAAGAATGCTGATTGGAGGGGAACAGATGATTGATTGGCTTATATATTCAACGCCACGTCCTCTTTAATATGTCAGGTGAGGATATATTGGAAGTGCAGTCGTTCTCCTGGAAACTGAAGTAAGCAGTCTTTGGGCTGAAAATGCTGATGTTTTTACTGTGATAATTTTATGGAATGTGCACTCTCAGATGTTTTTGTCTGGTTATTTTCAGAATTGTCAGAATTGTGGAGAAGGTGAAATTAGATTTTTGCCAGTTTTTGAGGAGGTTGTGTTTATGAGAAGTTCTCTCCTAACATAGCCCTGTGGGGAGTTCCTCCCGCAGGAACATGCTGATATTGTCTCAGACCCCCATCATTCCTCTCCTCTAAGAACCGCCCTGCAGTACTTCCATCCAGACGCTGACTCACCACTCTCTCCTCGCTGTTCTCCTCAGGGCAAGTTCATCCGGGTCAACTTCGATGTCACCGGTTACATTGTCGGGGCCAATATAGAGACCTGTATCCTTGGCTTGGGTGGCAGGAAGCGAAATTTTTTTGGGGGGTGGGTTGTTATAGGTTGGTTCGGGCGAGGGGGTGGGAGAGTGGGTTGGGTTGGGTGGGAGAGTGGGTTGTTGTTGGTTGGGTGGGGCGGGGGGGTGGGAGAGTGGGTTGTTGTAGGTTAGGTCGGACGGGAGAGTTTGTTGTTGTGGGTTGGGTCGGGCAGGAGAGTGGGTTGGGACAGGCAGGAGAGTGGGTTGGGACGGACGGCAGAGTGGGTTGTTGTTGGTTACGTCGGGCGTGACAGTGGGTTGTTGTGGGTTGGGTCGGGCAGGAGAGTGGGTTGTTGTGGGTTGGGTCGGGTGGGAGAGTGGGTTGTTGTGGGTTGGGTCGGGCGGGTGAGTGGGTTGTTGTGGGTTGGGTCGGGCGGGTGAGTGGGTTGTTGTGGGTTGGGTCGGGCGGGTGAGTGGGTTGTTGTGGGTTGGGTCGGGCAGGAGAGTGGGTTGTTGTGGGTTGGGTTCGGGCGGGAGAGTGGGTGGTTGTGGGACGGGACGGGACGGGCCGGGCCGGAGAGTTGGTTGTTGTGGGTTGGGTTGGGCGGGAGAGTTGGTTGTTGTGGGTTGGGTCGGGCGGGAGAGTGGGTGGTTGTGGGTCGGGTCGGGCGGGAGAGTGGGTTGTTGTGGGTCGGGTCGGGCGGGAGAGTGGGTTGTTGTGGGTCGGGTCGGGCGGGAGAGTGGGTTGTTGTGGGTCGAGTCGGGCGGGAGAGTGGGTTGTTGTGGGTCGGGTCGGGCGGGAGAGTGGGTTGTTGTGGGTCGAGTCGGGCGGGAGAGTGGGTTGTTGTGGGTCGGGTCGGGCGGGAGAGTGGGTTGTTGTGGGTCGGGTCGGCCGGGAGAGTGGGTTGTTGTGGGTCGGGTCGGGCGGGAGAGTGGGTTGTTGTGGGTCGGGTTGGGCGGGAGAGTGGGTTGTTGTGGGTCGGGTCGGGCGGGAGAGTGGGTTGCTGTGGGTCGGGTCAGACGGGGGGGCGGCGGAGTGTGTTGCTGTAGGTTGGGTCAGACTGGGGGGCGGGGGAGTGGGTTGTTGTAGGATGGGTCAGACTGGGGGGCGGGGGAGTGGGTTGTTGTAGGTTGGGTCAGACTGGGGGGCGGGGGAGTGGGTTGTTGTAGGTTGGGTCAGACTGGGGGGCGGGGGAGTGGGTTGTTGTAGGTTGGGTCAGACGGGGGGGCGGGGGAGTGAGTTGTTGTAGGTTGGGTCAGTTGAGGGATCCTCTAAATTTTTAGATTTTTCTGGAATGTTTTCAGCTTGTCTATGGCTTGGTCAGCCAGCTTCAGTGGAGGAAAATAGGAATTATTTCTAGACTATTCCAGTTTTCCTTGACTCCCACTGCTGTTCAGATTTGCTGGAGAAGTCCAGAGCCATTCGGCAAGCCAAAGATGAGAGGACCTTCCACATCTTCTACCAGCTGCTGGCTGGGGCAGGCGAGCACCTCAAATGTAAGTGTTTGCATTCAGATATGAGCGTTGGCATTCAAGTGTGAGTGTTTGCATTCACATTTGACGGTTAGCATTTAAATGTTTGTTGGCATTTAAATGTGAGGATTTGCAATCAAATATGAGTGTTGACAATCAAATGTGAGCGCTAGAATTTAGTAGCAAGGGTTAGCATTCAAAAGTGAGATGTAGCAATCAAACGTGAGGATTAGCATCCAAATGAGAAGATTAGCTATCGTGTGATTGTTTGCAATTAAATGTGAGTGTTCACGATCAATTGTGAATTTTTGCAATCAAATGCGAGTGTTAGAGTACAAATGTGAGTGCTAGCAGTTTAATATGAGTGTCCGCAATCAAATGTGAGTGTTGGCATTTACTTCTGGGGACTTGGAGCCCTGGTGTGAGTGGAGTATTATGTGGAGGGTTCTCAGGTTATGTACTGTTCTGCTTAATGCCGTGCGGTGTGTAGCACTGTTGCATCATGGCAAGGAGGTGTAGGCCTCAAATCTGGCTTGAAGCCTTTCTCCGGGGAGTTTGCATGTTCTCCCTGTGTTTGTGTGGAGTTCTGCTGGGTACTCTATATTCCTCTCACTGACATTAACCCTGCGTCAGCTACATGGAGACTCTAAATTCCCCATAGTTATGAGTGAGTTATGTTACACAATTTTTTTCCTTGATGGTGTGTGGTATTTCTTTATTCCTTATGTTTTAAAAGAGTTGAAAATTCCCACTATTTCCTTCAAACATTGCTTTTGTGACCTGGATAATGAATTGAAAAATTTACCAGTTGTCTATGTAAAAAGGGGCAAATTTGCACGTTTTCATTTATGTAAGGTCTTAATAAAATATGAATCAAATTTTAGTTGTACAATACCATATCTTCCTATAAGTCAGCAAGAATTATGTCTTACATTCTATAATTTATTTTTTTTGCAGTGCTCATAGGTAAAATGAGGTGCCCAGGGTTTGTGTTGATCCCGACAGGCATGCCAAAGTACACCTTGTAGGCTTCATACATTTGAGCAGATGCTGTCACAGAGTACCTTTTTGCTCTTGTTTTGATAAGTTGGCTACATACATTGCAGAATGCATCTGGAGAATGCTTACAGCTTCTTGATACTGTCTCTGGAAAATTCAGATGTGTTCCCTTAGGCAGCCAGAGCTGAACTGTGTGTGTGCGTGTGTGTGTGTGTGTGTGTGTGTGTGCGTGCGTGCGTGTGCGTGCGTGCGTGCGTGCGTGTGTGTGCGTGTGTGCGTGTGCGCGTGTGCGCGTGTGCGCGTGTGCGTGTGTGTGTGTGTGTAGGTGTGTGTGTGTGTAGGTGTGTGCGTGCGTGCGTGCGTGTGCGCGCGCGCGCGTGTGTGCGTTTGTGTGCGTTTATATGGGTCAATCCAAGAAATGATGCTCAGGGGGATGAAAATAACAAACTCAGTTTTACTTAATAACACTTCATTTTTTTTGATAGCCCTATATCTTGGCTTTATGGAATGTTTCATTCAAGTCACCATCTCCTAACGGGTCAATTTTTATCGCACAAGCCATAAAACCTTCCGAAACGAGTGAAACATTAGTGATGAAATTAAATACAACATCAGAAGTACAATTAATAATTGTCATATCTACACCAAATTTTGTTTACTAACTACTGCAATATGTTACTTCAAGTGTACAAAAAATCAAAAACCAGGGTTGAAAATGTATAGAATTATGAGTCATCAAATATATAGTGCAAAAGGTAAAAGTTGGAAAAAAATTGACCCACATTCTTAACTTTACCCATAAATTTCTTAAACAGCTCAGTCAGGCCCTGCATTGACCCTCAGAAAACCTCTCCTTCGTCACTCGCATTTCACCTCTGACAACATATTATAAAGTCCACCTCAGCACCAGCATACATCATTAGATTGTATCCATATCACTCCTACACACACAAAACATGTTCTACTATTAAATTAAGGGCATAAATACACATATCTGGCTCATCTACGGTTTCTACCACGCCTTTGAAAATAAAATTTAACTCTTTTTCATGACATCAGCGACTTCGCACGGGTCAGCTGTTAACATTAGCAAGTGTGGTCAGTTTTCATTTGCAACGCAGAGCGATTACGACCCCGGACTTCTCACGCTTTTCTTTACTCAGTGGTTAACAGCAATGCATGTGTTTTGCAATTGTTTAAATGGAATAAGATCATTTGAAATGTCTTTATGCAATTCCATTGCTTCCAACTCTTCAGTGCACAAGGACTTCAGGTTCACGCCAGAATCTCCGTACTCATTGATTGAATAATTGTTGACTACAGCAGAGGAACGAAAATATGCCACTTGAACTCACACCGAATGCGTGAGAGTTGACAAGTTTGCGTTATAAATGAAAACTGGCCACACCTGATAATGTTGAGAGTTTTCAGAGTTTCTGTTATGGTAATTTAAATGACTGATTGAAAACAGGTCATGACCAATCATTCTTTTTAAGGGATTGTTTGAGCCTCTGCTGTTGGCAGTTCATGAGCCGCAACTGATAGTGACCAAATATCCAGTCAAAACCCAAAATACAGCCCCCAGAAAGTTTTAATATAAAAAGGTTGCAGTTTCTAAATATTGGCTGTTGTGTAAGTTAGGGGTACCATAGGGCCATCTTCTGGTGAAATATAAATAGGATGGATGGGGTGGAGGTGCCCTTTCTGACAAAAAAATAGAAATTGAAACGCTAGTGACGATGGTAAAATGTACCTAAAAGCAGTGAAGGTATTGCATAATGTTCATTACTTCTGATGAGGATATTAGAGAAGAGGCCTATCTAAAATACTAACAACTGAAAATTCCCGCGCTGTACATATGGAGGTGTGTGGTGGCCATAATCCTAGTATGTCAAACATGAGTGACACGGCGTAGCCAAATACCTTTTAGGCCTGCTCTGTGACAATACTACTCAGGATTGGTTGAACACACTAAAATGATTAAGAGTAGGTGTGGAAAGGAATATAACAAGGAAAAAGCATGTTATCTAGTGAAATTAGGCTGTTTGGGGGGCCAAAAAGTGAAAACTTTGACACAATTTCACCATTCCGCCCTTCTTTGGGGTGGGGGGTCGACTCAAAATGCCCAAAAATGGCCTAAAAAGGTAATAACACACATGGGGCACCTCATTCTACAGAATTAACATCGATTTACAGCCAAGGATACAGGAATTCAAGCCTCAGAGGCCATTTTTGGCAGGGTGGCTGGCCGGTCACTCGCGTACCACTTCACCCCAAACCCACGCCAGGCACGGCAAATGGCTCCATACACCCAAACCAATGGCCGTACCGGCTTGGAAATTTCACTCGCCGATCTATTTAACCTGTAGAACCCAAAATATATTGTTGCGGTACAAATCTGCATACACCCAGACACCCCCTCAACAATATTTTGTAAGAATTTCATCCAAATTACCTTTCTTTCTGAAGAATTTCTCTTGTATTTTGCTGTAAAATCTGCCATAAACTTGCCTCAATCGAAGCTTGAGATCCTCTGAGTTGTTTATGAAGGACCTCGAATGTAGTTTATTTTTGCCGGTTAACAGGAAGTCACTTTCCTCTTTTTGTGACATTTTTGGCACCGGATGATCACTCATGTTTCTCTCACCAAGCAACACCCCAATCTGAATTCATTTTCTGTATTATTTTACGTTTAGGGTTACATATACCCTATAACTTTGTTTGGATGGTAGGAAATATAGGAAATTAGCAGTAGTTTGCTTTATATATGGGTAAATGTCAGTGAAACATCAGTGACGAGGCCGGTGTTGAAAAATGGTTATTTCAAGCTGGCACAGGCTCAGGTCAATATATGTAAAAAATATTTCTATGATCATAACCCTTATAGGGATCCTCTTGGCTGGATGTAATATGAACAGTGGGACTACCTTCTTAGTATGCTAGTTGATGGTCTAAAAGTTTCATTAAGTCGCTTTTCAACGAGTTGAAATTCCACTCGAAAGATATAGGGAAAAAAAATGTAGGTCTTGAAATGGCTAAACCACATGGAAATGTTAGATATGACCCACCACAAAGGAAAAAATAAGTTTATGGTGGTCTAGCAATATTTGGCTTGACAATACATGGCTTGGAATTAGGTGAAAATGGCCCAAAAAGGGCATTTTTTTAACTTTGGGGTTAACCTGGATGTTTTCTGTCAAATTCTGTCGTGTGTGTGTGTGTATATATATATGTATAGGAAGATCTAGAAAATTTTAAAAGATTCTCAAAATTTTTGTAAGTTCTACAACATCTTATTAAAATTCTTGAAACTTCTGGAAGTTGTACAACATTCTAGGAAGTTCTTGAAAATTACTTTTAAATTCTAGAAAATTCTGTCTCTGTAAGTCAGCACTGAATCTACCTTTAACTCTTTCACCCCCTATAGTGCCTTATTGCACTCTTGTGTGACTGGATTTTTCCCCAATAGTGCAATGTGGTGCTCTTTTTGTTATGCTTCTTTTAACAATCAGGAAGAAGAGCAGACAGCCAGAAATTTAGTTAAAATGTCAACAAAGTCCTTGGGGAAAAATGGCGGTGAGAACTGGGCACTGGTGGGGGTGAAAGGGTTAATGTTCTGGAAAATGAACAAATTTCATTACCCAGGTCGCAAAAGCAAAGTTTGAAGAGAAAAATGGGCCGTTCCCATTTACTTTAGGTGTAAGCAATTGGGAAATGACACTTACTGCCCAGGAACAAGAAAAAGTCAAAATTTTGTTACATGGTGATGAGTGACCCATGCAGTGGACTGCCACACTGTCATTAATATTTTCCTGCCTCTCGGGCACTGCATGCTTCTGTGAGCTGTGGCCCCCTCTGCGACCCTCATCAAGGATCTACAGATCAGATACTGGATGGATGGATGTTCAGTGCTCCAGTGATTTGCTTTGTCAAAAATGTTAAAATGAGGTCCATTTGATCATAGTTTGTTTTGAGTTCAGTGTCCAGGCTGATACCAGCTCAAGGTCTCAGCTGCTGTTCCTTGGATGTTGAGTGATTTTTAAAAAAATTTTTTTTTTTTACAGTTTTTCACCTGTCCGTCCTGTCTGTCTGTCTGTCCGAACTTTGCCATGGCTATAACTTTTGATCGGCTCATGATAGGATTTTGATACTTGGCATATGCATTGCTTGTGAGAAGGCATTACAGATGGGGTCATGACTTTTGACCTTGTGACCTTGACCTTGGAGCGTGACGTTTGGTGACAAAAACTTTAACATGGGCCATAACTTTTCATTAGCTAGTAATAGGCATTTGATACCTGGCATATGTTTACCTAAGGATATGGCCTTTCTGATGAGGTAATGAATGTTGACCTTGTGACCTTGAACTGTAACCTTTCATTGACTCATGATAGGCCTTTAATGGTTAGCATGTGCATGTTATGTACGGGGGCATCAGTGTTTCACAAACACATCTTGTTTTTTTTTATTATTATCTCATCTCATGCTCTTCCCAGCCGATCTGCTCCTGGAAGGGCTCAATAACTACCGCTTCCTGTCCAACGGAAACATCCCCATCCCTGGCCAGCAGGACAAGGATAACTTCCAGGAGACCATGGAGGCCATGCATATCATGAGCTTCTCCCACGACGAGATTCTGTGTACGAGAACACACACACTTACGCACACGCACGTACGTGCACAGATGCACGCACATGCAGACACAAGCCTTCACACACTCTTTCACAAACACTCAGACAGAAGCCTCACATGCGCGGACACACGTGCAAAAGCATGCACACTATGTGTACACTTTCTCTTGTATGCACACACACACACACCCTCACAGACACGTGCGCACACACAGATACAAATATTTGCACACATGCATGCATCTATTGACTTGCTCACATTCGCGCAAGATTAACTTAAGTTGAGCAAGAGACTGTCTACAGGAGCAGAGCTTAGTGGGGCTGGTTTGGCATCGAGATTAACTTTCTAAACTGGCAAAACGTGCCACTCTCTCCGCAGCTATGCTGAAGGTGGTGTCTTCGGTTCTGCAGTTTGGAAATGTCGTGTTTAAGAAGGAGAGGAACACGGACCAGGCCTCCATGCCTGAGAACACAGGTGAGACTTCTGCTGTGATGTCATAATATTGGGCCGTAAGTAAACAGAGGGTGCAATCGAATACCCATACTCATTTACTATACAGTAGGCAGAAATGTGTATGCTTACTTTGTAGTATGTTTGATGGATCAGACTTTGAGCATGATACCAGGCTGGCCCTCTGCATTTGGCTGAATTCTGCTGTATGCAAGGAATAGACACTGCGTTATCCAGTTAGTCTACTGGAGCTGAGATTATAAGCTGTTTTAATGACGACCCAGGAAGCAATAGCCCTTTGTAGAAAGTGTACACTGTACCCATTATGTGGACAATTGAGTTGTAGGTATCAAAGCAAATTCTATACCTACTACGGTAGTATGGCAATTCAAACATGGCCAGTCATTCTATCGTTAGCAATACTTCACCAGAAGCCGATGCAGCGCATTGGATTGTAACTGTAATATTGTAAACTGTAAATGGAATATTTACTATCGGTTGCGACCGCCTTATATCTATGACAGCTACGGCTAATCCTGGCGCTGGACGTGTCTAATAACTGTCCCTGCTGCCGCCCTGCTGGCCACTCGAGTGTAGAGCGGTTTCGTCCAGCTCCATACATGTGGAGTGCAGCAGATGCAGGTGTTTCCTGTCGGGCAGATGGTTGTTATGGGTATCCTGTCATGTCGCGTTTCCTGTAGAGGAAGCGCAAGCTGCTTACTCTGCTTGGCCGCGCGCTCCCGGACACGCTGAGAAGCATCCGCTTTTGGATCGCGCAGAGCTAACGGCGCGGCGCGGTTTCAGATATTATTGAACTGGTTTCAGTACTACCTGGGCCCCATTCAGTCTCATTGGCAGGCAGTGGAAGTTGATGCAAGCTATCGCCATCAGAAATCTCTGGCAGTGGCTGGCCACGCCTGGCTATCTGGAAAATGAATGATTGATTAGTCTAAACTATTACTGAACTCCTCTAATAAAAATTACAAATTTTCCGTGTCCCATATCATTTGGTGATACAAGAAAGCAATTTTTTTTTAATGCTCAGTACTCCTCAGTAAAATAAACTTAATTTTTCATGTCAGTGTCATGGATTTTTATGCGTACTTAAGAGGTTACGTATGACAGCAGGGTTTATTCATGCAGAAAAACTCAGAGCATGTGTGTATTTTTCTAGTATTTTCCTTGCCCTGAATGGTTGGCTGTGAGCTATTTTGACACTTGAGGAGGTGAGTTATGCTGCATTTGAAATCACGGACGTGTAGCTCACTGCCAGCAGCGTGTCAGGTGGTCTGAGGTGGCTTGTAAGGAAATTTGCTCGCATTTTCGCAAATCCTGAAGCAAACTTATTCCAGTTCTGAACTTCACCATCACCCTTCATCCTTATCGGTCTCCTCGTGTTCCTCCTCATCCTCACGGGCTGACAGCCGCTCAGAAGCTGTGCCACCTGCTGGGCTTAAACGTGATGGAGTTCACCAGGGCCATCCTCTCCCCGCGCATCAAGGTCGGCCGCGACTACGTGCAGAAAGCGCAGACCAAGGAGCAGGTGGGTACCCTCGCTTTCTCCGTACGCACGCTTACATTCTCTCACGTGCACACTCACTCACTCACACACACTGTCACACACACTACACTCGCTCTCTCTCTCTCTCTCTCTCTCACACTCACACACACTGTCACACACACTACACTCGCTCTCCCTCTCTCTCTCTCTCACACTCTCACACACACACACACACACACACACACACACACACACACACACACACACATACATATATATCTTTTTACTCCTTAAGAAGACGATCATTGACTCATCCTTTGGGTCTCTACAGCCCTTCCCTAATCTTGATCGTAACCATAAAGCGCCGAACTCAACCCCTAACCCTGGCCTTAACCTATCCCTAATTCTAAACCCAACCTTAACCAGTAAGTCACAATTCATACTGTACTTAAGAGGAATGCCCAAAATAGCCTGATTTCCCAAAAATGTCCTCACTCTTTTGTTTAAATGCTACATAGTGAGGATGAGAACTCGGAAGTACAAAAACGCGCGCACACACACACACACACACACACACACACACACACACACACTTGTTTTTCTTCACCCTATGAACCCCCAAAACAGCCAAACATTTAACCTTATTTTAAGGCCCAACCTTAACTTGGGGCCCAATTCTAACACCTGACCATAGAACTAGACCTAGTTCTTTCCATATGCTTAGTAGTAACTTTAAACAAAATCCCTGGCCCAATGCCCATAATTTAGCTTTTCTTAAGGGGTCTCAAAAGTGCTCCCTGCAGGGCTCATTTTTCAGACTTAATTATCCTTGTGGGGTCCCATAAATGTCAGAGTCACTTGCACTCTGCTCCACTCTAAAAGCATAGTCACGTTGTGAAGGCAAAATTACCATGGTATTGTATTTCAGGACAAACAAGATTAATGTGGTGGTCAGTGAATGTGGCTCTTGAAGCCCACAGTGTTGACTCTGTTCTTAATCCCGCCTAAGTTCCTTAGACTCAGCACGGTCTGACCCATTGCGCCCCCGGAGTCACTGCCAGAGGGAATTGGCTCAGACTGCCGCAGTGTCGGACAGCCTTAGTCACTGTAGTGGCTTGGCCTATTTCCCAGGTGCAGAAGTGGATGCGTTTATTATGTGATAAATGCGAACGACAATGGCAGCTGCGACCAAGGTAGCGCAGTCCGTCTTCACATCGTTCTATAAACGGCTAGATAACCTCTATCTGTACCTGTCTGGACATTTTTGAGTAGGGAAGCCAATGCTTGAATTTTGTGTTACTTGTTTAATATTTGATACAGCTGATCTCAGAGACGAGGGTTGTGTTCCATAGTTGTTCGTCCCTCAGGGCAAGACGCTCTTGCTCAGCTGGTGGCGCGGAAGGGAAATTGTGTTCGGTCAGACCCAACTAGAATTTAATGCGCTTTTTTTGAGCTTTTGTTTTGGAACTGTTCAGTGTCTCGCCTCCATGATATATTTTTTACTTGCATTTCAAGAATTTTCTTCTTATCCTGAAGCTGTTACTGAGATGTGAAGCCACAGGATCAATTTTAAGAAAGACCACGCTGTGTAAGTGCAAGTCAAGAATAATGACTTTTCTGTGATGTCAATAACATGAATCAAACTGATCTACCCAAAAGGATACACTCCTATCAAAGTTACACATTTATTTGATTTATGAAAGGTGTGTTGTGACCTAGTTCCAACTTGGTAAAACAAACTTAGTATTTAATTTCCATTTCTGATGGTTTTCAGGCCCCCCATGATGACGTCTGCTCGTTCCTTTATGGCCCCGAGTCTTTACTCTTCAGAGTTCAGAGTAATCTTTATTGTCCCCCAGGGGCAATTTGTGGTGCAGCCAGCAGTGTACAACACAATAAAAATAAATAAATAGAATTGTGCATTCAAACTAAAATGGGAACTCAAGCAACAATAATACACACTATAAGTAAAACAGCAACTCAAGCAATAATAAATAAACACCATAATACTGTAGTGTTGCATATACTGGCTGACTGTGTCTACCGTAACCACACCTCGTAGTCTGTTTTGGTTTTTAAGGGTAAGAATTAAAATTCCGCAATTTTCTATAAATGAATATGCACTGGTGGGCTTTCTTGCACACGGCATCGACTCACGCTTCAAAGGTCAACTTATTGTGGATTATTGCGCCAAGGTAATTGTACTGCTGCACAACCTCTACAGCTTGGCCTCCTCTCTTTTTGTCACCCTCTCCTTCTTTCTCTCTCACTCTCCTATGTTTTTTTCGTCCCTCCAGGCGGATTTTGCGGTCGAGGCCCTGGCGAAGGCCACCTACGAGAGGCTCTTCCGCTGGCTCGTGCACCGCATCAACAAGGCCCTGGACCGGACCAAGCGCCAGGGCGCCTCCTTCATCGGCATCCTGGACATCGCCGGATTCGAGATCTTTCAGGTATGGAACGCACTCCAACAACCCCACAGAAAAGCAGAGCTGAATCTCCAGACCTTGTGTCTCCACTGGCGCTTGATGCGGCCGGCGAGTGGCCTGGGGTCCTGGCTGCTCAGAACGCTGGCTTTGCTGCGCTTCACGCCTGTACACCGCCGAACATCACCTGTGATGGATGAGGCTCTGCTGCTGTTACTTTTTCCACTTTTTACTCTGGTCCAGAACTTGAGTTAAACACATTTTTGCTGAGGAGATTTGATCACAAAGGAAGGGCAGCACTGGGGAAGTGCCCTTGTACTTTGATTTTTGAATTTCCCATTAAAGTGGTTCAGTAAAAGAATTTTGTTCGTATTGTTGTCACAGGCGTACTCTGTATCTGCTGGTTGCAGTGCTTCATTAAAGCAACATCACTTATACTGAGAGAAATATTCAAACCCTGGACACCATTTTTTTTTTTAATGGCCTCGGCATTACATCAAATAAAATTTTTAAAAAATCTAAATTTTGAGCATGCTGTTAAACAGATTTCCCTGTAATTCTTGCAGGACATGTTTGCAGTCTTTGGAAAGCTTTTGATCTCCATTAGAATTTAAAATAGGCCTGAAATTCCTCAGTTTTTAATGAAGCCCCACTGCATTTGACAAACCCACTCATGGGATCAGAGTTTGAGAGGTTAAAATCAATTCAGTTTTGGTTTTCACTCTGATAGTTCAATTCAGTTTCATCTCACCAGCTTCCAGTAAAGGGAGAAGCGACTGATCTGGTTACTTCGACTCATCTTGTGGCCCAACATTAACTTTTAGCCCAAAAAGTGAATGATTCAACAAAAGTCAAGCAAATTATTACCGGTTGCCAGTTTTTTTATTTTTTGTAAACACACTCTGTATTTTGGTTTTGTAAATTGATCTGTAATGGACTCATTTCTGGAGCTGTGCTGTGTTTTTAGGCTCTGTTGTAAAAAGAGACGTTGTCCCAAGGAAAACCTCCTCAGTTTTTTTTTTTTATTTTCATTAAAATTTGATTTTGCCTGATCTGTGGCAGCTGTTTTCCACCCACAAGCCCTCAGGAGGCTGTAATCTGTCGAAACTATTTTTTAGGGCACTTTAAGCCAGGCAAAACACTGAGAAATAAATTAAAAACTGTAAATTCTTGTAAAAGTTCTTAAAGCATTAGTCATTGTTATTGTATTTTGCACATGGAACCTGGGTGAAATTACTTTTATTCAGCAGCTCTGCATTTTTTTTTTCAACATTACTGGTAAAAATGTATAGTTATGGCCATTTTTTGTCCAAATTTGGTGCTAAATATTTGTACATAATGTGCTGGGAGTTGGGTTGTGTGCTCCTGTTAGATGATTGGTCGCCTTTCTCTCCCTGCAGCTGAACTCGTTTGAGCAGCTGTGCATCAACTACACCAACGAGAAGCTGCAGCAGCTCTTCAACCACACCATGTTCATCCTGGAACAGGAGGAGTACCAGCGCGAGGGCATCGAGTGGAGCTTCATCGACTTCGGCCTGGACCTGCAGCCTTGCATCGACCTCATCGAGAGGCCGGTCAGTGTTTCTGGCTCCCAATACCGTGGCTCGGGCTGGACTCTCAAATGTTTTCCTGTCTAGTTTTTATTTATTAGCAGCAGGGAATGGTTGTTTTCAATGATTCTCATATGTGGTTTCTCAGTGAGATTTTCCCTGGTGTGAAGTTCGGGTTGATTTCTCTCATTTCTTGGCTAAATATCTGCGTGATTTCTCTGTCATTGCTTGCTTGATTTCCCTGCATGGTCTGTCAGTGATTTCACAATGTGATTACACACAATGAATCTTCTGCAATTTCTCGTTCTTATTTTTATTGTGAATGCTCATAGTGAATTATCAGTATGATTTCTCATTGATATTTCAATGTCATTCATCTGCATGATTTCTCATGTCATTTCTTTACAGGATTTCTAATTGTGAATTTTCAGTGATTTCATTGTCATTTCTCTGCATAAGTTCTGTGATTTCCCATTGTCATTGCTCTGTGATTTCTCATTGTGAATTTTCTGTTATTTCTCATTGTCATTCTCCTGCTTGATCTGTCGTTGTCATTTCTCTGTGTGATTTCTCGTTGGGATTTTCTCGCTCTCTGCCGTAGGCGAATCCCCCTGGTGTCCTGGCTCTGCTGGATGAGGAGTGCTGGTTCCCCAGGGCCACAGACAAGACCTTCGTGGACAAGCTGGTGCAGGAACAGGGAACTCACCCCAAGTTCCAGAGACCCAGGCAGCTGAAGGACAAGGCCGACTTCTGCATCATCCACTACGCCGGCCGGGTAATCTCCCGCGAGCCCCTCCTCGTGCCCCTCGCGGTCCGCCAGTCACTGCCGTCTCAGGGTTCTGCTATATATATTAAAACAAAGCCCGCCGACGGAAATCGCAGCTGGAAAGAGGGCATGGTGCCTCTCGTCTGGATGCGTAGATCTGTCTTTTTCTTCATCACTGATGGAGGCAGAGTGTGGTTTCCCGTTTTTAATGGCTTCTGAACGAGAAGCGTGCAGCTCTCTGGACTGATACTCTTTCAGTGCTCCGTAATGGTGGATTTTCGCCCTGCCCGCATAATCCGCATTGCACCCTGGGTTGTGCAGTGCGGTGTCCAGCGAACATGTGTTTTACATCTATGTGAGCTCTCTTGCATAGCTGGAGCCTTTTGCTCGTTTGTGTGTGTGTGTGTGTGTGTAATGTGTTGAAATTGTCCTTAAACAATTAAAAAATACGCAGAGTGATGCCCTCTTCACCAAGAACTTTTTAGAGCGGGACAATTCCACCTTAATCTGAAAGGGCTGGATGCAGCCTTTCATTCTAACCATGCTGGTACACACATGATTCTTCTGACGAAGGTCTTTACAAGAGATTTGTGGTGTTGACTTGTAAAATCAGTGGCGTAATGGCTCTGTTTTGGGGAAAAAAAGCCTGCACCCAGCCCTTTGTGGATAGGAGTGGGTACCCCTGCTCTAGAAAGGCAGTCCAAATGCCAAATATGACTTAACGGATGGAATTGGAACCCTGTAGGTCACCTGCAGAACATCCGGCTCATTCAGATGAGCTAAAGCAGGACCTTTTCCCCATCTCTCATGCAGGTGGACTACAAAGCAGATGAGTGGCTGATGAAGAACATGGACCCCCTGAACGACAACGTGGCCACACTCCTCCACCAGTCCACCGACAAGTTTGTGGCTGAACTGTGGAAGGACGGTAAGCGGTGGTCCTTCTGGCCTCTAGAGGCTCTACGACACTTCTGCATGATTCCTGTAAAAATGGGCCCGTGTAGTGGTTTTGTGGCGTACGCGAAGGTTACAAACCAGGCCCGTGTGGAGCTTGGGTGCCTCCCCAAAAAATGTAAACCCGTATAATTGGCGAACTTCGGTCACAAACTCCACAGACTACGATCTGTTGTCTGGTGATTTGACATGAGATAAAGGTCACGATAGATGCAGAGAATTTTATTTACAAGATAACCAAAGAGGTTTTGTGGCACCAGCATGCTTAAGTCACAGAATTATTTTAAAAATGGGTCTTGCACAATATATTCTTGCATTTCAGTTGTAGCAGTGGTCTTTTGCTTGGTTTGGTTCAGTTGTAGCAGTGGTCTGCTCGGAGGGGCTAGAGTTTAGACAGAGGGGTAATCAAGGAAATGAGGCGAAACTCCACACTCATCTGCTTTAGTCTTGCTCTCCACAATAGTTTCAAACCCCAGTGTCCAAACTCTAGTGTCAGGCCTTTTGTTGATTGTTGACTGAACTGTGTGTTGTGAGGACATGGGTCTGGACGATAAAATGAATAGTGATAATTTTAAGCTCAATAAGAGTAACTGCTGTCTTTGGGCAAATAGATGAACTTGCTGCTGTTGTTTACCACGAAACTAATCATACCTGATGTGGTCTCGCACAAATGGCTGTCAAACATCTGAGGCCATGTGAAATGCTTCCGGAAAAGAACTTCACTGACTTAGCATTTATCAGCGAAGGACTGAAGAGAGCAGCGTTGGGGCCTGCAGAATAATCACCTTTTACCGAACTATTACTTTCACTCTGTTCCCATTTCCTTTACTCTGTAAGCAATCAAACAGCCGATTCGCCCGAACCCAATGACTAATTTGGGCAATCCAATTTATTTAGATTACATATCTCTTGCATTTTGAAATTTAAATGGCCATGAGACGGCACGGATTTGTCTGTATTTGCTGGTTTTGTAATTGTGCGATCAGTAACCAGTGGCGAGAACCAGGCAATGCAGTAGAACTTGCTTTATTAATAAAGGGGGAGGACCCCCGCAGGGCAGAAGGCAAAAGTACAAAGTCCACACTCCAAAAATCAAAATCCAGTTGGGCAAAAAATAGAATCGAAAACCAAGGCAGCAATAGTCGGACAGAAATGGGTCTGGTTCACAGGTACCGGAATGTCAAAGAAGCAAAACCAGAATCCAATGGGCGTAATCCGAATCGTAACCAGGGCAGCAAACAAAGATCTCGTGGTCGGGCAGAAAAAGGTCAAGACTCACAGATGCAACAATAATCCAAAATCACAAAGGCAAAAATCTAAATGTCGGGCGGTCCAGTCAGAAAGATAAACACTGAGTAATCAAGGCGAAATTAAACGTGGCACAAGAAGACTGAGGAAAACGATCTGACGGAGAGTGGCTGTGAAAAGACACCTAATATACACTTCCAGGGAGGTCACATGGTGAGAGACACAGGTGCAAACAGTCAGACTGATTACAAGGGAGCAACACATGAGGGAGAACCTAATCACATGAAATCTGGCAGAAGCCAAAGCGCGGACAGGGATCACGGGACAAACCTATACAAAGACATACAGCCCCAGTTAAGGAGTTCTAACGTGCATAGATACTTAAGGAAGGACAGCGTGATAAGACGTGGAGCTTCCACAGAAAATGCAGCAAGGGTAATCAGGGAGAGACAAGAGGCGGAGACTAGAACAGGGTGAGTGCTGAGAGCTTTTTAATCAATTAGTCAGTGAAACTATACAATCCCTTGGTGCTTGTTAGTAAGTTGGTATTATATACTTTTGTACAATGTTAGTTGGTGTTTGTAACTTCTAGCGAAAATAACAAACTGTTAGTATGGTTAGTAAGATAGAAAAGTAAGGCGAAGTAAGTAAACAAGATCGGAAGGAAGGTTGAAATCCAGAATCCATTAAATCACCCGAAGAGTAACACGCAGGACTGGGGCTGTGCGCAATGACAAGACGAGAGACCAGACGGGGGAGACAAAGTGCAATGCATGATGGAAAACATGAGCCGGAATGTGACTATGGCAAAATGTAAAACATGGAAAAGTAAAAACTAAGACAATACATAAACTAATCAAAGTCACCAAATCCCAAATACACATACAAAGAATAGTCAGACATGGCAAATATCAGAAAACGCAAAAGGCAGTCAGAATTGTCAAGGCAGAACAGAACATGAATGGCAGAATCACAACAGGTTTTCTTTTTTTGGGCTTGCATTTGACCATTTCTTGCGAATGCAAAAATGTTGTCATGTTCGTTTCACTTCGCGAAATGTTTTCCGCCTTCACTGTAGGCTATTTAGACCCTCAAAAGTCGCCTTAATCAAGAGCTATGATATGCTGTGACGAGAGTCGCAGTCAGCGGAGCTTTTCTAATGCAGTCGTCTGGCGTTCGTCTGTCTGTCTGTCTGCCTGCCTGTCTGTCCGTCTGTCCGGCGTCAACTTTGTTCTGAGCCTTCTGTATGATGTTCTGATGATCCCCTGTGAAAAATTGGAAAATCCTGCATCCTGGTTTTTGAGAAATTCTGCATTTTGGACTTAAAATCAGCGTTTCTGCTCATTTTTTCAGTCTTTCATTAATAACTCAAACAAACTTTTTTGCTCTGCTGTGACCATAGTCAGTTGTCAGCGGAGCTTTTCTAATGCTGTATCGTCCTGCGTTTGTCTGTCTGTCTGCTTGGCTTCAACTTTTCACTTCAAATTTGAATATCTCAAAAACTGTCTGAGAACTTTTTTTTTCTTTCCTACTTTGGAGCGAGCCTTCCTTACGACAGTCACAGTCAGCGGAGCTTTTCTAATGCTGAGTCGTCTGGGGTCTGTCTGCCTGTCTGTCTGTCCAGTGTCAACTTTTCACTTCAAATCTGAATATCTCAAAAACTGTCCGATGATAACTTTTTTTTCTAATTTGGCCTTCCTTATGATATTCTGAATATTCACTGTGAAAATTTGGAAATCCCGGTTTTTGAGAAATTCAGCGTTGTGGACATAGAAAATCGGTATTTGTGCTCATTTTTTTTCGGTCTTTCATGTCGTGTTAATATTGCAATAGTTTTCAAGGATTTCTGAAATTAAGTCATGACATGGGCATTTCAGTCATCCTCACAGAGCTCTCTCGGCCAGCAGGCCTCTTGTTAATTAATCTTTTTTAGCAATCAATTCAAAAATGCAACGGATTTGCTGCAAAAATTTTCCTGAATGTGTTTACAATATTTTTTTGTACATTTGACCATTTCATAAAATTGGAAAATAATTCATACGTTATGTTCATGTTTGGTATGCTTAACAAAATGTTTTCCACCTCGTTTATAGTTTTAGATGCTTGAAATTAAGAGCCATTTTGTGGTGGATTTCTGATTAATCTTTAATCATCTTTACAATATGCAAAATACTACAATGAAGGATGGAATTCAGAGGAAGATTTCTTTTTTTGAATTAATTATTCAGATTATTGGCAGTCTTTAAATGCAACTCATTACCCAGGTTTGGTCTGTCTGAATCTCGTCATTTAATCATTATATGCTACATATTGATTTTGATTTGTGGGTTGGTTAAATGAATCATTTGACTGTTAGTTAAGCAAAGTACTTGGGAACAGATTTACGGGAGGATGATTATTACTAGAATGTTGATGGAAGCTGTCCAACCTCGCTGGGAAGTAGCTGACATCCAAGCAAAATTTTCTACCTAGAGGCATTTTAAATGACGTCTGATGCTTGATTGTCCTTTGTTCAAGACTGTATCAGGGATTGAGTCGCAGAAAAGGAGCAGGCTCATTGGTTCACCCCTTGGCGGCAGTTATTATTATTGCGCTGAAAATTATCACGATTCAATTTATCGTCCAGTTCTATCATAGGATGCGTACCGTAACTAGCACTTCTACTGACTTTGTGGTCAAAAGTTATTTGTTTTTGTGCATAAGTGTTGGTTGAATCCAGTCCACCTTTAGTCAAAGTGGTTTTTAAGTTTAAAAAATGCTCAAAAACTCAACAAAGGTAATGGTCCTTTTACCCCGGACTCCATTTTAAACCACACATTGCATATCTGTGAACCACCTCATTTGTGATGTCATGTAGAAGGTCTCGTTGAGTAGCACTCATTCCAACAGGATGATGCATGTCAAGATAGTCTGGTCGTGTAAAATTGGTCCCTCCATTTTAAGCAGCTGTTTATAAATCCAACGACGTTGATTAGCAGTTATGAAGCATTCCGTCATTCAAATTTCTACATGATGATAAATTAAAAAGTTGACATAAATAGGAGGCAGGTTTCCCCAGCTGATAAAACTGACTGACTGTTAATGTGCATGAGAACTCCTTGTCTAGTTATCAATTTGGTTATGTGTGAATTGATTTCACATGCAATACTAACCAGTGTGTACGTGTGTGTGTGGGGTGTATTTTGTGTGCGCGTACATGCATATGTGTGTGTTCGCATGTGTGTGTGTTTTTTTTTTTTTTTTTCCCCTCCCCAATCCCCTTCTCTCTGTTTCTCTGCTGTAGAGATTCAGATTATACAAAGAGCCTCTTTCTATGACAATGTTTCTAGTCTCCATGACACTCCAGGTGAATGTATACGATGCTGTAGGTCTCTGCTCTCCAGCGCATTGTGTACGTTCGGCAGCTCCCATCGCCTCTAGGCTTGCATGATGATGTTAATGCATCAGTACTAACCTAGTAATACAGGCAGCCAGACACCTTTCAGCAATGCTGTTCAATCTATCGTTTTCTTTATCGTCCCCCCCCCCCCCCCCTCCCCGGCTGATTTTGATTGGTTCTCTCGGTCTGATGTCGAGCTTTTCTGCCTGACGCATTTTAATGATGTACTATTTTGATTGACCCTAAATATAGCCACCTCGTTAATTCAACTCAGTTGAACGAATTCCAGAGTGCAGTTCTGCTGTGCTGGTAAACTGGTGCTGTCAGTCTTGCGTTTTGGATGATGCCGTTAGTTTATCCATCTTCCCTCTAACGGATAACTGGGAAATGCTGTTTTTACTGTCGCGTTGCTGCATTTTGGTCATATACTGCACTTTCTGTAATATCTCTCGCTTTTCGAGAACGGGATCAACATTTTGGGGGAGGTTGTGACAGATGTTTATTAGGGCGTCGTGGTTGATTGAACTACTCACTGCTCTTGCGGACGTGACCCCCTGGTTTGACTCCGGGCGAACTCATGGTTATGGAGCATCTTACGGGAGCAGCTTCCAACAAGCTGTGTGAATTGAGAATTTTTGGCCGATGTCTCGGTCCATCGGCGTACTTTTGAACTTCTTTCAAAGCTTTAGAACTCTGAAGGCTCTCAGGGGCTCACAGTGGTTTCTGGGGGAGGCAATTTAGGAGAGATTTCACATTGGAAAAAAATTGTAGAATAAAAGTTCACATTGGTGTCCCGAGCAGATGCAGTGCTAATTAGCCAGAAGAAGATTTGCAGGGAGAGATGTGGTCCCCTGGCCTTTTTTTCATCATAGATATGTGGGTTCACATAACTTAGATTGTGGTGAACTGAAGAAAAATGGGGATTTTGTCGCCAGATGTCATTTGATCTCCCTTGTGCCAGTTCCAGATTGGTTTACCATTTTTACTGTCACTTTTCAGTCAAGTTGTTTGAGCAGATTAAAAATGTGTGGAGGACCAACAATCATTCAGACGTTTCTGGAATCTTTTGTGAACCGGTGTTGGAGTATTAGGCCATGGTTATAGCTTATGGTCCAGCTCGCACTCCCATTGGTTGAAACGGTACCAGCCCACTCCTTGTGTTTTCGCTGTGCCATGTCTGTTATCGTGGGGATATTATTGTGTGTTTGGCGACTTTGGTTCATGATGTCATGTCACAAATTATGCCAAATTTGCTAATAATTTTTATCTTGAGCCCTAAAAATATGATGAGTGGATTACAGTTTTTTTTGTTCATGTTTGTTCATAGTGAAGCTTCATCACCCGTATGCTAGATCTGTCTCTAAAAATTCACTTCTTTGTGTTCTGCTCATCAATATCACAACTTTTGTACAAATGTCAATTTTATCATTCATTTTGGTCTTTTTGTCAAAGCTAAACCATGTAAACGTGCGGAGGAAGACCTCCTTTGGCCTTGTGTCCATACGGAACTGAAAATCGCTCCTCAACCTGACTGTATCGGCTGGTCAAGTGAAAGATTGCTGAAAGGAGTGATGTTTAAACAGACTGTTAGCGATCTGCTTCACAGAGCCTGTAGTGTCCAGTTCTGTCCCTCACTGACCAAACAAAAAACCAGAGCCAACGATCTGTCACAAAAAGGATGAACAGAAGACTGATCTCTATAATGTCCCTCAAGTTATTTTGAGTTTTTCTCATTTGTTGATTGGACTTGCAGTTTTAATTTAGTGTTTGAGTTTGCAGCGAAGGAGAAATGTGCAGACCTGGCAGGGCTTGTGGAATGAGCACAGAGCTTTTGTTTTTGTTGTTTATCCTGCTAAACTCTGTCTGAAGCCCAGACTCCTCCACGGAGCAGAGAACGAATAACGCACACCGCCACTAGACTCATTCTATACACACACACACACACACACACATACACACACACACACACACACACACACACATGTGTGCTTTACATCTCCCTGGCTTTGATTATTTAAGCTTTGTAATGAATTTGAAGTTTCAAATGTGTTTTTTTGTTTATTTAAATAATTTTCTTATTTTAAACAATGTGTTTTTCTTCAGGGTAATTATGTAATTCAGCCTAATCAATTTATCAAATTATCTCAAGTCAATTGATCAGTTTTTTTTATTTTTTTATTTGAATTAGAACTTTTGAATTGGTGGTCTTTCTTCCGAAACTGATTGTCTTGTTTGTCCTGTAATTGCTAAGGCCAATGAAAATGGTGCAGGAAACAAATTATTCGACTGTTTGCCGAACCGTGCAGAACATGTTTGATTATCTGCTTGTTTGTTTGAAAAGGGATGAAGCCAGTATTTATCCATGTTACATTAGAGCACAATTTTAATTCCTCTAAAACCGCAAAGTGCTTAACAGTTATTCTGAAGTAGTCCCGTTCACTGCTACATACCCGGGCGATTACAGTAATGTTTATCATCCCCCTGGGCTGCAGTTTGCAGTCTCCTGCTGGTTCTGGTCATTTCCTCTTGGAAATGCAAGAATGAATCCAAGGTACATTAATAATGGAATCCATGTAACGATCCTTTGAGGACATGTAAAACTTCAGGTCTGTGAATGCCCGGCGTCACGTGTTTTGGCCTGGACATTGCTAGATAATGTATACAGAAGAGGATGCTCATTTGCTCTATGTTTTTGAAAAGATCAGCCCCTCTGCATGAGTGGTGCAGATGGATACCCCCAGAAGCTTGAGGACTTTAGGCACTCTGGGACATTATACAGATCTGCTTCAGCTAACTGTTCTGAAATTGGATGGAGAGCTTTGGGAAAATTAGAAGAATGGTCCCTTATTGGCTTTATTTTAACAAGAGGCTGTGAATGCAGGCATTTCCACCACAGGGCACTGCTTTATTCACTGCTGGGGCCTAGTAAACCCAACACTCATCCAAATCCGCGCTTGTGCCTGTCGATGTAGAGTCTGGATTTATTTCTTTTTTTGTGCTGTTTGGTTAGACTTGTTTTGGCTTTGTGTTCTTTCTGCTCCCCAAAAAATATTATTTTTTTTTTTTTTTTTGCCATTTTGTGCTTGTTTAGTCATAAGGTGCGTTTCCACCGAACGCGAAACAAAATTTGTCCTTGCTTTATTTATGGGATTCACACCGCTGACCAATAGCAATGCAAGTTGAGCCTTATTTACACTCAAGGGACGGGCAGTACTTCCTGCAAAAAATCAACAAGATGGCTATGCTAATGTTGCTATGCTAACATCACAAACATTTTAATTTATAAACATTGTGCTGGCTTGAGCATAAAAATATTCTCAAAACTGATTATGTTGTCATATCTAGTGTTTAGCTCAGCCACTATTTTGTTGTGAAACTGATCTATAGGTTATTTCAGGCTGCTAGCTTGCAAGCTAGCGAGCAGGCTTGATAGGTAGCATTCCCATTATGTCATACAATGCAGCTAACTGCGGGTTTAATATGAAGCTAGGTAGCCTAGCCAGCCAGTGTTGCTGCTAGAAGCGATGATGCTATTCAGAACACTGCACTACTCCCGCTAATTTTTTGCAAAAAAAGTGTTTTGATGTGGATCGAAATGCAAGATTTGTGCATTTGCAAAATTTGTGCATTTGCGCCGCGTCTCCCAGGTGATTTGCGTCATCCCGTGCGAACTCCCGTCTTTTTGCGTGCATTTGCGCCTTTGCATTGACTTTGAATGTAATCTGGTTGCCCAAAAAATTTGTTTTGCCTTTGGTGGAAACGCAGCATTAGGCCGCTGACCCTTCCTTCTTCCTGCCCTGGCTACAACCGCTCGAGCTGCCCAAGCTGTCCAGCATATTCTGTAGGTTCCTGGTGTAGACGTTCTCCTCATCCATCGTGTTCATACCTCCAGCTGCTGCTCCTCGCTGCTGTGTGTGTCACCTCCCCGCCGCGGACGCTTGGCGTTCCTCTAAAACGTCTCTTCTCCCTCCTCTCGCCGGCAGTGGATCGCATCGTAGGCCTGGACCAGGTGGCCGGGATGAACGAGACCGCTTTCGGGTCGACCTACAAGACAAAGAAGGGCATGTTCCGCACTGTGGGTCAGCTGTACAAGGAGTCGCTCACCAAGCTGATGGCCACCCTGAGGAACACCAACCCAAACTTCGTCCGCTGCATCATCCCCAACCACGAGAAAAGGGTGGGTGCTGCGGAATAAGAGCCAGTGCTTCGTGAAGTGAAAAATGCACAACTTTCGGTCCCTGCAGAGCAGTTATTCTCAACAGCCTCCTCAGGAATCACCAGCCAGATCCTAGCGTTTGTTGTGTCGTCCATCAGGTCTCCTGGTGTGACTAATCAAACCCAGGATAGTTAGAATTAGTGTTTGAGTGAAACGCACCAGATACCTGGCCTTGGCTGGGGTGCCCAGTGTAGAGGTCTGGGAACCACTATTATGGACTTATTGGTGAGTGAAGCAGAGTGTTTGCATTCGTGGACCATAACGGCTACCAGGACATGGCTTGGCCCTGGCCTAAAAATAAGAAAGAAAAAAAAATCAGGAAAACGCTATATTCTCATGCAAACTAAGAGAAGAGCATCAGCTGTATAACTTTACTGATGCAGTGTCCTTCATCGGGTAAAAGAACATCAGCTGTGCAACTGTAATGGTGTTAATGTCCTTTGTTTGGATTAGCGCATCGCCTATATCACCACCATGATATAATGTCCTTCACTGGCTGTTCTGCCCTCTTCCTGCCCCCAGGCAGGTAAGCTGGACCCCCACCTTGTCCTGGACCAGCTGAGGTGTAACGGCGTTCTGGAGGGGATTCGCATCTGTCGACAGGGCTTCCCCAATCGCATCGTCTTCCAGGAGTTCAGACAGAGGTACCCACCCCTCTCCCGCTCACGAACTGTAAAACCTATGTTCAGTGCGCTACCTCACTGGTATCATGTCCGTTTACTGTCTCTTCATTTGAACGTCCATATTACATTATTGACATTTAGCGGAGGCGCTTATCCAGAGCAATGAGCAATACAAAGCATATTTAGCTGGAATAAAATCCACTGAAATCCCCTGTTTGAATGCAATCCAAGTGCCAGAAATCGCTAGAGGTTGCCATGGAAGTTGTCTAGAATATGGAACATGTAGATATATCGGGGATCTCTAATGAGTGAGCCATAGATATTAAATTTATGAAACGAGAATAGTAATAGTAATTTTTGTTTATTCTGAACCTTCGGTGAGGAATAAACGAAAATTACTGCTGGAGTTTATTTATTTATCCCATAAATGTCATCGTCGTATTATTTGGAAAATTAAAAAAAAGCATTAGCTTCTAGTTGGCGTTCTATTCAAGACAAGTCAATGCAATGAATAATTAGCTAGCTAGCATGCTTACGCTTTTCACGATTAAAGTAGTAAATTCAAGTTTCTACGATAAGTGACTCACATAACTTAATACTTTCAGGGCAAAAAGCAGTAGCATGCTAGCCACCGAATTATTCATCCCATTGACTTTAATAAACTAGAGACTAATGATAGTGATGGTTAATGGTTTCCAGCAAGAGGAATGGTAACGTTACTGTGTTTGCTGATGAATGGAATCTGACCAATCGCAACGTGTAAATATTGTATTTCATGTGTGTAATTCCAAAGCTGCATCTCATGGGTTGTATCACTCTGATTTTTCATCATTTATGGGATAATTTGTGAAAAAAATGAATCAATTGACCCATCATAGTAGATGGTGTGCTGACCAAGAAACACTCAGTTTAAAAACTTAGTTGCAGTAAAATTAGGTTGAGGGGCATGTAGATGTAGCCTGAAGAAGTGAGTCTTCAGCCTGTGTTTAAAAATGGTCAAAGTCTCTCAGTTCCTGACCTTTGTTGGAAGGTTATTCAACCACACGGGAGCCTGAACAGACAGGAGATGTGACTGTGAATTTATGGTGCAGTTAAAAGATTTTTATGTCAAAGTTGGTTTGAGAGGTGCAAAGTTATCATATAAATGTATCTGAAAGAAATAGCAGATGGTCAGAGACTTGGGTTGCACATTTTTTTAGCACTGTGTTTTTCATACTCTGGCAAGTACACAAGCCTCCCGGAGTGTCATTACGCCTCTCTAATGTTCACAGATATGAGATCCTCACCCCCAACGCCATACCCAAGGGCTTCATGGATGGGAAGCAGGCCTGCGAGAGAATGGTAATGCTGGGTTTATCACTTGTATTACTGATGCAGATTTTAGCTGTCATTAGCGTAAAAGGCAGCACAGTGGATAGCACTCTTATCTCCGAATACAGAAGTTCCGGGTTGGAGTCCTGGCTGGTCGAAGCCTCTCTGCCTGGAGTTTACAGAGAATTATGATTACCCCAAAATATTTTATATAAGAGCGATACTCCTAGCATGGCCTTCAACCCAAGGCTTTGGTTTCAGCACTGGAGTTCTTGACTCTGTGGCGGCCCACTTCCACTTTTGGCTGACTGTGCAATCCACCCTTCTGTTTCTTCCTCTCTATCTGTTCTCTCTTGAAGATCCAAGCCTTGGAGCTGGATCCCAACCTGTTCAGGATTGGCCAGAGTAAGATCTTTTTCCGGGCCGGAGTCCTGGCCCACCTGGAGGAAGAGAGGGACCTGAAGATCACAGACATCATCATCTACTTTCAGTCCGTGTGCCGAGGGTATCTGGCCCGCAAGTAAGCCCCTCTGGCCCCTAAGGGGCCCCAGCTGTGTGCAACCATTTATGCATGAGCCCCTATTTTTACTTGCACATCGTGTTTCTGTTGGCGAACTACCAATGCTAGTGATTCAGTGCACTGACTAGTCCTGCGGGACACGATGTGTATGACTTCACTCTCTGAGCGGGGTTCTCTCTGACTGTTTATTTTCCTGTGTCGTGAGTTTTGTGACATGTAACATTCTAATTGGCGTAAAACTTTGAAAACTCTCAATGGAAATTTGTTTTGTTTATCTCAGGTAAGATAGCTTTTATCTTTACACGTTTTGTTTCAAATCAACACACATGAATGATCATTTTATCAACCAGCCACCACCATCTGCAGTCAGAATGTTCTGATATTGGTGTAATTAAGGCAACTGTTTGCGGATATATGAAATGCCCAGCTAGCTTTTTGAAACCGGCTGAGGTTTATACATGGCATTACTGCTGGCCTCCTAGAGAGCTGTCAAACTCTAAAATCTTAAGTGTACTCAAGCGTATCATGTATGCCTTGCTAATGCGAGACAGATGTACGTTTCTTTTCCAGAAGTTAATTATATAAGTGCATAAAAAGAATTGCGTAATTGATGAAGTTGAGTGTGAAAACACTGGAAAATGCTGGGGAAAACTTTGTTACACCGGGAAGAATGGGGTCCTGCAGTTGACGCCGGCCTGATCACATGACCCCTGTGTTTGCACAGAGCGTTCGCCAAGAAGCAGCAGCAGCTGAGCGCCCTGAAGGTGCTGCAGAGGAACTGCGCCGCCTACCTGAAGCTGCGCCACTGGCAGTGGTGGAGACTCTTCACCAAGGTGTGTGTGTGTGTGTGTGTGTGTGTGTGTGTGTGTGTGTGTGTGTGTGTGTGTGTGTGTACTTGTCTGTCTTTTTATGTGTGTATCTGCATCTGTGTGCATGGTTTTTTGTGTTCGTGTGTGTGTCTGTGCCTCTGTGTTTGTGTATGAATCTGAGCTTGCGTTTGTGTTCTTGTACTTGCTACTCTGTTTTTTCCAGAATAGAGTGGAGACATTTTTGGGGACGGAGGACATTATAAGCCAGTCCTCTCAACAACAAATTGTGGGCAAATTGTGACTTAGTTGATTAAGGTTAGAATTGGGGATAAGTTTGGTTAAGGTAAGGGTTTGGGTTAAGCATGCGTTAAGATGAGGGAAAGACTGTAAAGACACACAAAGAATGAGTGGAAGTCAACGGAATGTCCTAATGAGAATAGAAGTACGAGGATATTTGGGTACCTGTTATTAACCTCTGCCGAGGTGGTATATGTTTTCGGTGCCGTTTGTTTGTTGGTTTGTTTGTGTACAACATGACTCATAAACTTATGGCCGGATTTTGACAAAATTTTTAGGGTAGGTGGGTATTAACTCAAGGAAGAAGTGATTACATTTTGGCATATCTAGGCCGAAGTACTGCTGAGATATACGCCAAAGTTCAAGATTTCAAGTCATTCAAATGGGCCGGAGATCCAATCACCGTGCTTTTGGCTTTGCTGCCCCCTGGCGGAGGTTCTGCGCTCTCTGAGTGCTTTTCTAGGTATCCGTGTCTCTTTATGCCTGAATGTTTGTGTGTTGTTTGTATGTGTATGTGCTTGCCTGTATCTGTGTGCATTTGTGTCTGTTTGTGCGCTTGTGTCAGTCTCTGCTCCTCCCCTCCATAACTGCTGCTCTGTGTTCAGGTGAAGCCGCTGCTGCAGGTGACCCGGCAGGAGGAGGAGTTACAGGCCAAAGACGAGGAGCTGCTGAAGGTGAAGGAGAGGCAGCTGAAGGTGGAGGGAGAGCTGGAGGAGATGGAGAGGAAGCACCAGCAGGTGGGTGGAGCCCCGCGAGCTGACGGTCTCACCGTCTCCCTCCTGACCAGTGAACGTGCAGCATACTGACGGATGATGTAGATCACTGACATCCTCTCATAATGCAGAGATTGCTGTGGAAGATCTCCTTTTGTCTATTTTGGTGTGAGCTGTCACTAATGTGCTGTCAGGTTCCGTATGTGGACATTAACGCAGTTGTAAAGGGCCGTAACTCCTTCATGTTACCATGGAAATAATGCAATGACTGCCCACTTTAGTTCGGAGAGATTAACATGCAGATCAAGTATGCTCTGGTGGAATGACTGACCTTACTGTTGTGTCACTGTCAAAACACTTATGCACCTCACGGCCTTTCCACTATCATCATTATCATTCAGTAATAATTATGTGCTGTTGGTAATGTACGTTACTGTGATCTATGAAGTTCCATGTAAAACAGCAGGAAGGTGAGGGTAGGTCTGTTGCTTTGGGAGTGTGTGGGAGAGGTAGGCATATAGCCACACGAATATGAAAGTGAGATGGGTGTGTAGCTGTGGGAATGTGGGGGTGAGGAGCTGTAGGAGGGTGAGGTGGGATTATGAGGGCGAGGTGGGCGTGTAGGTTTAGGAGTGTGAGGGTGAGTTGCAAAGATGTTTTTGAGTCATGGCTTGGGATAAGATACGGGTGTCCCAATAATATATAATATTGAACCTCAGTGTAGGTGTGCAGCTGTAGGAATATGGGGGTGATTGGATGCGCTGTTTTGAGAGTGAGGGTGAGGTAGGTGTGTAGCTGGAGGAGTGTGAGGATAAGGGAGATGTAGAGGGGTACGAGAGTGACGGGGGTGTGTAACTGTCGGGAACAGGAGTGTGGGCTAGGAGTGTAGCTGGAGGAGTGTGAGGATATGGGAGATGTAGAGGGGTACGAGAGTGACGGGGGTGTGTAACTGTTGGGAACAGGAGTGTGGGCTAGGAGTGTAGCTGGAGGAGTGTGAGGATATGGGAGATGTAGAGGGGTACGAGAGTGACGGGTGTGTAACTGTAGGGAACAGGAGTGCGGGGTTGGAGAGTAGCTGGAGGAGTGTGAGGATAAGAGAGATTTACAGGTGTCCGAGGGAGACAGAGGTGTGTAGCTGTAGGGAACAGGAGTGTGCGGTTGGTGTGTTGCTGGAGGAGTGTGAGGATGAGGGAGATGTAGAGGGGTACGAGAGTGAGGGGGGTGTGTAACTGTATGGAACAGGAGTGTGGGGTGGCAGTGTAGCTGGAGGAGTGTGTGGATAGGGGAGATGGAGAGGGGTACAAGGGTGACGGGGGTGTGTAACTGTAGGGAACAGGAGTGTGGGCTAGGAGTGCGGCTGGAAGAGTGTGAGGATAAGGGAGATGTAGAGGGGTACGAGGGTGACGGGGGTGTGTAACTGTAGGGAACAGGAGTGTGGGGTTGGAGTGTAGCTGGAGGAGTGTGTGGATAAGGGAGATGTAGAGGGGTACGAGGGTGACGGGGGTGTGTAACTGTAGGGAGCAGGAGTGTGGGCTAGGAGTGCGGCTGGAAGAGTGTGAGGATAAGGGAGATGTAGAGGGGTACGAGGGTGACGGGGGTGTGTAACTGTAGGGAACAGGAGTGTGGGGTTGGAGTGTAGCTGGAGGAGTGTGTGGATAAGGGAGATGTAGAGGGGTACGAGGGTGACGGGTGTGTGTAACTGTAGGGAACAGGAGTGTGGGCTAGGAGTGCGGCTGGAAGAGTGTGAGGATAAGGGAGATGTAGAGGGGTACGAGGGTGACGGGGGTGTGTAACTGTAGGGAACAGGAGTGTGGGGTTGGAGTGTAGCTGGAGGAGTGTGTGGATAAGGGAGATGGAGAGGGGTACGAGGGTGACGGGGGTGTGTATCTGTACGGAACAGGAGTGTGGGGTGGGAGTGTAGCTGGAGGACTGTGAGGGTGGGGAAGGTGGAGAGCTGCTCTTGGGTAACGGTTTGTGTTGATGGCTCCTCAGCTGATGGAGGAGAAAAGCATCCTGGCGGAGCAGCTGCAGGCGGAGACGGAGCTGTTCGCCGAGGCGGAGGAGATGCGCGCTCGCCTGGCCGCCAAGAAACAGGAGCTGGAGGAGATCCTGCACGACCTAGAGTCGCGGGTGGAGGAAGAGGAGGAGAGGAACCAGAGTCTCCAGAACGAGAAGAAGAAGATGCAGTCGCACGTACAGGTGAGTCCAGCTGTCAGAGACTTAACTCCTTTAGACTGATGACCAAAGAAATGACCTCTGACCTCTGGCTCTACGAAGTGAGCTTTGTCCCCAGTGAACCAGCGGACCCATATTTGGGTCTGTCAAATGCAGCTGTTGTGTTCAAGTCATGGAAAATTAGGCCTAGTTTTAATCGCTTGTCCAAGCTGCACAAATCGTTGGATTCACCAATAACTGAAGTCAATAACTGTTTTATTATATGCCCCTGTTTGAAAATATAAAATAAGAGAAGGACGTCAACTCTAACGTAAAGCTCCTCACAGGGACGAAGCGACACCAAATACGGACACTGTAAGGAGCTCCTGCGGGGAAGCCTCATCTGTTTTTAGCTCGAGATCTTTGGATTGTTATATTCGCCTCTCGCGCACTTTCACACGGTGAATATCACTGTTTACAGTGATCGGTGGAGCTCGCCTTGACCAATCGGGAGAGAGTGAATCCTTTTGTCATATAATTGAATGTAATTTCCTATGTGTGTGTCTAACGCCGCTTGCAGGACCTAGAGGAGCAGCTGGACGAGGAGGAAGCGGCTCGGCAGAAGCTGCAGCTGGAGAAGGTGACGGCTGAAGCCAAGATCAAGAAGATGGAGGAGGACATCTTGCTTCTGGAGGACCAGAACTCCAAGTTCATGAAGGTGAGCGGGGTCATCATTGGTTGGCCTTCCTGAAAAGGACTGAAGTTCGGCCCAAATTTATTTGGTGAAATCCTCCGTACTATTTAGTTTCATGAGTGAATGCAAAATATGATCGGCTAAAATTGGAAGAAAGAAATTTTTCTTTTTCCCGCAACCCAAATTTGTCTGTTGTCTCGGTGTCTCATTACTGAGTGCAACTGCTGCTCCTGTTTTGGGAGGCCATCGAATGACAACCTGGGGTCCGGGTCCAGAGCTGACACTTCTGTCCTTACAGGAGAAGAAGCTGTTGGAGGACCGGGTGGGGGAGATCACCTCGCTGCTCGCTGAGGAGGAGGAGAAAGCCAAGAATCTGGGCAAACTGAAGAACAAGCAGGAGATGATGATGGTGGATCTGGAAGGTGTGGGTCACTCACCACCACGATTAAATAAAAAACTTCAAACCTGTCTTCCTATCGCCTAGTCCTGTCTGCAGTATAACAGTTGGCTCGTTTGTGTGGGACTCAGAATGTTGGTGGTTTGAAGTCCAGTGTAGTCAAAATAAGAGAACTTCAAATGTTGGGCCCTTGAGCAAATCCCTTTACTCGACATTGCTCCAGGGTGGATTGGATTTTGCTTGGTCTAATCAACGGTTTAGTTGCTTTAATGTCTTCATGGCCTGTCCTGACTAAAGAGACCTTTGCAATCTCCACTGTGCCCCAGAGCGACTGAAGAAGGAAGAGAAGACCCGACAGGAGCTAGAGAAGGCCAAGAGGAAGCTGGACGCCGAGACCACGGACCTGCAGGACCAGATCGCTGAGCTCCAGGCCCAGATCGAAGAGCTCAAACTACAGCTCGCCAAGAAGGACGAAGAGCTGCAGGCTTCTCTGTCGAGGTGAGGGCATCAGTCACACGGCCTACCATGTGACATCCACTACTTGTCCCACTATGAGAAGCAAGGTTCAAGAGTAATATTCAGAAGCTCCTTGAAGCTCGGCTCCTAGCTGTGCCTTAACCTCCTGTTACAGCCTTTTGATCGAGCACAGTTTGTGCCACTGTGCATAACTGATAACAAAAGATGTGTTGAACTTAGTGATTGGTTTTTTCAGCAAAACAAACCTCAGCCAAGTGTTAGAGAGGGCTCAACCAGGGGTGCATTTCCTGAAAGCACAGATGCTTACTTGCATAGGTTGATCCACAGACTCTGAATGGCGGAACTATGCAAGTTTCGGGCCCTTTGAAATCCGTTTTATTTTTTCCCAAATTCCGCTTTTTCCATTTTAATTTTTTGGAATTCCGTTTTTTACCTGTTACACCAATTTTACCATCAGAGGGAGTGTGCTATTTATGTTAATGAATAAAATGTCCACTAATTAAATAGACATAACCTTAAATTAGTTGATGCGGCGCTCAATTTTCCTCAGTACTCAAAGTCAGAACAAGTACTGCATAATAACGCAATATAACATTGCACTGCAATGAATGAAAAAAAATATTTTTTTAACCTATGATAATACTACTAAATAAAATTGTCTCTTAAAACGAAGTGTAAGCTTAGTGTGTGTGTGTGTGTGTGTGTGTGTATATATATATATATATTAAATATAGCTGATGCATCGGAATCAAACAACTGTTGATCCGTGGGGGAAACGGAGTGTCATTATGAGAGCAGCAGTAATAACACTCAGTTTCCCCCATTGATCAATAGTTTTTTGATTCCGATGCATCAGCTATGTTTAATTAATTATTTTTATTTTAAGAAACTTTCATTCAGTAATCACAATACTATGTATTACATACTACGACAAAATATTCTACAGTAATGAATAAACATGAACAAACTGACGTGAAGAAGCATCAGCCATTATTTAACCTCTGGGGGATGGCGTTGTGTCGTAATTTGCATGCACACAATTCACTAAGTAGACTGTGAAAAGAAATAATGTTGGCTATTTAACGGTTCTTTTAGTTGTTAAGTTAACATAAGGTGACCGTTGACGGTGTTTAGGACCCTGCAATCCCTGGTATCAGTGGTCTCGTCTCCAACAACGAAAAACTTCTTCCCACAGATCTTCTGTAGCACCCAAGAGATGTGTTGTTCCAAAACTCGGGGCAGGTGAATTTTACGAAGGCTTCTCACATTTTTGCGTGCATTCGTGTCTTTTCATTGCCTTTGAATTTAATCTGGTCGTGCAAATATTTTGTTTCGCGTTTGGTGGAAACGTGGCTTTATGAGCAGCATTTCAGTCAAATTATGTCGATTTCCGCAAAATTCCGTGTTTAACAATAGAATCAGTTTTCCGCGATCGCGGAAATCATAGGGCTCTATAAGTTGCTACCCCAGTGCATTTGGGAAACACACCCCTGCAGTGGTGTAACAATAGGGAATGCAAGGAGAGCAACGGCAGGTCGGGCCGTTGATGATGGGCACCCCCGGGCCCCGAGAGACATTAGCCTGTGTGTCCTCCACTGCTAAAAAAACCTCTCGTAGTGTCCAACAGCTACAATTAATAGTGAAAATTGATATGCTGCTGGATATTTATACCACTGCAACTGTATTCATTTCTCAGTCATGGTGCTGGCAAGTCGATTTGATCATGGTACATTATTCATCATTTTAACTGAACAAGAGTTGTTATAACATGAAATAACTTTTTTTTTTTTTTTCTTTTTGGAAAATGCTTAATAAAGCAAACAGTGATAAGTTTATTCTGGTGTTGATATCGTCATTGAGACAGCAAGTGTTTCTGGGTAATGTACATCATTCCATAGACCACCCACGAGACGATGTCACGGTCCGATCATTTAATCCAAGGACAGTCTATGGTTTAATCTTGTATGCAAGATAGGCTACAAACGCAGTACTTATGCAGGAAGCGGCAAGAGCGTTAGGAGCAGGAGGAGCGGTTGGCCGAGGTGCCGAAATTAAGCACATTTGGTTTCATAGCTAAAAGAGTCTTAAAAGCCGCTCTGCTCTTTTCTGCATGAGCATGAGCACAGATCCACTGTTTTTATGATGTCCACTCGCTCACTGATTATTGTTCCCACAATCCCTTGTTGTTCACAAATTTTCAGATCATCCCAATAAGGTTATGTTAATTTGTCATTCATCTGCTCATTACACCTTATTGTTCTTTATAATGACCATTATTAATAATTTTAAGATAATACTGCTAAGAAATAAATAGGAAACTTTATATTATAGAATTAAATGGTGTAGTAACCCTTAGTGTGTGTTGTACGTAAGCCCTATAAAACAGAGGAGCGTGCATAACTAATATTAATTGATTGGCTTCATTCATGTAGAAAAAACACTCATGCAGCTGCGAATAATCGGTGGGGGGGGCTCCGAGTCGTCAGGTCTACATGCGGGCCCACGCGGATCACGTTATGCCACCGCACCCCAGGTTGAGTCAAGTTCAACACATCTATCAGGTAGACAGTGACTCAAAATGTGTTCTACCAAGAGGTTGAGCCACGGTCATGGGGTTAAATATTCATGATTATATCCGGCCATGTCTTCCAGTTGGTCAGCACAGCTCCAGCCAGTTTTCACGTTGATATTTCCATAGTTGCCTGAAAACAGTCATCTTACTTTTCTGAAATGGCTGATTCTATGGGTGTTACTGCTGCCTTTTTCCCTCAAAAAGGAGCAGTCTTATTGTTCTCGAATAAGTGATTTCATTGGTCTTATTGTCTTTTTTCTGAAAAAGGAGCCATAGTTTAGTGGCTGTTGATGGTTTGGTGCCCTCTAGTCCTTCACGATTAGGATACTCTATAGTGCAGCTGTACTTTTCCGGAGCCTGTATTTGAATGTGATGATGGAGAATGGATGTTCTTTCCCAAAATAAAGGTGACTCTCTTGGTTGCCTTTTCAGTTCAGCCATTGCCTCCATTATGGATGAAGTGACCAGTCAGTTCAGCAAGTCAGCCCGGCCCAAATGTGACGGGCTCATACTGCAGTGTTCTGGGTGCTGTAAATAGGAGCCTATTGAAATGCTGGTCGGGCTTGTGAAACTGGAGCTGTAAGGGTGGACCGGAAATATTTGGATGAATTCAGTTTGCTTTATTACTACTAGGAAAAAAGTTGTCATTTTTATGTGGGTCAGTGAGCAGAGGTCAGTCTAATGTCTCATAATTAGCTGATTATTGGGTCATTATTGAAGTCGGCCTGCCCCACTGCATATTTTCCTTTGATGCTGAATTAGAATTTGGACTGAAGCTCCCAAGACTGGAAGCAAATCCACGCACATCTGTGGAGGTTTGGAGCTCTGAGCCAAAATCAGCATAGATCTGGCCTGGAGTTGTAAGCTGTCAGCTTATTTGCATTGGTAATTCTGCTTTCACCACTTTTGTAACAGTATTTGGTGGTTAATTGCTTATGTAAGTCACCCATCTGCACACAGATGTATCTGGAAACCTGGCTGCCCGTTATTAGCATCACAGAGCCCTCAGAATGGGCGTATTTTCCTTTCAGTGAGAGCGGAGCAAGTGTGAAGACTCCTTCATGTCAGCGTGTTTAAAGCATTTACAATACTGCCACCTTGTGGCCAGTGTGTGTTAAGGTGGGCGATACCCTGCTTCGTTTTCTAAAGGCAGTCCTTAATGATGAAATATACGCAGTCATTTTAACATGGAACAAATGAGGGCCCATTGACCACTTTTCTTTTATAAGTTTCTCCCAGCCAGTCTTCAGCCAACCTTGAGCAGTTCCAGAAAGATGGTCCTTGGCCTCATTACCACCACTACTTAACTGCAACAAAACAAAATAAGCCCATCTCATAAAGTTCTTCTATTTGGACTTGAAGCAATATTTCGTATTACTTTTTCTCAGTTACTCCACAATCCTGCCAATGTGTTGAGTTGATTCTGTAGGTTTGTTAATGGAATAAGAGAATTTCAGTTCTCAAGCACACTGTTACCCAGATGAGCCACTACTTTCTACTTGAGAGAGAAAAAAATGAGTAGAAAGATGAGAAGACTTTCTGTTGCACACTTTTTTTCTGAAATGGCTGCTTCAATTGAAATCCCTTAGTTTGAAATTGAAAGTTATAGAAAAACATTTTTTGTGATGAAGATTTGAAGTTTAAATACTTGTACAGTTCTTGTCAGGATTGACTCGAGTTCCTAGATGGAGAAAGTTGTGACATGAGGGTTCCGGAAAAACTGGTCACGGAGCCATTTTGCGTCGTCCTTGTAATTGGGCACCATCTCGAAGCCTACCCGGCTTATCGCTTTCTCCTCAAAATTTATTTCCCCCCCAAGAACATAATGAAAAAAAATCCAATAATTTCCATCGTACACAACCACTCGGTTCCGCGCCATGGAAACAAAATGGCTGTAGTTCTTAAGTTGTCACAACTCTATCTAGGGACTCAAGAATTGCCAGTAGGCTCTGCTGCCTCTGCGCCCCCCTCCCCGTTATTTAATTTTATCCTACATTAGTTATGCAGGGTTGTAGGGCAGGGGTGCCAGTGCGGAAATGTCCTGTGTTTTTTGCACAGGGGAGATGAGGAGGTGGCCCAGAAGAATAACGCCCTGAAGCAGGTGCGGGAAATGCAGGCGCAGCTGGCTGAGCTGCAGGAGGACCTGGAGACAGAGAAGGCCGCGCGGAACAAGGCCGAGAAACTCAAGAGGGACCTCAGCGAGGAGCTGGAGGCCCTGAAGACCGAGCTGGAGGACACGCTGGACACCACCGCCGCCCAGCAGGAGCTCAGGTGCGTACGTGTGCACACCTGCCCCCTCCGCACACCTGCCCTCTCCGCACACCTGCCCTCTCCGCAGCGCTCAGGGCTCCCCAGGAGCTCAGGGACACCTCAACTCATTTATAAACCCCACAATCAGTAAATTCACACATGCCACTTTCACCTGCAGATTTGGGATTTGCAAAAACACACTTGATTGACAGGTGTTCAGTTAAAAGGCTTGTGCACATTTGCAAGACTTACAGCTGTTTTTTATTTGTATATTAAAAGCTGCATGGAGGTTCAAGTCTCTAGGAATTTAGAAATTAGATCATTTTTCACAACATAGCGCTTCTTATTTCATTCGTATGCAGCATTTTGCTATGGAAGTTAAGCAAGTTTTTATAAATGAAACCCCTGCGCTCTCTGGGCTGTGGGGGATCCTCGTGCTCAGATGCACAACATCAGTTTCGGATTAAAACCTGGTATTCAGATTCTGCAAGTTTTTCAGGAGACGGAAATTAGTCATTTTTTTAATCTCCTCGTGGTGTTCTTTAATATTTATTATTACATTATGCGGCACATCCCTGATTGACATCATGTCTCCCACCAGGCAAAATACATGAAAATTTTGGAGGGTCTTGAGAATATTCTCATATGAGGTCTCCACCTGACAGTTAGGGTGGCTCATTCAGATCTGAGCATAAGTCACAACATTTTTCTCTCCTCATTGGTCCATTTGTTATGAGCTTTTCACGGCACTTGCAGTGGTTATTTCTGCATAAACTGATAGAAAAATATCAAAATGGCCAAAATGTCATACACAAGATGTTCATCCACTGATCATATGTACACTCACTCTGCATGTTATTTTCCGGTCTGTCGGAGTTCATCTGACCTGCTCACTGCTCTGTTAATTGGACCTTCAGTAATGCAGAGCGCTCCCACCATTTTGATCCACAAACATGTAGCTTACCAGCTTGTGACTCAGGTCAACATAAATGCTATGCTGCAATCAGGTGGATCATGGTAATGTTTGAGGGCAGAATGGAACTATTCCGGAAAGGTATCAGAAAGAAGGCAAGACCGCAACACGAGTAAACATTTGTTGCCATGGTGATTGCTGGTAGAGGGTTCTATGATCGAGATTGTGCCCAATATGGTGAGGATAAGGAGCGCTTTATACTGATGTTCTATGGTCATGGAGGGGAGACCCAAGTGTTTATTATGGGCCCGTTTTATTCTCCAAAAGAGCTTTTTACAGTTCGAGTTTCACCACTGAGGAGCAGTGGCTGAATGTATGGTAATTCCGACCAGTTAAGCATCTGCTCCATTCGCTTGTTCTCAACTTCCAGAGCTGGTAATTTGTCATCTGTAATCTACTGATGTAATTAACCCTCTCCCTCCAGAGACCCACTTCAGTGCAAGCAGAAACAACCAAAACTCAAAGCCAACTTGGTATACAATGGCAACCTTATGGGCTGATGCACAATGGGGAAAAAAAAAAAATCTAATATTTGTGAAGTAATGAGTTTTCTGTTACTGTGCAACAGTTTCAATTTGTTACTGACATTTAAGGCTGAATTTCTTGGCATAAAATCAAATCAGTCTCTACAAGATGTTTCTAAAATGCTTTGTCCTGGGATTAGTTAAAAAAATGAATTTAGAACGTTAAAGTTCTTTGGAATTATTATTTATCTAGCATGGTGAAATTTTTATGGAAATTTACATTTTAATGAACTGCATTATTGTGCCATGGTTACAGACAGATTGTGCTAGTGATCTATATTTTGAAAGCTTGACTATCCAGGATCTCAAACATAAACTTAACTACTTTAAACTAAACGGAGCGGAGTCACGATTACTGCACATGCTCAGAATTTGCATCCCAAGAAAGTGAATCTGCTTGAGTGCAGGTCTTAATCTGATTCCATCCTTGCCAATCCGTCTTTATTTTGCATTGTATTTATATATTTTAGTTACTTTTACATTATGCTTTTCACAAACCCAAAACCAGTGAAGTTGGCACGTTGTGTAAATTGGAAATAAAAACAGAATACAATGATTTGCAAATCCTTTTCAACCTATATTCAATTAAATACACTGCAAAGACAAGTTACTTAATGTTCAAACAGGTAAATTTTTTGCAAATATTAGCTCATTTGGAATTTGATGCCTGCAACATGTTTCAAAAAAGCTGGCACAAGTGGCAAAAAAGACTGAGAGAATCGAAGAATACTCATCAAGCACTTATTTGGAACATCCCACAGGTGAACGGGCTAATTGGGAACAAGTGGGTGCCATGATTGGGTATAAAAGCAGCTTCCCTGAAATGCTCAGTCATTCACAAACAAGGATGGGGCGAGGATCACCACTTAGTGAACAAATGCGTGAGCTGATTGTGGAACAGTTTAAAAACAACATTCCTCAACGAGCTATTGCAAGAAATTTAGGGATTTCATCATCTACGGTCCGTAATATCGTCAAAAGATTCAGAGAATCTGGAGAATTCACTGCACGTAAGCGACAAGGCCGAAAACCAACATTGAATGCCCGTGACCTTCGATCCTTCAGGCGATACTGCATCAAAAACCGACATCAGTGTGTAAAGGACATCACCACATGGGCTCAGGACCACCACTGTCAGTAACTACAGTTCGTCGCTACATCTGCAAGTGCAAGTTAAAACTCTACAATGCAAAAGCCATTTATCAACAGCACCCAGAAACGCCGCCGGCTTCGCTGGGCCCAAGCTTATCTAAGATGGACAGATACAAAGTGGAAAAGTGTTCTGTGGTCTGACGAGTCCACATTTCAAATTGTTTTTGGAAACTGTGGACGTTGTGTCCTCCGGACCAAAGAGGAAAAGAACCATCCGGACTGGGATGGCACAAAGTTCAAAAGCCAGCATCTGTGATGGCATGGGGGTGTATTAGTGCCCAAGGCATGGGCAACTTACACATATGTGAAGGCACCATTAATGCTGAAATGTACATACAGGTTTTGGAGCAACATATGTTGCCATCCAAGCAACGTCTTTTTCATGGACGCCCCTGCTTATTTCAGCAAGAAAATGCAAAGCCACATTCTGCACGTGTTGGAACAGCATGGCTCCGTAGTAAAAGAGTGCGGGTACTAGACTGGCCTGCCTGTAGTCCAGACCAGTCTCCCATTGAAAATGTGTGGCGCATTATGAAGCGTAAAATACGACAACGGACACCCCGGACTGTTGAACAACTTAAGCTGTACATCAAGCAAGAATGGGAAAGAGTTCCACCTCAAAAGCTTCAAAAATTGGTCTCCTCAGTTCCCAAACGTTTACTGAGTGTCGTTAAAAGGAAAGGCGATGTAACACAGTGGTAAAAAGGCCCCTGTGCCAACTTTTTTGCTAAGTGTTGCTGCCTTTAAATTCTAAGTTAATGATTATGTGCAAAAAAAAAAAGAAGTTTCTCAGTTTGAACATTAAACATCTTGTCTTTGCAGTGTATTCAATTGAATATAAGTTGAAAAGGATTTGCAAATCATTGTATTCTGTTTTTATCTATGATTTACATAACGTGCCAACTTCTCTGGTTTTGGGTTTTGTATATTAACAAGCTTTCTCTGGAAATTCAAGGATTCAAAGCAATATTTTAAGTTTTAGCCAAGGGATATGAAAAATGTTGGCTGTTTGCCATTGACTATAATCATAGAAGGAGAAAAATGCCAGATTTTGAATTGCAGTCAAACGGATTTACTTCTTTCAAAGTTCTGAGCATGTGCAGTAATTGTGACACAGCTCCTTTAGCTCAGATGTTCAGAGCACTTGTTTGCTAATAAATGCCAGATTCTGGTTCTCAGGAAAACTCAGGAGGAAATGGCTTAACTTTTGTGGGAGGGGGAAAAACCACTTGTGGGTGGCGTACCTCAGGTAAGGTGGCCAACTGTCCTCCACATCCTCTTCAGACTGCTTGAAAATCAAGTCATGACCACATGACGGACATGCACCCTTCGGTTTTTGTGTTTTTTCTTTAGAAAACAATGCAAGTTATTAATTTACTCGAATGTATTAATATTCTACTTGATCTTCAATCTAGGGGGCCCAGTTTGCACAAGTCAAAGATATTACGAGATTTAAATTCCATTTCATTCTGTTTAAGAAAAATAATGGAAATTTCTCGCAAAAAAGCTTGATGACAAACATACAACGCACTTTTTGATATTTCGATAAATTTATGAATATATGATGTTCAGAGACAAATACAATTTCTAAACTTGTGAACTAAACATTGATAAGTTTCTCCCACCCCCCCCTCTCTCGCCATACTTTAAACAGAACAGAAGAAAAAACCATAAATGTCAACCAAACACAATGTCAATTTTTTTCAAAGAAATTTGTGGAAATAGTGACGCAAAAATGCTCGCATGCAAACAGACCTGCTTGAGCCTCCCTATTTGGTACTAAAACGAATTTCGTGCAGCAGCCGAGTTGCACAGACTTGAAATCTGCTCTTCTGCACCTCCGACATACTTTTTAGTTTGTTCGCCAAACTTAGACACCAAAGCTCATCCTCGGTCAAAGAGTCCAGAGCGGTCAAGAATCGGTCTGCCTCGTCCTCGTACTCGACCTGGTGCCCGTGCGTTCTTTTCGAATCCCACCTGACCATGGACTTGCCTGCTGCGGCAACAAAAGTACCGGACGGAGCAGGCTGGGAGATGTCCAGGGAGAATGAATCCTCCTCGTCCTTCACGTGGAAGCTGTCCAGCATAAAATCTCCGGTGTCCTCCTGGTCTGCGGAATCGGTGTCAGAGCTCCGAGCAACATCGCTGCTGGTCAAAGCAGCTCCTTTGGCGGGAATGAGAAACGACAGCAAAGGCATAAGCTTCCATGTCTTGCTTCCGCGGCCTGATTTGCCTGCGTAGGGACCTTTCCTCATCTCCTTTGTATGCCGGTCTCTTATATTCATCCATCGTTTTTTGCACGTCATCACTGCATGGGGAAAGCACACACAAAACAAAGCCGGCAAACTTGATTTGAGAAGTCCCAGGCTGCCAACAAATCACCTTTTTTTGTGTCGCCTGCGAAGCATAGCGGCACATAGGATTCACTTTGTCCGACGTCTGTCTGTCCGTCCGTCCATCCGTCTGTCTGTCCGGTAGTCACACTTTCAGTTGGTAGTCACACTTTCACATAAGCTTCGCAGGCGACGCGTGTTCACTTGAACACACTTTTTTTTTTTAACAGACAGGACACTGTAATATTCTTTCATTCTTGTCACTTGATTATATTGTGATAAACGAATGCCGGATGAATTTCCGCTGCACTCGTACGGATTCAGGCAGACTGTAGACGGCAGACGGACAGAACTTTCTGGACCTAACTAGAAAAAAAAAGCTATGACGGAGTAGCTTTATGGGAAAACGAAACCCTTTTGGGAAAGGCGGCATTACATGTTTAAAAATTTAACTCAAGGGGAAACTTGGATCGAACCCCGGTCTCCGGTGCTGAAGTCAACTGTTCCGTTCTCCCCACCTCATACCTCGGCTACATGGCTCTTAAACCGAAACTGCGCGTGCGCACCAACTTGCCGTTCCAAAAAGCTCTCGGTCTGCCGCCGGCTGTAATTCATTGCTAGTTTCTCCTGAGATCTGTGAAAACCTCTTGAGTTCATCAATGGGAAGGGTCTCGCAATAGCTCAAAAATTTTGGATTCTGGATTTCTTTAAACCGTAAAAAAACAAACTTCAAACTAATGGCAAGTGTCCGAAGATTTTCACCATTCTTAATTACTGCGAATGAGGGTTTCTACCAAACTCAGTTTCTACCAAAGTGACATATGCAAAAGGTTTTCCCAGATCACAAGAGATTTATATCGTCGGCCAGCTGATAAAACCTCGTATCTCCAAATTTGATTTAAAAAAAAAACTTGTATGTCCACAATAATAACATAAACATTGTAAAATACAAAACGCATTCCTGGAAGAAAAATAGTCATCCTATCCGAACACAGCTCAACTGCAGTCTTGCATGCAAAATTAAACCTTTTTCATGCTCTCCTGTAAAGTTTATTATTTTGAGAATACGAGGTTTTATCAGCAGGCCGACGATATTCAATCCAAATAGTGATTTCCAACCTAACATTTCCCTGCGCTAGTTCTCCGCTGGGCACGTGTTTACACTGCTCTCCAAAGCTACACCTTGAATGGCCGACAAGTTACGGAGATCAGGACTTGGCTGAGTTCCGAGTGGCCCCTATGTGCAGTGTAATTACAGCTAGCTGGCGAGCTCAAACTCGAAGGGAAACCAGTGGAACTGAGGGTCAGATTGCTCTAACTTATCGTTAACTGTACCTTCAAACCAACATTATTTCGCATTAAACTCTTGCTTCCGTACCTGGTATTCCGCCCATCTTCTCACTGATTGATTGCCATATAGCCGCTTTCGTTGCCTTGTTACGACGCTGTCTATCATAAATCTCTGGGTGTTGTTTTACCAATAAAACTAATTGCTCGTTGTCCATTTTGGCTGGTGGGGTGGTCTCTTGTCTCTTCATTCGTGAAATTCCGTTTATTGGCGACTCGCGGTATCGGCCGTTGCTATTGACGGAATTCCTCCCCATCTTTCACCGTTTCTTTGTGCTTCAGTCCACTCCTGCAAACTGCAATGGTTTCCGGTTTTCCCCCTCCGGTCTCCGGACAATTTTCTTCACAGGATGGCGCAAGTCTTAAGACGGCCTGAGAGTCTTTAAATGGGGGGCAGTTCCCGCTCTCAGAACTTTTTTTCATAGGGGGCGCTCGCGAGACGGTCCAGAATGACTGTGGGCCTCCGGAGCAGCAGCAGCGAGGTGGAGTTTACGCTCATGCAGAAATTTTTTCCGGCAATTTTCTGAATGTTTTCGATCGAAGGTTCGAGATAATGTATAATATTCTATTTTTAGGTTTTTAATTTTAAGATAATACGTTTTTGTTGCTATTTAGGGTCATCAAGCAGGAGCTACTTCACGGCATTTGACCATTCGATAGCTTTTTTTTTTTTATGCAAATGTTCGAATAAACATACAAGTACAAATATTGCAATACATATTGACAAAACACAACAAACACAAACCTATAAAGGACAATAATATTAATAATAATAAAAAAAAAAGAATAAATAAATAATAATAATAATACATGTCACATTGCCAGAGAGTTTGAGGTATTAAGCATAGTATATTCTTCTAATAGCTTGTAGGTTTTAGCAGCTTTTTTGTTTTTTATTTTTGAAATCATGGAGCCATAAAGATTAAATTCATTAATAAAGTGCATGAAATTTGGCTTGGTTCTTGACCATTTTGTCTTATGGATATGGAATTTTCCAATGATTAATAGCAACTGTATAATGTAGAGTTTGTTGCTTTCAATCAAATCCTGCCTAAAGTACAGCATAACATCAAACATATCAATTTCAACATTAATCTTAAGTTTCCTTTTTATAAAGATGGCTACATCAATCCAGAACATTCTTGTATGAATACAGTGAAAAAACAGATGGGCAATTGTTTCCTTTTCCAAACCACAGAAATCACACTTATAGTCAATGTCCAGCTTGAAGCGTTCTAATACCTGTTTTACCGGGTAAATTATATGCAGTATCTTAAAAGATACTTCCTTCAATTTGTTACTAATACAATATTTATCACATATTTTCCACGCCTTCTTCCATTGTACATAATTAAACAAAGACGACCAGAAAAATTTAGAAGAGGGGACAGAGACAAAACAAAGTGTATTCCTGATCACTTTGTTCGTGCAGTTCTCTTTCAACACATTGATATCACCAATATAAATATTTCCCACATAGTTTTCAACATTGAAATGCACGTCTGTCACCCCAGAATCCCGTATAAGTACAAGCATATTTTCTGGTAAGGCATCAAAAACAACTGCATACTCCTTTGGTTTTATAGGTATTTTAAATTTGTCGAGAAATTCTTTGTAAGATAACAAACCACCATTTTGATTGAGCAATTGGCCAACTGTCAATAATCCATTGTTAAACCAAGTCTGATAAAATATAGACCTGTTTTTGTATCTGATGTTTTTGTTGTTCCATATAAAGTATCTATGTGGTGAAAAGTTATGTTTGTATGCTAGTAGCCAGGCTTTCAAAGCTTGCTGATGAAAATTTGCCAACTTAATGGGAAGCTTGTCAACAGAAAGACCATTCGATAGCTGTAACCAGGAAGCATACGCAATTTTTGTCATTATCCCCCGCCGCGCGTTTAGCGTACGTACGTACGTCCGTCCGTCCCGAACATTGTCAGTGCGATATCTCAAGAAGGTGTCAACCTATTTCAATTCTTTTTGGTACCAACCTTCCTACTGGGAATGCGCAGACACCAGTCGGTTTTGGTGGCCTAACGGCGGGGGATATAGTCACTTTAGTGACAAACTCTTATTATTATTTTTTTTTATTATTTAACCATACTCCCAAAGTTTTAATTATTATTATTATTAAACTGCACTCCCAACATCTGTTTTAGTTATTGTTTGGAAAATAAGTTAGGAATATAATATACCCAAAAGCTGAAACCATAATTACAGTGTTCATATAGTTAGGACTGGATTTACCTGGGGCCAGATAGGCTAGGACCCAGGGCCCCCACACTAAGGGGCACCCCACAAAAGAGCGAAGTGAGAGACAAGAAAAGAAGAAAAAGGTTTAAAAATATCCCTGCAATTCTAACAGAAGGAATCAAATTAACCCACATTACTATTTTACCAAAGTACACAATGGCAGGTTTCATTTTATTTGATTTGAATTCTTCTATCATGATCTATTTATTTACCTTTTTTAAAAAATACGAAGAGACCATTCTTTACCAGTGTATTTTACTGGCAGGGTGGCCAATGGGTCCCACTAATAGAATTGGCCCCGGTTCATTTCTTGTTGGATAAGGTGTATGCTTACCCAACTGGGGGTTTACATAAGTGTGATCATACAGTGTTTAGGGAATGGTGAAATTCCCTCGCAATCCATCAACTCCCCAGGAAGCCAATCTCAATCCTCAATTTTCAGAGAAACCTCCAAATCGAGTGGCTTTCTTAAACAACAGAGACGTAGATTATTTCCATTCAGTTTGCTCGAGTAAATGTTATTTTTTGTTATTGCTCATTTATAAGTATTTCAGAATTTGGAGAAACAAGACTGTGTGACCACGAAGTCGTGTACAGAACTGTGCAAAAGTCTAAGGCACATTTAAAGCAATTTTAAATATGCTTGCAACTAAAGTTAAATTAAAAGTACCTAATAACTGAGAAATGTACTATACAGAATGGTACACTGTTAAAAACCAAATCAAACCAATATTTGGTGTGACGAAAAATTTGGGACACTGTCCAGTTGTGCTTTAGTTCAGGATGATTAGCTTTTTGCTTTTTCCAAGCAGAGTGGAAACCTTGCCACTTCCTCTGCAGAATGACCATCTCACTTGCGTCCGTCTGTCCCTCCCAAGTAATTGCAGACAGCCATCAGGGCTTTGTCAAGACTATCTGTATCAACTGTTCTGAATAAAGTACAGATATGTTTTTATAGAACTTTTTTTTTTTTTTTTTTAATCCTAGCATTTGGGATTGCAAATATACTTTTATCGTCAGCAACACCCATGTGGAAAACAAAAAAAAAACATCTGAAGCCAGATTTAAATTGTAAAAAGTGTAGGGTGCCCAAGACTTTTGCACAGTATGTTTATCTTTTTACCTTACAATATTATCAAAACAAGAAAGTAACAGTTTTGCTGGCTCATGTACGTGTGAATGAAGGCAGTCGTAAATTCTGCCTCAGGTTTCGCCTGTATTTATATTTATCTTGATCAAGGCATAGTACCACCTGATTTTAATTTAATCAGGCCTGTTCCTGTCACTGCTTACATTGTGATGTTAGTATCTGAACTGGGGAGCTGACCTTTGTTGATGGTCCAGTTTTCTTTGGGCAATTTGTTTATTTAATCAAAGCTGCTTGTTATATGAAACAAGTTTCACTTGGAATATCTGCAACAATGGACAAAGTTCTGTTGGTTGTGCGCTCAGCACAGTGATATATTTGGAAGGAGAAGCCCGTACGGTTGCACGTCAGTGGACTCTTGAAACTGTGAAGTGTACATCGAGGGATATTGGTATACAGGGTGTATGAAAAAAAAAAAGTAGACTCCGAAAAGTACCCACCAAATTTACAGTTGAACATTGTCATGAAATTTCTTCATTTGCATATGTTTGTATGGACATCCTGCTTCGGGCCATAACAAAATTAATTTCATGCATGACTGAACACAGGCCCGTTTTCCGGGGGGCTGTAAAATGTCCTTCCACCAAAAAAGTAAAGGGTTAAAATGAGATGAAAAGTCTTAAACTGTAATGCAAAATGTGAATTTTTTATGCCGCGATACTCTAACCTTTTGCTTGCTGCTTTTTGCACTGGGGCAATGGATGGCCTTTCTTGTGCTTGTAATCAAACATTTCAGAGGGACATGGCATATTTTTACTCTGGATCACTTGTACAAGGTCTGACATTGGGGTCAGATTGATTGTGTAACCAACACAGGTCTACAATGAAAGTGATCACCACAAATTCTTTGCACCTGAATAAAAGAGATTGTGATGTCAGGGTAGTTACAGCGTAGGCTTAATCCTTCTGACGTTTTTACGTAACTCCTTTCATTCAGCTGTGGATAAAAATTGGGTTGGGCCATTGGCTTCACTCATTTGCAAGATGGTTCGTCCACAGTTTACACCACAACAGCGTGCATTCATGGTGAATGAATACCATGCTACCAAAAGTGTGGCAGAAGTTCTTTGGAGTTTTCACCGGCGATTTCAAAATGTTCGGTGTCCATTGAACAGCGAATCAGAGTTGAAGTGAACATCCTCCGGAGGGACAGAGGAATAATCAGGCGAGCGGTGCAGAACATGCGAAGGAGGCGCAAGTGTGCATCCGAAGAAATGAAGGTCACGTCCAGGACTAAGTTGACAAAAAACAGGGTATTAAAATGATTAAATATGACTTGCTCCTCAAAATGTCCTCGCCTAAGGATGCGGGTGGGTAGTGATCACTTGTAAACCACCGCGTGGCCCTCCGACTCATTCCCATACATCCATTGCCCTAGTGCAAAAAGCAGCAAGCAAAGGGTTAATTTGAGTATCGGGGCGTAGAAAAACAAAAATTCACATTTTGCATTACTGTTTAAGACTTCTCAACCAATTTTCACCGTTTAATTTTTTGGAGGAAGGACATTTTATTGCCCACCGGAAAACGGGCCTGTGTTCAGTCATGCATGAAATAGTGCAATTAATTTTGGTATGGACCGAAGCAGGAAGTCCATACCAACATTTGCAAACGAAGAAATTTCATGGAAATGTTCAATTGTAAATTTGGTGGGTACTTTTTTGGAGAGTCTACTTTTTTTTTTTGATACACCCTGAAAACTTCATATTTGCAGAACTGTGATTCCAAATGCACTTAGGAGGAAAGGTGGTTGCTATTTTTATTTATTTGTGAGCAAGTAGGGAAAATGGGACAGACTCTTTCCAAGTGTAGTGTTACGCCTTTTTACCATCATGTATAATAAAATTCAAAACCAAATGTACAAATCAGGACACGATGTAAGATGGACAGGGGAAATGGGCAATAATTTTTTCCCATTGTGGGTAAAGAGCAGTACCATCCACAAAGCCCACCTCCACAGTCTGTTAAAAATGGTCCCGCATCATAAGACAGTTGTGTACTTTCGTTGTCATGGCTACTCCTTTTGTTCCTGGTCATGCCGGTCTGCTTGTTTTTTTTTTTGTTTTTTTTTTTTGCCCCGCAGCTTACCCAAATTGCCATTTTTGCCGAGTACTGTCCATGATCTGCTCAAAAGCGGCGAAGGTGATCGCTCCCTTAACCTGGTCTGTCATGCAAACCCACATCTCATTCACATCCTCAGGACCAAGCGGGAGCAGGAGGTGGCTGAGCTTAAGAAGGCCATCGACGAGGAGGCCAAGAACCACGAGTCCCAGATCCAGGAGATGCGGTTGAGGCACTCCACGGTCCTGGAGGAGCTCTCCGAACAGCTGGAGCAGGCCAAAAGGGTGGGGCTCCTTCTCTCCCTCCGAAATGCTCGTTATTCTTAGACTCCCTTGATAGAGCCACGACAAATCAAGAACGGGAGCCATTTTGTTTTCATCAAGCAAAACCGTGATTTGATGGTCCCTGTATTCAATGAAATGATTGTCAAAGAACAAACACAATCACATAACTTGACAAGAATGGCACGCTTGCTCGATATAGTCCCCTCCACAAGTATTGGAACAGCAAGGCAAATTCCCTTGTGTTTGTTGTTCACTGAAGACATTTGGGTTTAAGATCAAAAGAGAAGTATGAGACAAGAGTTCAGAATGTCAGCTTTTATTTCCTGGTATTTACATTTAGATGTGTTGAACAACTCAGGATATACCACCGCTTGTATTACATCACAGCATTTTTAGGTGAGCAAAAGTAAAGGAACAAATACACTTGAAGTTAATAACATTTAATATTTGGTGGCATAACCCCTGCTTTCAATAACTGCCGCAAGCCTGCGACCCATTGACATCACCAAACTGTGGCATTCTTCACTTGTAATGCTATTCCAGGCTTTTACCGCAGCTTCTTTTAGTTCTTGTTTGTTTCGGTGGGTTTCACCCTTCAGTCTCCTCTTCAGAAGGTGAAACGCATGCTCTATGGGGTTAAGGTCAGGTGATTGACTTGGCCAGTCTAAAACCTTCCACTTTTTCCCCCTGATGAAGTCCTTTGTTTCGTTGGCAGTGTGTTTTGGGTCATTGTCCTGCTGCATGATAAAATTCCTCCCAATTAGTTTGGATGCATTTCTCCGTACATTGGCAGACAAAATGTTTCTGTACTCTTCGGAAATCATTCTGCTGCTACCATCATCAGTTACATCATCAATAAATATCAATGAGTCTGTTCCAGAAGCGGCCATGCATGCCCAAGCCATGACATTACCTCCACATGTTTCACAGATGAGCTTTTATGCTTCGGATCATGGGCAGTTCCTTTCTTTCTCCACACTTTGGCCTTTCCATCACTTTGGAAGAGATTAATCTTGGTTTCATCAGTACATAAGATTGTGCTCCAGAACTTTCGCGGCTTATTTCTGTACATCTTTACAAATATCAATCTGGCCTTCCGATTCTTGCTGCTGATGAGTGGTTTGCATCTTGTGGTATGGCCTCTATATTTCTGCTCTCGGAGTCTTCTTCGAACAGTGGATTGTGATACCTTCATCCCTGCACTGTGGAGGTCGTTGGTGATTTGACTTACTGATGATTTGGGGTTTTTCTTTGCAGCTCTCACAATATTCCTGTCATCAACTACTGTTGTTTTCCTTGGCCAACCTGTTCGATGTGTGTTGCTCAGTACACCAGTAGTTTTTTTTCTCTTGCAAAACATTCCAAATTGTTGTGTTTGCTATGCCCAATGTTTGGCCAATGGCTCTGATTGATTTTCCTTCTTTTCTCAGCTTCAAAATGGCTTGCTTTTCTCCTATAGACTGCTCTCTGGTCTTCATGTTGGTTTATCCTCTTTAACAACAAATGCAGTCTTTAATGGGTTAAACCCAGGACAAAAAGAAGACTAGGCATGCAGAGCTATTTAATGTTTGAACAATCAACCTTAAAGGCAACACCTGGTCAACAAGAAACACCTGTCAGTCACATGTTCCAATAGTTTTGCTCACTTGAAAAATGGGTGGGTTCAAACAAAGGGTTGTATGTCCTAAGTTGTTCAACACATCTAGATGTAAATACCAGGAAACAAAAGCTGACATTCTGAACTCTTGTCTCATTCTCCTCTTTTGAACTTAAACCCAAATGTCTTCAGTGAACAACAAAAACAAGGGAATTTGCCTTGCTGTTCCAATACTTTTGGAGGGGACTGTATTAAAGAAACAACCCTTGGAGCACTATAGGCAACTATAGTTATATATGTATGTAATAATGTAAGATATCAAGATCAGATGCCGTTGAAAACCTATCATGTAGTGACTCGATTTTCAACAGCTCAGGATAATTACGTTTTTAATTAATTAAATTTGTTCAGCATTTTAAGGGTTAATTTTTATTTGGCTTACTAGGACGGTTGTTTCAAGCGAATCAGGGACAGAATCTTTTTGATGAAGGCCAGCATGTTTAAAACGTTGATTGTTCCTGTAGTGAAATTATGATTAACATTATTCACTTTCTTTCAAAAAAAAAGAAAAGTCAAGCAAATGTGTGAGTGTCGTCTATTCAATTCGATGAAATAATCCCGTTGGGTGTGTGAACTGTGCCAGGATCTGGTAACACCCTGTAAAGGAGATACTCGGATGTCTGGCCCTGTTTCTTAAATTGGCTCTGTTAATTACCTTTAAAGGAAGAAATCCCGGGCTGGATGTTGTTTTGAAGGTCACAATGCTTGTCGGCCAGTTTGAAGAGTTTAACTTGGCCTTCAGTATTACAGTGTAACAGTCTAGCTCATGCAAGTTAGTGCACTAATGGATTGTAAAACGGTCTAGGGTTATCCTGCCTTTTGCCCATTGCATTCTGGGGTAGGCTTCAGCACCCTGCTCAACCCTGACCAGGAAAAAGTGGGTTAATTTATGGATAACCTTGCGGATACATTTGAACATTCTTGGTCTGGGACATGAAGCTGCACTAGTTCAGAGCTGGAAACTGAGGACTTTTCTTGTTGTGCAGTTCAAGTCCAATCTGGAGAAGAACAAGCAGAGCTTGGAGAGCGATAACAAGGAGCTGGCCGTGGAGGTGAAGGGTCTGCAGCAGGGCAAGGCCGAGTCCGAGCACAAGAGGAAGAAACTGGAGTCTCAGCTTCAGGAGGTCATGGCCAGGGTGACAGAGGGAGAGAGATCCAGGAGCGAGCTGCTGGACCGCAGCCTCAAACTGCAGGTGAGAACCTCCGAACAGAAAGCTGTCCCACATCCTGTGAGCAGGAGTTATAAGGTACTGTCCACAAGGATCTAGGAGTGATTTGTACAGATACTGTGTATAGAAATGGCTTCTATTTGCACATTGACTGTGCACGACGGCAGCTGTAATTCCTGCGAAGATCACCCAATACAGATGCAGTCATCAAATTACGGGTGCAAACTTGAAATAAAACTTGAGTTTGCTCTACAACGTCACATCCATTGCATCATTTCAATTTACTTGAGTGTAGCTCCAACACAAAGACTGAACAAATAAAAAATGATGAGATGCGCATATGCGATAAACGCGTGCAGGTTTTTGTAGTGGTGTTTTTAATCAGTGCAGAGCTCTCCCTGACTCCTGCTGTAAGTGAGGATTTGGCTCTCCTGTTGCTTTGATTCCTTGCTGTGCAATCATTATTAACTGAAGCGGAATGATTCTGTCTCCGTGCAGGACTCATGGGTGTGCCCCAGGGGTGTGTTCTGGGGTCAGGGTGCTGATGATGCTTCTTCTCTCCGTCTAAATCTCTTTCTAGGGGGAGTTAGACAATTTATCCGCAGTGCTAGATGAGACTGAGAAGAAGGGAATCAAACTGGTGAAGGACGTGTCCAGCCTGGAGAGCCAACTGCAGGACACCCAGGTGAGTCACGCTTGACGCTAAATCCGCCAAGGCCCTGTCTCGCTGCGATAAGGAAAGTGAAGAATAATTTGTGAATCCGCCCTGCGACTTGGATCTGCATCAAAATTTAATGGTTTTTTTTTTTTCCTTGGCCTTTGATTTCTGAAAGTTTCATGAAAATCGGGCCAGTAGTCTTTTTGTAATCCTGCTGACAAACAAGTGCATAAATGAATCCGTTATTTGAACAGGCAGTTTGCCAGAAGTTTGTGAGGCGGAATGTGAAATATTAAGGTTATCATGGGCTTTGAAGTTGCTAATCCCTATGCATCATCGAATTTATATTGAAATATTTGCTGAATTGCGGGTTTTGTACATGATAATAGAAATGGATAAAAGAAATATCAAAACGTATAATTTCGGCACCAACAAACCAGACGGAAAGCATTGCCTCCTCGGCAGAGGTAAGAATCGGTGCTCTGTGTCCTCTGTGCTTTGAAAGATTACTCAGCATGCGCTAATGACCACATGACCACAGCGCAATTGTTTTCTAGTGAGTACCTTCCAAAAATAGTACTGCATCCCACATTTATTGCGACCAGGGCTCTCTATCTTCGCTGCCTTGCGTTGATGATGCCTGACAGCAGTGTAGCAGCGCAGTCCTGCGCGCGCAAATGGTTTGGTGAGGTGGAGCGAGGAGATGTGACTGCTCCTCTGGGGCTGTGAGCGCAGGAGCTGCTGCAGGAGGAGACTCGGCAGAAGCTGAACCTCAGCAGCCGCATCCGGCAGCTGGAGGAGGAGAAGTGCGGCCTGCAGGAGCAGCAGGAGGAGGAGGAGGAGGCGCGCAGGAACCTGGAGAAGCAGCTGGGCAACCTGCAGGCTCAGGTGAGCGAGGAGATGCGCGCACACGTCTGCGCTGTCCTGCGCGTATGCAGGCGCACACCCGTCTGTGCACACTTACTCACACCCATCCATGCACACGTCTGCAGTGTCCTGCGTGCGTGCACAGGCGCATACCCGTCTGTGCACACTTACTCACACCCATCCGTGCACACATCTGCGTCTGCATGTGCACACAACCGTTTGTTTAGCTATGCTTCTGAGGACATTGTATTGACCAGAATTCATTCTGTACAGCTTTTCCCAAACCCTTACTGTCACCACATTAGTCTTGACCCCAATCCTAACCCTAACTTTAACCAACTCGCAGTAATCCAGTTATCCTCTGTTAAAGATTGCCAAAAATGGCCTCAAAGCTCCAAATGTCATCACAACATTGTGGTCTCTCAACGATTGTTTCTCAAAAGTGTCGCTACAGGCCCGTCCTCATCAAGAAGCAGTTTAGTTCAGGGCGTTACGTGCTGGTCCTGTACACTTCACCAGCTCTGTCTGTAGTCTGGTCATGGACGTCACACAGAGCGTGGCATGACTGACGGAAGGGAACGATTGTCTGTCACACTTTAACGGTAACGCTTGCAGTGCCACTGTGCGAGGAATGTTCTCTCTTTGACTACTTGGACACTAAAGGACTAAGTATCAGTTAGCACTACATGTAATCTTACGCAGTACGCTAGAGCTGTCTTCTCCCACCCTTCCCCGACATCGCCCTTACTGTTTTCCTTGTCTGGTCGTAGTCTACCCCAAATATGCTCACAGCTCAATGACGACGGGTCTGTGTGCAGGCCCACGTGCGCATATTTGCCCTCATTGGCAGTCTCTCTTGCAAACACACATGCACATCCGCTCACACAAATGCACTGCGTACGCAGTGTGTACTCTGGACTGTGGGAGCTGATCATCAGTCTGTGTGCTGGACTGTGGGCGCTGATCATCAGTCTGTGTGCGCAGCTGTGGGAGCTGATCATCAGTCTGTGTGCGCAGCTGTGGGAGCTGATCATCAGTCTGTGTGCGCAGCTGTGGGAGCTGATCATCAGTCTGTGTGCGCAGCTGTGGGAGCTGATCATCAGTCTGTGTGCTGGACTGTGGGCGCTGATCATCAGTCTGTGTGCTGGACTGTGGGCGCTGATCATCAGTCTGTGTGCGCAGCTGTGGGAGCTGATCATCAGTCTGTGTGCGCAGCTGTGGGAGCTGATCATCAGTCTGTGTGCGCAGCTGTGGGAGCTGATCATCAGTCTGTGTGCGCAGCTGTGGGAGCTGATCATCAGTCTGTGTGCTTGACTGTGGGCGCTGATCATCAGCCTGTGTGCTGGACTGTGGGCGCTGATCATCAGTCTGTGTGCTGGACTGTGGGCGCTGATCATCAGTCTGTGTGCTGGACTGTGGGCGCTGATCATCAGTCTGTGTGCTGGACTGTGGGCGCTGATCATCAGTCTGTGTGCTGGACTGTGGGAGCTGATCATCAGTCTGTGTGCTGGACTGTGGGAGCTGATCATCAGTCTGTGTGCTGGACTGTGGGAGCTGATCATCAGTCTGTGTGCTGGACTGTGGGCGCTGATCATCAGTCTGTGTGCTGGACTGTGGGCGCTGATCATCAGTCTGTGTGCTGGACTGTGGGAGCTGATCATCAGTCTGTGTGCTGGACTGTGGGCGCTGATCATCAGTCTGTGTGCTGGACTGTGGGCGCTGATCATCAGTCTGTGTGCGCAGCTGGTTGAGACCAAGAGGAAGCTGGAGGAGGAGGTGGGCCTGATGGACGGGCTGGAGGAGGTGAAGAGGAGGCTTCAGAAGGATGTGGAGTGCACCTCCCAGAGGCTGGAGGAGAAGGCCATGGCCTATGACAAGATGGAGAAGACCAAGAACCGCCTGCAGCAGGAGCTAGATGACCTGATGGTGGACCTGGACCACCAGCGGCAGATCGTCTCCAACCTGGAGAAGAAGCAGAAGAAGTTTGACCAGGTACTGCCCTTCTGAGGACCTCCTTGAATTGCTAGTGGAGATTGCAGGAACTCTTCTTATTGAAATTATTAAAGATGGTGGCGTAGCTGTGCCTGTTGTTTCCATAGCATTTTGAAACTTGAATACATTTTTATGCAATTTTGATTTGAGCAAAATTTTAGCCAAATAATCCTATCAATTATTTATTTTTTATCAGGAAAGTTTTGCCATTTAAATATTATTTTAGGATATTTTGCATAGTTTTTTTTTCCAGAAAACTTCACTCTTCTTCGTGTATGCTAGCTGCCTTTTTGGCATCTTTCTGTGAACCAATTCTCACCATCTCGTGAGCTTGCATTTGCCAGTCCTTGCATAACGTGACTGAAAAAGGTACGCCGCTTGGATCAAGACATTTTAAAGTAATCTTCTTGATCCTTGACATCCTTCGCCTGAGAGAATTCCTTTAGAATTTCCCCACACGTGAGTCAGTTTGTAATGGTAGATTAAACATTGAGGTGTTGCTTTCAAACTGCTGTTCATGAAAGTAAAGAAGTCAAAATTTATGGGGGCTTAAGTTTCTATTCCGCCGGTTATTTTTTGTTTCTGTAGCGGGTACCGAAAGGTGCAGCAATAAATGTGGCGATTATAGGTTTCAGAATTGAGAACAGCGGCAGTTGTGGGCACAGGTACATTAACCGTAAGGACTGACCTGTTAGCGGATATTGGGGTCATTGTGACCGAATGTTAAAAATTTTGCTCTCACTGTGTATTACTGATAAGATTTCTGCATGGTGCTATCTTTGGGTGTTAAATTGGTAATGAGCAGAGAGGTACTTCAAACTTGGGACAGCTTACGTTCCCATCGTTGAGTACATCAGTTGCAGCTTGCACAGGAATGGTAAAAAATCTGGCCGTTCAATCCAGATTTGGTCCTGATTTTATGCACTCCTGGGTAATTAGGAGAATAATTTATATTGACTTAATTACTTGATTACTGACAGTCTTCACTCCTTTCTTCTTGCTGGCTGTAGAATTAGAAGTCGAGCACCTCGGTCAGTGATGACCGTGGTTTAAGGGACATGAAGCTAGCAGCTAAGTTAATAATTGGTCTCCATGATTGAGTGCGTAAGGTGAGTTGTTAGCGCCCGTCTGACTCTTGTACGGCAGATGCTCGCAGAGGAGAAGACCATCTCTGCACGCTACGGCGAGGAGCGAGACCGGGCGGAGGCCGAGGCGCGAGAGAAGGACACAAAGGCCTTGTCCATGGCCCGCGCTCTGGAGGAGGCCCTGGAGGCCAGAGAGGAGCTGGAGAGGCTGAATAAACAGCTGCGGTCCGAGATGGAGGACCTCATGAGCTCTAAAGACGACGTGGGCAAGAACGTGAGTGACCGCGGGACTGGGGGGGCAGCCGGCTGCCTACTGGCTACGCCGGTTTAACTTGGGCAGGTCAAGCTCCTGTGTTGCCACAATAGGGGCTACTAAACCGTTTACCCCCTAGAGCAATTTATGGTATTGGCCCATTTAGTCCTAATCAACTGTACGACACTTTGGCTAAAGGCATCAGCTAAATCATCCAAATGTTCTTGGAAGAAGCCTGGCTTTGCCGGTGGTAGTTAGTCCTGTCTTGGTGAGCAGTTTAGAATTGGTGCATATAGAGGCATTTGTAGATCTCTGTATAGTTGAGGATAGTTGGATCTGAGCTCAGTTTTGATTGGGGTGGGTCCAGAGGTGGGGAGCTGTGGGCAGCGCAGGGCCGCCGTCAGTGTGTGTGTGTGTGTGTGTGTGTGTGTGTGTGTTTGCGTGTGTGCGTGGTACCTGCACAGGTGCACGAGCTGGAGAAGTCGAAGCGCACACTCGAGCAGCAGGTGGAGGAGATGCGCACCCAGCTGGAGGAGCTGGAGGACGAGCTGCAAGCCACGGAGGACGCCAAGCTACGGCTGGAAGTCAACATGCAGGCCATGAAGGCCCAGTTCGACAGGGACCTGCAGGCCCGCGACGAGATGGGAGAGGAGAAGAAAAGGATGCTGGTCAAGCAGGTAGAGTGGAGTCCAATTCCAGTTGCCCCCTGCTGGATTGTTGGCTAATGCTGATGATGCTATTGGCGCTTTCTCCTCCGCCGCAAAGCTAATGCTAATGGCGCACAATCCACTGCCGCAAAGCTAATGCTAACAGTACTGTCTCTCCTCAACACCGTGGAGCTCATGCTAACGCCACTCCCTCCGTCTCTCTTTCACCACAGGTGAGGGAAATGGAGGCCGAACTGGAGGACGAGCGCAAGCAGAGGGCGCTGGCCGTGGCCTCCAAGAAGAAGATGGAAATGGACCTCAAGGACCTGGAGGCTCAGATCGAGGCCGCCAACAAGGCCCGAGACGAGGCCATCAAGCAGCTGCGTAAGCTTCAGGTAATGTTGCCTCGACCGTCAAATGCAGGGACTCGCCGTGGTTCTGCCAGTAAGAATGAAGCCCTGGATTAGGTTTGACTGTTCTCTTTCACTCTCTCTCGCTCTCGTGCTGTCGCTCTCTTTCACATTTGCTCTCTCAGGCCCAGATGAAGGACTATCAGAGGGAGCTGGAGGAGGCCCGCGTCTCTCGCGATGAGATCTTCACCCAGTCCAAGGAGAACGAGAAGAAGCTGAAGGGCTTGGAGGCGGAGATTCTCCAGCTCCAGGAGGTCCGTTGTGTTGCCTTTCCCTGGGTTCCAGTGGGTGCTAGTGGGCCTTGACAATGCTGTCATTTTACTGTGGTATTTCTCAGTTTGAGAAGTGTTTGATTGCTTGACAATTGTTGCATTAATTGCATTAATTTCATCATAAATCACTATTTGGAGTATTAGGATAAATATTATTTACCAGCTGTATTTAATATGCTTTTAATATGTTATTAGCTGGTCAAGAAAAAGCATGAAAATGCATGAAGAGAGCTTGAAAATGCTTGAATTTGACTTTGTAAAAGGCGTAGGAATTCCAGTCTTCCAGAAAATGTCCCTAATGCTGTGAGCATCTGTTCTCTAAAGAGCTCTGATGTTTGTGTGTTTGTTTTTGCGTGTATCTGTGCCTGCGGTCCTCCACAGGACTTTGCAGCGTCTGAGAGAGCCCGTCGCCACGCTGAGCAGGAGCGGGACGAGCTGGCGGATGAGATCTCCAACAGCGCCTCTGGGAAGTGAGTCGCCCCCTGCTGGCCACAGTACAGTTCTACGACTCAGTCCACTTAGAGCAGCAAAGCTTGATTTAAGGTTTGAGATATCAGCCTGAATATAGCCCTGTCCATCAGTGTGACCTCATTTAAAGGTGTAAATGTTTGCTTGTGTCTCAGATCTGCCCTGCTGGATGAGAAGAGGAGGCTGGAGGCGCGAATCGCCCAGCTGGAGGAGGAGCTAGAGGAGGAGCAGAGCAACACAGAGCTGCTCAACGACCGCTTCCGCAAGACCTCCATACAGGTACAGCCCCTTTGTACACACACCTCCATACAGGTACAGCCCCTTTGTACACGCACCTCCATACAGGTACAGCCCCTTTGTACACGCACCTCCATACAGGTACAGCCCCTTTGTACACACACCTCCATACAGGAACAGCCCCTTTGTACACGCACCTCCATACAGGTACAGCCCCTTTGTACACACACCTCCATACAGGTACAGCCCCCTTGAACACACACCTCCATACAGGTACAGCCTCTTTGTATACACACCTCCATACAGGTACAGCCCCTTTGTAGACACACCTCCATACAGGTACAGCCCCTTTATGCACACACCTCCTTGCAGGTAAGCCCCTTTGTACACACACCTCCATACAGGTACAGCCCCTTTGTACACACACCTCCATACAGGTACAGCCCCCTTGAACACACACCACCATACAGGTACAGCCTCTTTGTACACACACCTCCATACAGGTACAGCCCCTTTGTAGACACACCTCCATACAGGTACAGCCCCTTTATGCACACACCTCCTTGCAGGTAAGCCCCTTTGTACACACACCTCCATACAGGTACAGCCCCTTTGTACACACACCTCCATACAGGTACAGCCCCCTTGAACACACACCTCCATACAGGTACAGCCTCTTTGTACACACACCTCCATACAGGTACAGCCCCTTTGTAGACACACCTCCATACAGGTACAGCCCCTTTATGCACACACCTCCTTGCAGGTACAGCCCCTTTGTACACACACCTCCTTGCAGGTACAGCCCCTTTGTACACGCAGCCCCTTGCTGGTACAGCCCCTCTTTACGCCTGCCCCCATGCAGGTACCAACCTCCCTGTAGATGCGCCACCATGCAGATGCAGCCTCTCAATACACACGTCGCCATGTTGGTTCAGCCATTCTGTATCAGCAGGCTGGCACAAGCTCTTCAGACCACCATACAACTACAGGCTCTTTTCATGTATCTGTTCAGAGTGGCTTTGCCATCTTCCTTGGTGCCACATTCTTGTGGGTCAGTCCAAGTGAAGGCATCCAGAAAATTCCTGGGTCACCCCCTCAGAAGTTTCTCATAAAATTCATATAGGTACCTCTGGTGGACTTATATGAAATAATACCAAGTATTAGACCAATATCCTTAATGGTTTTGAAGTGATGGCCTGTCTCAATTTTAAGGTTTATATTTTGACGAAATTGTGTTTTGTCCAAATTTGGGCTTCCACTGCTCCTCTATTATTTGACCTACAGATCAGATCTTTGGTCTCCCTGGCCAAATTTTCCACTGGAATCAGAATTTCTGGTCAGATTAGGTGTGTCTACCTTGGTTGCTCCACAATAGGACTCCAAGTTTGGCCGAAAAGCAAAAAATCGCAAAAATTACTGTACTTTTTAAATGCTACAAATCAGAAAGTTTAGGGAATTCAAGCTTCAAATTTTTTTGTGACCAGTACTGATACCTGTCATTGATAATCCACTTTAATCTTTTTTATATCTTGGCAGGAATGAGGAGGAGAAACTTATTTTGCTCGTTTTTCATTTTACGGGAAAAAATAGCAATTTTGAAGTCCATGGTTCACCATGTGCGTAATTGACCACATCCTTCAAATCTTTACCATAGATTGCTATAGTTGTCAACTTCATCTGACAAAAAATTGGGATGGTATTCAGCCTAGTTATTTTACTGCAATTTTTTGAATGATGTTACCTATTTCAAGCAGATATTGATGAAAATTCAGCATCGTGTAGCATGAATTGCCAAATTCAGCACATTTGCCACATCTAGGCTCTTTGAAACAGTGAAATGCATGCAAAAAATAACTTCAATACAATTTTTCAAGCAAATCATTGTTTTATTTGAAGCTTCACAATGGATTACATGTACGACTACTACATTGGAATGGTTCACGTGGTTTTTGTTAGATTCAGATTCAGAATACTTCATTAATCCCAGGAGGGCAATTAGGTTTCTAGCCAACACTCGCATAGGCATAAAAAACAGTGCAGTACAATACTATGAAACAAAAACAGTACATTACAATAAAAAACAGATCAGGAAAACTGAACAAGGTCACAGTCTCAGTATCACAGCATTCAGTCATGTTACAGTGGACTAGCAGTAAAGTGCACAACTAGCAGCAGGCATGTAAAGTGCGTTAATAATGCATACAGCTGCATAAGTGTGAGGTGCATTGGTAGGATACATAAGAGTAATCCTCAACTTTTAGAATTTAGCAGCAGGAATAAAGGAATTTGAGTATCTATCAGTTTTCCTACTGGGGGCAAGATAGCGCCGCCCAGAGGGCATTAAGGAAAACTCATTATTCAAACCATGATCAGAATGATTGATGATGCTGTGGGAGAGTTTAGGGCCGGAAATTGCACACCAATGATCTTGGATCAGATCTTTACTGTATAATTTAGACTGTTTCTGTCTCTGACTGACAAACCACAGAACCAACAGATAAAGGAAAAGGCCTGAACAGTCTCAATAAAGAAACAATAAAAATTGCAGAGAATGGCCTTTGAGACATTGAACGAATTCAGTTTCCTTAAAAGATAAATCTGTTGATGCCATTTTTTTACAATGACATCAGTGTTGCGGTCAAATTTTAGACCAGAGTCAAAGACAGTTCCAAGATATTTGTAGGAGTCGACAATTTCCTCTTGCTCCTCATGAGTGGTGCTGGTGCTGTAGTTCAGAGACTATAAGAATGCTGCTTTTAATCTCATCGTGTCATTTTTGCTAACATTGCTAACTATCAAATTTACATTCACTGCCAGGAACTTAGAGGACTAAAAATCACACATTATTCAAATCTGTAATGAAATCAGGATTAACTTATACAATTGCTACCCCAAAACATGGAAATTACACTTGCGTGAAATCTGTTTGGTATGAATATTTCTGGATCTGCACATGTACGCTGTTCAACTCATGAACCAAGATAAAAACATCTTCTCATGATGAAAACAAATTTGCTCAATTTCCTCAAGCATAACTCCAGATCTCCAGGCGAGCAATTCTTGATCCTCATTGCTTAAGGTGTCCACTCTGAAGAAGCCAGTTTTTCTTGCCATACGTGTATTGTGACATTCATCACCCAATCCTGTGCCTCAGTCACACTGTGGTAAATCCTTCTTACCCTCCATGGTTTGAGTGATTATGATAATCTGATCATGAGAGCTCTTTTATACTGGTCATCATTACGCAATACCAAAACGAGTTTAGACGAATTATGGATTAAGTCATCACACTTCACTTACCTCAGATTGCAGATTTCATGATGATGTAAGATGAAACAAGTTTGTGCTTGTTTCAAGATTTCAACGTGATGAACTGAACATTACTTAATATTCATACTTTCAACAAATCTATAGCATTTTATGATGTACGATGGTGCTTTTAAATGGCCAATATGGTGTGTCTATTGAAAAATTCACATAAAATTAACTAGGCTGAACACCATCCCAATTTTTTGTCAGATGTTTTTGTCAGAAGTTGACAACTATAGCAATTTATGGTAAAGATTTAAAGGATGTGGTCAATTGCGCACATGGTGAACCATGGACTTCAAAATTGCTATTTTTTCCTTACCTATGAGAGGTATCAGGACTGATCACAAAAAAATTAAAGCTTGAATTCCCTAAACTTTCTGATTTGTACCATTTAAAAAGTACAGCAATTTTTGCGATTTTAGGCTTTTCGGCCAAGTTTGGAGCCCAATTGTGGAGCAACCAAGGTAGATACACCTAATCTGACCAGAAATTCTGATTTTAAGGGAAAGGTTGGCCAGGGAGACCAAAGATCTGATCTGTAGGTCAAATAATAGAGGAGCAGTGGAAGCCCAAAGTTGAATGAAACACAATTTTGTCAAAATAAAAAGAAAATACTTAAAATTGTGACAGGCCATCACTTCAAAACTATAAGGGATATTGGTCTAATACTTGGTATTATTTCAAAAGTCCACCAGAAGTACCCGTATGATTTTTTTTGAGAAATTTCTGAGGGGGTCATCTGGGAGGGTCTAGATGCTTATATATGGACTGACCCTTGTATTTATTTGCTTTGTTGAGGTCATTTTTGTCTGTGAGTATTGGGTCAGTAAGTAGAGATTGTGGCATCTGAGTGTGCCTGTCTCCAGCCTGTCTCCATAGTCCAGCAGTGACCCTCCCTGCCTCCGTCTCAGGTGGACACGCTGAACGCAGAGCTGGTGGGCGAGCGTGGCGCGGCACAGAAGAGCGAGAACGCCCGGCAGCAGATGGAGCGGCAGAACAAGGAGCTGAAGGCCAAACTGCAGGAGCTGGAGGGCTCCGTCAAGTCCAAGTTCAAGGTCGCCATCTCTGCCCTGGAGGCCAAAATCCTGCAGCTGGAGGAACAGCTGGAACAGGAGGCCAAGTGAGTGAGGGACCCTGCCGTATGTCCATCCACTATCCATTCATGCACTCATTCATCTATCCATCCATTATCCATCCATCCACCTGCCCTCCCATCCAACTTGGATCATCCATTCATGCAATCATTCATCTATCCATCCAACCTCCCATCCATCTGTTTATTCATCCATCCATTATCCATCCATCCACCTGCCCTCCCATCCAACTTGGATCCACCCATTATCCACCTATCTGTCCATCCATTGCCCACCCATCCTTCCATCCATTTTATCCATCCATCGATCCATTATTCATCAATCCCATCCATTCATCCATTCTCCTTTCAACCATACATCCATCCATTATCGAAGCCCCTTACTCCTGCTCGTGTGGTCAGGGTCTCCTGAAGGGGCCTGTCCCAGCATACAGTAGACCAGACAACTTAGTCACTCTGCCTAGTTGATATATCACAATATCTTTCACCACATACCTTGATATTACAAAACCCAAAACCAGAGAAGTTGGCACGTTATGTAAATCGTAGATAAAAACAGAATACAATCATTTGCAAATCCTTTTCAACTTATATTCAATTGAATACACTGCAAAGACAAGATGTTTAATGTTCAAACTGAGAAACTTATTTTTTTTTTTTGCAAATAATCATTAACTTAGAATTTAAAGGCAGCAGCACAGGGGCCTTTTTACCACTGTGTTACATCACCTTTCCTTTTAACGACACTCAGTAAACGTTTGGGAACTAAGGGGACCAATTTTTGAAGGTTTTCAGGTGGAACTCTTTCCCATTCTTGCTTGATGTACAGCTTAAGTTGTTCAACAGTCCGGGGTCTCCGTTGTCGTATTTTACGCTTCATAATGCGCCACACATTTTCAATGGGAGACAGGTCTGGACTATAGGCAGGCCAGTCTAGTACCCGCACTCGTTTACTGCGGAGCCATGCTGTTGTAACACGTGCAGAATGTGGCTTGGCATTGTCATGCTGAAATAAGCTGGGGCGTCCATGAAAAAGACGTTGCTTGGATGGTAACATATGTTGCTCCAAAACCTGTATGTACCTTTCAGCATTAATGATGCCTTCACATGTGTAAGTTGCCCATGCCTTGGGCACTAATGCACCCCCATACCATCACAGATGCTGGCTTTTGAACTTTGCGCCTATAACAGTCTGGATGGTTCTTTTCCTCTTTGGTCCGGAGGACACAACGTCCAGTTTCCAAAAACAATTTGAAATGTGGACTCATCAGACCACAGAACACTTTTCCACTTTGCATCAGTCCATCTTAGATGTGCTTGGGCCCAGCGAAGCCAGCGGCGTTTCTGGGTTCTGTTGATAAATGGCTTTCGCTTTGCATTGTAGAGTTTTAACTTGCACTTGCAGATGTAGCGATGAACTGTAGTTACTGACAGTGGTTTTCTGAAGTGTTCCTGAGCCCATGTAGTGATGTCCTTTACACACTGATGTCGGTTTTTGATGCAGTACCGCCTGAGGGATCGAAGGTCACGGGCATTCAATGTTGGTTTTCGGCCTTGTCGCTTTACGTGCAGTGATTTCTCCAGATTCTCTGAACCTTTTGACGATATTACGGACCGTAGATGATGACGATCCCTAAATTTCTTGCAATAGCTCGTTGAGGAATGTTGTTTTTAAACTGTTCGACAATCAGCTCACGCATTTGTTCACTTAGTGGTGACCCTCGCCCCATCCTTGTTTGTGAATGACTGAGCATTTCAGGGAAGCTGCTTTTATACCCAATCATGGCACCCACCTGTTTCCGATTAGCCCGTTCACCTGTGGGATGTTCCAAATCAGTGTTTGAGTATTCCTCAACTCTCTATCTTTTTTGCCACTTGTGCCAGCTTTTTTGAAACATGTTGCAGGCATCAAATTCCAAAGTTTACCTGTTCGAACATTAAGTAACTTGTCTTTGCAGTGTATTCAACTGATTATAGGTTGAAAAGGATTTGAAAATCATTGTATTCGGTTTTTATTTACGATTTACACAACGTGCCAACTTCACTGGTTCTGGGTTTTGTAATACTGAGGCGATATTGTAGGGATAAATATAGGTGCTATCATCACAAAATGTTTACACAGTGTGATTTGGTTTTTAATAAAAACTCATTAGTGATTTGGATATGGTGGCCAAGCAGGTACAGCAGCTAGAACAATCTAATCAGTGCAGAAAACTGCATTTCTTCACAGGAATGCTGGCTTGAACACCTTTCGTCATGCCTCAATATTACGAAATACAAAATCCTAGACTATATTGAGTATTATTAGAATGAAAAAGAAGTGCCGCATACATGCTAGACTTTACAAAGGCCTGGGGCTGAAACGTTGTCACATTAAAACATTTTCTTCACTTGGAGTTTGAGTGTTCGGCCTAATATACCTACTCCGTCGCCTGCACCTCACAGCTTTATAAAGCTACAGTGTGCGTTACTCTCTTTCTACTGATAAATGAATATTATATCATAATATCAATATATTGCACACGGCTTTGTCTGCCATTACTGGGGTCACACCACTCAATCTCGACTTCACATCTTAACGGAATTTCCAGTTAGCCTGAACAGAGACCCATGTGAACACTGAGTGAGCGTGAGGATCCAAACCCAAGACCCTCTAGCCATGAGGTAATATTGCTACCCCCTTAGCCTCTGTGCTGCCCCAGTATGCTACAGACCACCCAAAATACTTGCTCTGAGTGAAGGAATACCTTGACTATGGGGGCATTGCCACCGTATTGTGTTGTGGACGAGGATGGTATCTGCTCCTAGTTAGCATGCTTATCTCCAGCCTTCAATTACTCAATTATCTTAATTAGCCTTACCATTCATGAAATTTTTCATTTCGCCTGCATTTCTTGAAAAGCTCATGAATGACCACTGAAGCCTGCTTTTATGATGCAAAAGTGAATATTGAGTTTTATATAAAATGGTTTCCTGAAGAAGGTACAAGTTTGCACCTCTGGCTGTTGGTGTGGCAGCACTGGCTTGGGTCAGAGAAAGCAGCTGTTTCTCCGCTTGCTACCTTGTAAAGTCAGCAACTTATTCCCTCCCCCACCCTTTTTTTGACTATCAGGGAGAGAGCTGCTGCTAACAAGATTGTGCGCCGCACCGAGAAGAAACTGAAGGAGGTGTTCATGCAGGTGGAAGATGAGCGTCGTCATGCCGACCAGTACAAGGAGCAGGTGAGCAACCGAACATACTGGTTTGTGGTTATGATGCTCTGAAGGGGCCGGCCTATAGCCTGGTGGCTGAGGTGTTTCACTGGGACTCAGAAAGGCTCAAACCCCTGTAAGATACTATGATTACTTACTTCATAAATTAGTCATCTACCATTAAATTATTGTGAAGGATTTTGACAAATGATCAATCCGTTTGTGTGATATTCCTTAAATAGGAATATTTCCTGATTCCTTTACTCTTCATTGAGGGTATTTTTGTGTTTGGACTAAATAACTTTTGAGGATGACCTTCACCATTTTTTGCCTCCATTTAGACCAAATGACTAATTCAGTAATCCATAAAATAATTGACAGATTAGCAGACATTGAAAGTAATTGTTTGCTTCAACCCCAAACCCCAGTGAAGCTCTTATTGCAGTTGTTGGGCCCTGCTTGGACGTGGCCCTTAACCCCATAATGCTCTTTGGCAGATTGGATTAATTACTATTGGAATCAATCAACTGTGCATGAATAGAAGTGTCAAATAAAGAAGTAGTGTGATACAGTAATTCAGTAGATGGCCATCAGGCAGAGGGTAGTTGCTGGCTTTGACGCTGTGAATCTGTGGATCAGATGGAAAAGGCCAACTCCAGGATGAAGCAGCTGAAGAGGCAGCTGGAGGAGGCGGAGGAAGAAGCCACCCGCGCTAACGCTAACCGCAGAAAGCTGCAGAGGGAGCTGGAGGACGCCACCGAGGCCAGCGAGGGCCTGAGCCGTGAGGTCAACACCCTGAAAAACCGCCTCAGGTACTGCCGCTGCTGCAGAGTCCAGCTCTGACTCCAGTATGTACACACATAACTGCTTCATCCCCTGTCACAAAGTGAAGTGGGAGATATTACCGCGGAGCTCGTCCCTCTGTCTGGCTAAGCAGGGACAAGTTTTCTCAGAAATTAATGTTTCTAGATGAATGAAATTTTGCACTTATGTTACTAGTCATGGCCTTGATTGGGTGCGAAAATGGGTTTCCGGGGCACCGCGGGACATTTATGTTAGTGTCTTGTTAATTTTTTTAAATTTTATTTATGTTTATTCACCCTTGATCTAATGGCAAAACTCGATCTGAGGTGTTGATTGTAGTTTTTGTTATTCCTTTCTATGAATTCATAAGTTTCAGTCTTTGACTGAGCTTGAAGAGATCAAACATCTTAAAATTGTCCGCATTAATTTTCAGTATTCCAGGAACTAATTTAGTAGCCCTTCTTTGGACCTTCTATCGAGTTTCTATTTTACTCAGAGTGGTCTTAAGAACTGCTCTTCATATTTTAGTGCAGTTGTGGTGATGGTTGTGGTTTTTTCAACACAATGGATAGTATGTTTGCTAATAATGCTGTGGCAAAAAGGAAGGCATGCAATTATCTTAGCAGTGCAGTGCAGTCCTGTGTCAGGATTTTATGAGGTGATTTCCCCCCCCCCAATCCCTTCTTGCAGGCGAGGCGGCCCCATTGGCTTCCCCTCCAGCCGCTCAGGCCGCCGGCAGCTGACGATGGAGGGCGCCTCTGTCGAGCTGTCTGACGACGACGTGGACAGCAAGGCTAGCGACGTAAACGACACTAATTCGGTGCAGGCCGAGTAGAGCCAGATGGACGGACAGCCAGCCAGCATGCTACAGCACCTCCTCCTCCCAGCCCCAGAAGCCGGCACTGCATATCTCTGCCTTACCAACGGCTGAGCGAAACCACTCATCTACAGCAGCGTCTTAATAAGAGCTCTTGCCTTTTTATAATGTACTCTGCTTAGGAAAACACAGGTACCAGTGCGCGATACGCAAGAACTGCGTGTGTGTATGTGCAGGTGTGTATACATGCGTGTGCACGTGCACTCGAACAGATGAATGGAGCGATTGACTATTCCCCTTTTTCAGTGATGCACAATTGATGCACAATGTAAAAGCCATCACCTGAATAATTTGGCCTGACACTCTGTGCTGATGATGAGCGACAGTCCCACATTAATGGGGCGACATGTGGGTAAAGCCAGGCCATCACTACTGCATGTGTCTCTGATTGTACAGACCATTTAGCTTCCATTACCAACGCAGAGAAAAGCTTATTACCTAGTTGGCATTTTGACCTAGAATGGACTGGAAAATCCAAACTGTGAACAGATGATTTTTCTGAGAGCATTTCTCAACATGTAATATAAAAGAATGCAGAGTAAAATGTAGAGATCTTGCTGAGGCACCGATTTTCTTTTTTTTGGTGACTAACTCTTGTATTTTGTCCAGCAGAGACAGGTTAGCATGCAGTGGGGTGGGAGCTAGGGTTTGTAATGGTGGTTCTGTCACGAGGACGGGCCTGTGTTGAGTGATGCGCGCAAAATGCATCCGGAAATGGGAAGCACTTAACGTTCCGCCCACCACCCCCCTCCAGTCCTCTTCGTACACCAAGCTTCGCGCGAAACTGCTGTGCCTCACAGCACATGAACCCTACCCACGATAAAACGAATTTTTTAAAAAATGCAGGTACGACCTCGCTCCCTCCCATCGTGCTTCTTAATAGTAGTTCAAGCGCTTCTTGAACGAGAGACAGATTTTTCTCACTCGCTCTTGACATTAAAGGGGTTTGCCTTGTTCCGTCTGACACGGACTGCAGTGAGTTAAAGACCTTGATTTGATCACGTTTAGTCTATTAACCACTCACCCAAATGCTAATGTAACCCCTTATCCAATCTTTATTTTTTTTCATGGACGTCCCTTCGCAGAGCTCAGTGAAGCCACTAAGTGTTGCACAGTGTGGGTGTAGACGTGGCTAAAATCTGCATATTGCTCTCATCCATTTTGTGTATTAAAAGTCATCTACAAAGCAAAACCTTCTCATTTATTCTGTTAGTTATGCGGTTTATTTAAGAAGTGCCTTAGACACTACATAATGCGTTAGCGGAATGTTGGCATATATGTATTTATTGGACGTATACATATATGTATTACTGGTATGTGCAGAACTAATGGCAAAAATGAAAACTTTTTTTTTGTATTTTGCTGTGCTTCATATCATGCCTGATGTACCTCTTCAGTTTTCGTGGTCAGATAGTATGTGGATATGAATCAGTGTTATTAACTGTATGAAATGTTGAGCCTTCTGTCCCGCTGGGCAGGATGTTTTGTGATTTCATTTGGTTAAAAGCTTTAACATCCATGAGGTAGTTACATTATTGGACTGGCTGTTGACAACCAGGCATTCAACTACAAATATCTCCTATTATTTCTTGTATACCTGTATTTCTAGACAATGATTTTTTTGTAAAAGAAAATAAACATATTCATGATAGAATTTTGTGAAATTCTGTCTGGTAGTAATTTGGCATCCTTGCTGCTGAGAGGAGTTAGAGTATACATTCAGTGAGTGGAAGTCTGGGAGAGTCGAGTCCTTACCGCAACGGAGAAGCTTCATTTTCAGCTGTGCTGGGGGGGAAGCATGTGGCTCTTTCATCTGCTTATTTTTTCTCATACTTCCTGTGAATCTGACCCAAAAATCAACTTCATCATTGGAGACTTCAGTCAGTAGGGCAAGAATTCAGGGTTCCCAAAATATACTTTCATAAAGGCCATCCAGAGTATTTGCTGCTGTTGGTTTTTTTGGAAATATGTGATGTAGATACAGTGGGCTCCAAAATTACTGGCAATGCACAAATAATGCCCAGAGAAACTCTAAATATATATATTTACAGAGAAACTCTGAATAACGTGCATTAATATCGTACAGTATTTTTTTTAACAATGGAACCAACCAGAGTTCAGAGCAGCCGTGCACATCCAAAATAAACAGAAAAGTCCGCACAAGAGCATATGGCTCAAAGCGTTGCTTGGTGGATGTGCTAAATAAAAACAATGGAACCGACCAAAATCATTTACTGATTCATGAAAAATCTCCTCCAAACCAAGGTTTCATAATTAATGGCAACCTCAAAGATTATTGCAAATAACATATATCAAAATTAAACCAGGTATTAAATTTTTAATCTAGGTGGGATATTTCAACATCTTGGCAAATTGGCCTCTTGCCAGAATCCCTATTATCCGAGTAGGTAAATTACCTTTAGTTATCCGTGCCTGTTGATTCAGGGGGGGAGGCGAGCTGCTCGGCAAACATAGTACGTGAACGGTACTCCTCCTTCAAAATTCATGAAATCCACCAGCACATTCACCACACTATAAAATAATGTATAATTACGAGACAGTTGCTTTCAAGGCAAAAGCATAACCGGGACTACATTCCAGACATACGGGCTGGGCGGAGTTATTTCAAAAGCGAATGTTTACTGCAACTCTGAGGTGCACACTGCGCACTGTTAATCCGCCCAGCGGGTTACTCAAGAAAGTAGTACCGAGTATTTGCCTCATGTTTCATAATTATACATAGTGTGGTGACTGTGCAGGTCACAAGTTGTCAACAAGAGTGTTTTGGAGCTGGTGGATTTGATGAGTTTAAGGATGGAGGGACCTGCACTGTTCACTTTCTATGTTCGCTGAGCAGCTCGCATCTTCCACCCCCCAAATCTCAAAGCAACGAGCACGGATAACTAAAGAGATTACTGCAATAGGCCAATTTGCCAAAATGTTGAAATATCCCTTTATGGAACTAAATGGAGCCATTACATCACTTCCTGTTTCACTCGGGTAAAAAAATGGGGTAACATGCTGCATATAAGGAGAAGCACCTTGTATCTGTGTTGAAATATGATGGTCAGTCGTGTTTTGGGGCTGTTTAAATTCAGGAGGTCCGGGGCACTGGTTAAGATTAATGGCATAATGAATTCATACAAGCCAACTCCACCGCTTTTGGTGGTAGACTATCGCATTTGGGGCGTTTCACTCAGAAAAAAATGCCCCAAAAGAGTTGGCATGTATGATGGATTACATCAATAATCAGGATATTTTGGCTGACACTTGACTGCTGGTGGACTTTCCAACAAGTCAATGACCCAAAGCATACCTTAAGATCAGAGAGAAATGGTTCTGTGACAACAAAATCAAAGTTCTACAACGGCCATCTCAGTCGCCAGACCTCAATCTAATTAAAAACCTGTGGGCGGAGTTGAAGAGGGCAGCTGATAAACTCAAAGCCAAGAATGTGAAGGACCTTAACAGATCAGCGCAGGGCTGGGGAACCTTGTCCAGAAAGAGCCACTGTGGGTGCAGCTTTCATTCCAACCCTAGCTGCTACAAACCTGATTCTACTAATCAAGGCCCTGAACAAACATTCCAGGGGTTGATTCGTAGAATCAGGTGTATAGCAGCTAGGGTTGGTATGAAAGCTGCACCCACAGTGGCTCTTTCTGGAAAAGGTTCCCCACCCCTGGCTTTGAGCAGGGCTATTCAACCTTATCCAGAAAGGGCCGGTGAGGGTGCAGACTTTCATTCCAACCAAGCTCTTACACACCGGACAAGAGTCTTTGGTAAAGAGCTTGATCGGAATGAAAGCATGAACCCACACTAGCCCTCGCAGGATAATGTTGAATAGCCATGGCTGAGAGGAACGGTCCAAATTCCCCCCAAATGTGCGCCTTAACCTTTTCAAAAATTACAGGGACGTTATCCTTCTTAGAGCTGCTAAATGAAGGGTGCCAATAATTATGAAAGCTTGATTTAAAAAAAAAAAAGGAAGAATGAATAAAAATCAGGAATTTAACAGTCATGATTTTGGTTGTCCAGCAAAACATTTTAGTATTTCACACATTTGTATATTCCATTTCTCCAATTATATTTTCATTGCATTGGTTGTGCATTTCCAGTCAGGGATGCCAGTAATTTTTAGCTCACTGTATGATATTGGATCTACCCCACACATTACTTTAACCCAAAAATCTACATTTTATTGGATACAGGGTATAATGTACCTGTAACACCTAATTCTTGTGAAAAATTTTGTGATTGAAGACTCCAGATATGCATGTCCCGTTACAAATGTACAAACATCGTTGGATGCATAAAAAACTATTGGATAAAGCAAAAAATCCCTTATTTTTGTTCTGAGTGCTGAATATAAATGTGTCTCAGAACAAAGTGGCACACTCACCTTTTAGATTGTCGCATAGTGCTGTTAGATTCAAGAAATCCATGCAAACGGCGGCCCGGACCCCTGCTGTGAAGGGTGACCAGGCTCATAAGTAACTTGATCCAGGAAAAGTGCTTCCCTTAATTAACCTACTGCAGTTTAGTCACACAAACTCATTCACTTGGGTTAGAGAGGTTAAAAATATTCAACGTCCCAAGAATGGAACAGTGGTCATTCATGAGCTCCTTCCGAGCATCATTTCACTGATGCTTGGAAGGAGCAAACCTTCTCCACCAATTAGCATTTTTCCTATTCCTGTGTCTTCGCCCTTTTTCACTCTCCAATGTGTAGCTACATGCAAGAAAATGGATGCAAACTGAGAAGTGATCAGGTACAAGTGTCATTTCCCATGTCCCAAAAATGCATTTCTCACATTATCACTATATAGAACGACCAAGAAGCCAAATGCATCCACTTGGAGAATTCTACACGTCAGCAGCAACCAAGAACTGTGGGTGAGATTGAACTGACACTGCAATTTACTATAAACTACTCAAAATTTTGTAAGGCGACAGCCAAAATAGCCAGTCCTTCAGTGTTAAGAAAGCTTGCTCTTTTTGTTGAATTAATTCGAAGTACAACACTCATGAAAATTAAGGAAGGTGTACAAAAGGACTACCAACTGAAAACCAACAGCTTTTTTTTATTCATCACACAAAAATAAACTACGAAAGACAAAATTAACCAAGACAATAGTTTCCCGCCCCTCCTACCCACCCCTTCTCCCCCCGATGTGAATCCAAGACATTTCCAAAATCGGCTTACAAAGACTGCCAGAGCACACGCAGACATACACAAACACACAGATACATTTTTAAGTATATGCTTTTAAGAAAACAAAAATTGACCGACTTGGCAGCCATTCTACCCTAGGCACATTATCTTTGGTTCCTCAACTCTGCCAGTCAGCCAAAGGATGGGATGGGATGGCCATGTATCTGAAATAACATAGGAGGACTTACTGGGACACAATCGAGTGAAGATGGGGAATGAAATGGCAAAGCAGCTTCTCTTTATTATAAACGAAGGAACAAGAGCGACACGCATGACTTTACTCCTCTTGAAACCTGGACAGTTGAATGACGACAAAAATCCCCAAGCGACAATTTGTAGTTCGGCTTTAAGCAATAACCATCCTGCATAGTTCTTTTAACTTACAAACTAAGGCTTTTTTGTTATTGTGAGTCTATGTTTTTGAGTCTTACTGAACGGAAACAGAAAATTCAAATTAAAAGTTCAAGTAACCCAACAACGGTCTCCCCCCGCCCTCTTCCTTCCATCCGGTATCTTCCGCTCTGTGCAAGGGAGACTCACTCTACTTCAAGTTTATCCAAAATAAGTCCAGTGTGAGAACACAGCACCGAAGGGGGAAATGGAGTGAGAAGAAGACGGGGAGATGCTCACGCTATATACAGCGAGGGATCTCAACCTTTTCCAGAAAGTTCCAGCAAAGGTGCTGGTGCGGGCCTTCATTTCAGCCATGCGGATGCACCCCTGATTCTAATCGCACCACAGCCTTTGCTAAAGACCACCATTGGTAGAATCAAGGGTGCAACTGTTCAGCTGGAATAAAAGCCTGCGCCAACACTGGCCCTTTCGGGATGTAGTCGAGAACCCCTGATATACAGACTGACCTGGTAGGAAAATACGGTATATACACACACACACACACACACACACACATTCAAATTCATGGACTCTCACTCTTGAAATCATAATTGGAAAGCATTATCCCTGTGTGCACAATTATAACAAGTCACTTCTCAGTAAAAATAGCTACTTGTGTTAACAGTCTGCAGAGGAAAGGCGGAGTCTGGGACTTGAGCAGTACTTCCTCCTCCCGGGTCGCAAAAGCACGCAGGAGGGGTAGGACCGTACCATGTCATGGGGGGGGTTGCTCAAAAGCTAGGATTCAGGATTTCAGTTAAACAGCTTCAGAAAAATAATCCAGAACAGATAAGTAAAGATTACTTAAATACAAATTAAATTACGTAGCGTATTCTCTCTCTCTCTCCTGCCGCCTCTCTCGTTTCCACAGTGATAAAGGTCTGTCATGTAAACATGTTGACAAAAAAACAAAAATAAAACCTAAGTCCACCATTCATCCTATCAGCTCAATCACAATATTATAATAATTATAGCAAGAATAATTCATTTGCCAGAGCAGTCGTGCGACCGCCCAGGAGGAGAAAATCCCAACATTTCTACAATTTAACCAACCAAAGCCACCCAACACCAAGTCAGTCCCAGACCACCATTACTGGATGGGCTGCAGGCAGCCATCTTCCTGTGGCTTCTTATTGGTCAGTGTGACTTCCTCTTCATGTCTCCGCCCTGGGTTTGGTTGGCATCTGTAGCAGGAGGCAAAGCATTTAATGAGCCGCTGCAAGGCAGCAGACCATCTGAGGAGCCCAGACAACGCAAACCAGAAACCGTAAATAAAAACATGCTTCTACGCGACCCACAGAGAACCACACGCATGCAAACTACCCGCAGACCAGCAAGCAAGACGAGCAACAACAGAGAGGGTGCAGGGCAGAGGGGGTGGGAACTGTTAGTTGACTGACAGTACACACTAACAAAGAGCTGGGGGGGTGGAGATTAATGGAGTGGGAGGAGTGGAGGACTGAGTAGGAGGAACAGTGGGTAGAGTGGGAGGGGTAAGAGGACTGAGTGGGAGGAGCAGGGGTAGAGTGGGAGGGGTAAGAGGACTGAGTGGGAGGAGCAGGGGTAGAGCGGGAGGGGCAGAGTGGACTGAGTGAGAGGGGCAGGGTGCAGAGCGGGAGGGGTAAGAGGGCTGAGTGGGAGGAGCAAGGGGCTGAGTTTACCTGAGAAGGCTAGCTGCAGGTGAGGAGGCAGTGCTGACTGCGACCCAGCCTGAAGACTCTTTAACAGATCTGAGGAGAGAGGGAGGGGCCACCCACAGAGAGAGCAGGGAGACGGGAGCCAGAGTGAGACACAGCCTCAATCACACACACACACGCATACACACGCATACACACACACACACACACACACACACACACACACACACACACATTTCAGGCCATAAGGGGAGCAGTATTTTGGCAGGAAAAGGACAGGTAAAGGGCAGGTAATCAGATCTGAAGGAAAGGCACACAGTTTGGGAGGAGCCCATGAGCAGGACACTGTATGAGCACAGCAACAGAGAGCACGGGGTAGCAAGCCACACACTGCACAAGGACTGCTGATGGATACACACACACCCTTTCCCCATCTCTCCAGCATCCAGAATGCAAATTCAACCAAATAAATAGCGAGGGTCATGACCTAGGGGCAGTTACATGAATTAGCTGGCAGTTGAAAAGGCCAGGAGTCCAGGACTCAAAGGAGAGAAGCCTAAGGAAAACTGTAATGCTACACCGTTCTGCCCCGTTCATCTCTGTAATTCTTTGTGAAGTAAACAGTAACCCAAAACTGTAAGAGTGCAATACTTGAGCTGTTTGAGATTACGGACAACCAGCTAAAATGAAAAGCTTAGAACAGGAAGTGATGTCAGGAAAATGAAAGGTGTGGTCACAGGCTACCATTCAGAATTAAAGTAATAATAATAATGATAATAATAATAATATCACCTGCTTTGGGGCAGTGAACTGCTCTGTGTAGGGGAAAAAGTGAAGCTCTACGGTGGGGATACAATGAAGCCCTGGAGTGAAGCTCCAAGTCAAGCTCTATGGTCCACATAAACTCTCTAGTGTGGAAGAAATAACGCTGTATTGCGGGGATAGTATTACCTTCTACGGTGAGAATAGAATTAAGTTTTATAACAGGGATAAACAAGTAGACATGGTCTACAACATCCCCCGCCAATCGTGCACTTCTCATTTTCGAACTCAATCAAGGCCTTTATGGTCTGAAGCTACACACCAAATTTGGTTACTGTATCTGTAGTAGTTTCTGAGTAAAGCTGTCCCCTTTATCTCGGACGGACGGACGGACGCACACACGGACGGACGGAGGTCAAACCTATATCCCCCTCCCACTTCGTGTTGGCGGGGGAAAAAAAAGGTCAATGGTCGGCATAAAGTGAATCTTTAAGGTGGGGATAAAATCAAGCTCTGAGGCGGGGATGTTCTACGGTCAGGATAAAATGAGCCCTTCAGGATTTTAAAGGCACATAAATACCTGGTTAAATTGCGTCACAGACAGACAAGATCCTCAGCCATTCAGGCATACAAAGGAAACAGAAAAAGGCACACAGGCTGTAGCTCTCTCCGAGGGCGGAGCTGGGCAACACAGAGCCTCTCTACAGCAGAGAAATCTGACTCGTGTATCCAGTGTTAAATTTATTTTCCCCTTTAAATAACCTACAAAAGTACTTCCAACACCAAGACACGCAGGGCTTGTCACTACAACTTCACTCATTTACAGAGAAACCCCCACTGAATGTCAGCCTTCTATCTTTAGAGCCTGTGCAGTGGGAGCCAAGACTTAATGAGGGCGGTGGCTGTAAGCTGCAGTACAGAGGAGCGGCCACAGGGGGCAGTGTGCACTCACACTCACTCTGCGCCAGGCTGTATCCTGAGTTGTTTCCGGCGGCTGCCCCCCCCAGGCCGCTGCCCCCCGGGACGCCGGGCGGGCTGAAGTTGAGCAGGGAGGGGAACTGGAAGGGGAGCGAGACAGGGACCAGCCCCCCTAGCATCCCGAATCCCAGCGGGAGAGACGGGGGCGAGGGGCCCAGCAGGTTACTGCCCGGGGAGGACACCTGGGTGGGGGGAGAGGGAGAGAGAGCAAGAGTGAGCGAGCGAGAGGTACACAACCATACAGTCAAGGCACCTTCACTCAAGGCAAAACTGACGGAGCTTGAAAGTGGGTTTGCCTCGCTAGGTCTGGAGGCAAATTCTCCAATCATTTTAGCCGTTCATTTTGTTGAAACTCCCATTTGAAATGATTTCTGGTTACCATCTTTTCCTGGACTGTGCTCGACAAACAGGGTGCAAAATTAACTTTTTTGTCCATCAGCCAAATGACCTGTGACTGTTCAAATTTTACCAGCCACTTAATAGGCTACCATTATTTTTTTTGGCTGGTGAGTGAGGCAAATCTCCCGGCTACCAGCATATTTTACCAGCATTTGGCTGGTGGCTGGTGCTAATTTTGGCCCCTGTCTACATACCCAACACCATGATAAGGTTTTCAAACCACTATGTGCAATGATTTGCAGTGATGTACCATTTCAAAAACAACTTTCAAACATTTGACCACATCCATCTTCCACAAAGGCTAATCCAGGACAATCTTGACGCATGAAACCCCTTCAAAATCCAGTTATTTCAAACAATATCTAAAGCTCAGGCCAATTTCTCAATACCTGTTCGCTTCTGGAGCGGGGCTCATAGATGCCCTTACATTCAAGCTCAAAACCGCTGTGTAAGATTTACAAGAAAGTAATGAATTCTGTTGCTGAATTCCTTTAGGGAAAACTATTGGAGGACAGTAACAAGGTGTGTCCATGCCCTCCATAATCTGAAGCACCTCCTCCTGGTCAGGGTCGCGGGAGAGACTGATGCCAACCCCAGGATATAACGGGCGAGGGGCAGGAACACTAGAACCCACAGCGATTCATCAGAGTACGTGGGCACATGAAATTGGACACTCCTCGGTCTGGGGTTCTTTTTCACGGACGTGGAAAGGCTTCCAAGTTCCACTGGAGGAAATCTTGATGTAATAGCATTCAAAGACACTCCAGACGATTCTGTGCTTTCAACAGTGTTAGAATACCTGCATTTTGTCATTTCAGTTTCTCACTGCCCCGATGTTCAGGATGAGCTCCATACATGGTTTGTTGAGATCGGTGCAGAAGATATTGGCCTGAACAGAGCCCTGACCTCATCTCTGAAAAACCTCCAGCAGTATCCATGACCCAGGCCCAACCAACCTGCCTGTCTTCACTAATGTTTTTCTGTCCGGAAAGAAATCACACCCCCCACAGCAATGACCTAACATCTACAGGAGAGCCTTCCTAAAACAGTGGAGTCAGATATGGCTACAAATAGGGCAGGGGGGTGGGGCATGATTTTGAATGTGTCCACACGCTTATGCCACAACAACGTACAAGATATTACAATACAATTATCTGGCAAACTCTTTTATCTAGAGCAACATGTAATTCAAGACACAGATTTGGCATTCAAGGCATTTGGTTTATACACTAGGTTTCAAAGAAGTAATGTTAAACAGCCATTTCAACTTTGCACCAGATGCCCAAATTTTATGGCCTGTGTGTCATGTGACACATTTTATCAGAGCTGGCTTTTAGCCGACAGACAGCCTGCTTCCACATTCCTGTAGCTGGGGACGAGGCAACCATGTGACCTGGAGCAAACCGAACTGAAACCTCAGCGTTTCTAGAAGAATGCAAATGATTTTGAGCAGGCGACAGCCAAACGCACAGGAACGTAGTGCATGGGAGTCCTATGTCAAAAACATTCTAATCACGAGGATATTAGAAAGGGGGAAAGGCGCAGACAGACTGCACAGAGCATGCTTAAATGCAGCCCTCTTCATCATGAAGCCCATCAAGTGCCGTCAGAACACACACCTACTCTGCAGCTGGATAAACAAATATTTGCTCACATGTTCCAAGTCAGATAAGGTAAAATGAGCTGGGGAAAATGTTCTCTTCTCAGGCCCACTGCATGCTGGGATAGACTCCAGCCCCTCTGAAGCTGGTCCATGTACTAGAGCATTTACGTTGTCTGGAATAACATTGGAGGTTTTGCTCGACTGTGGCACAGGAGCGTATTATGAAATAAACAATTACCTCAGCCCAGAGGACCCCAGGAGGTATTGTTTATCGTTCTGTATGTTTGATGGTGAGCAACTTGGCACCGACAATACTGCAACAATCATTTCCAACCTTAGTAGTAATTCTACGTCCTCTGATATGCAGCACTGGGGAGGACCCTCCTTAGAGGTGGGGGGGGGGGGGGATATCAGGAGGGGCAGTTAAAAAAAATTTCAAATTTCCACACAATCCTCATATTTCATCTTATTATGATGAATTTTGATTAGTGGTTACTCATAAGGGATAAATCACATTTCCTCAAATATACCGAGAGAGAGAATATCAATTATTTTTGTTGCGACTGAGGGAACACAAAAGCACTAAAACAATAGCTGGGCTGTGGTAGGTAGTGTCCGGTACCGCTTGTTTAACTTGTTGCGATGAGCGGGACACTGAAGGGTGTGCTCAGACCGCGAAATCTAAAGAGGCTCCCACCCACATGCAACCTAAACCAGGAATACAGATAGATAATGGATGTATGGATGATGGATGTGCTGGCACAGGCAGAGGAGGGAGGTGAGGGACAGATGTATGGATGGATGTGCTGGCACAGGCAGAGGAGGGAGGTGATGGACAGATGTATGGATGGATGTGCTGGCACAGGCAGAGGAAGGAGGTGAGGGACAGATGTATGGATGGATGGATGTGCTGGCACAGGCAGAGGAGGGAGGTGAGGGACAGATGTATGGATGGATGTGCTGGCACAGGCAGAGGAGGGAGGTGAGGGACAGATGAATGGATGGATGTGCTGGCACAGGCAGAGGAGGGAGGTTATCGACAGATGTATGGATGGAAGTGCTGGCACAGGCAGAGGAGGGAGGTGAGGGACAGATGTATGGATGGATGTGCTGGCACAGGCAGAGGAGGGAGGTGAGGGACAGATGTATGGATGGATGGATGTGCTGGCACAGGCAGAGGAGGGAGGTTATGGACAGATGTATGGATGGATGTGCTGGCACAGGCAGAGGAGGGAGGTGAGGGACAGATGTATGGATGGATGTGCTGGCACAGGCAAAGGAGGGAGGTGAGGGACAGATGTATGTATGGATGTGCTGGCACAGGCAGAGGAGGGAGGTTATGGACAGATGTGTGGATGGATGTGCTGGCACAGGCAGAGGAGGGAGGTGAGGGACAGATGGATGGATGAATGGATGTGCTGGCACAGGCAGAGGAGGGAGGTGAGGGACAGATGTATGGATGGATGGATGTGCTGGCACAGGCAGAGGAGGGAGGTGAGGGACAGATGTATGGATGGATGTGCTGGCACAGGCAGAGGAGGGAGGTGAGGGACAGATGTATGGATGGATGTGGTGGCACAGGGAGAGAGGGGAGGTGAGGGACAGATGTATGGATGGATGTGCTGGCACAGGCAGAGGTGGGGGGTGAGGGACAGAGGTATGTATGGATGTGCTGGCACAGGCAGAGGAGGGAGGTGAGGGACAGATGTATGGATGGATGTGCTGGCACAGGCAGAGGAGGGAGGTGAGGGACAGATGTATGGATGGATGTCCTGGCACAGGCAGACGAGGGAGAAGATGGACAGATGTATGGATGGATGTGCTGGCACAGGCAGAGGAGGGAGGTGAGGGACAGATGTATGGATGGATGGATGTGCTGGCACAGGCAGAGGAGGGAGGTTATGGACAGATGTATGGATGGATGTGCTGGCACAGGCAGAGGAGGGAGGTGATGGACAGATGTATGGATGGATGTGCTGGCACAGGCAGAGGAGGGAGGTGAGGGACAGATGTATGGATGGATGGATGTGCTGGCACAGGCAGAGGAGGGAGGTTATGGACAGATGTATGGATGGATGTGCTGGCACAGGCAGAGGAGGGAGGTGATGGACAGATGTATGGATGGATGTGCTGGCACAGGCAGAGGAGGGAGGTGATGGACAGATGTATGGATGGAGGTGCTGGCACAGGCAGAGGAAGGAAGTGAGGGACAGATGCTGACCTGACACAGAGGTTATGAAAGATCAGATCAAATGGTGATCAGGTCTCACCTGCGACAGAGGAGACGAGTGGACAGAGGAAACAGGCGCCCGACTCGCCACTGGCTTAGCCCCCTGGCTGGCTCCGCCCGCCGGCCTCTGCCGCTGCCCGTGACTGGCCGAGGTGGGGGAAGGGGAGGGGCTGGAGACGGAGGTGGAGCTGGTGGGGCTGGCGCCAGCACTGCTGTGGGGGGAACCCTTCTGCCCGCCCCCGGCTGGGCTATAGCTGGTCGGCCCCACTTTGGCCGCGCTCCCCGGCACAGAGAAGGGCGGGCGGAAGCCGGTGTTTTTCGGGGAGAACTGGTGCGTGCTCTGAATGGGCACTGGCCGGGGGTGGGGGGGCAGGGCGGGGGAGGCGGAGGGAGAAGGGGAGGAGGAGGGGGAGGAGGAAGGAGGCGGGGTGGGGGCAGGGGGGCGGGGCGTGAGTTTGATGATTGGCGGGTTGTTGCTGTGGGAGGACTTGGTGAGCGTGGCCTGCATGGGGGTGATGAAGTTTGACTGGTGGTGCGGCTGGGGCTTGGATGGGGCGCCCGGGGAGGGGCACAGGGGCAGGCGGGGGGTCTGAGGGCTTTTGGGGTTGAGCTGCGGCGGGTTAGAGTTCATACGCGACTGTGAAGACAGACCCACACCGCCACCGGCATTTCCGCCACAGTTAGCATTAGCGCTGCTAGCTTTACCGCTGTTTTTCGGCAGTCCTGAGGGAGGAGGGGCCCCGCCGGGCTTTACCCCCGGGGGGCAGAAGGGCTTCTGCTGGGGAGGTAGTAGAGGGGAGGCCGTAGGCGGCGGCCGAGGCTTTGGGGGGGAGGGGGAGCCGGGCAGGCAGAGTTTGTTAACCCCGGGAATGCCAGGCCGGTGCACGGCAGAGAGAGTGTGTCTGTTAGCTGGAGTTAGCGACCCCGTGGCCTTAACACCCTGCAGCCCCTCTCCCCGACCCGAGGAGGAGGGGGAGGTAGTTGCCCCGGTGACACCGCCAGCGGAAATAGCGGGCCCCTCCTTCTTTCCCAGGAGGGAGTGAGAGAGCGGGGAGGTATAGTGGGGTGTGGTGGGCAGGGCCGTGGGGGCGAGCCCCGGAGGAGAGGGCGGGCTGTCATTCTGGACCAGCCCCTTGGCAACGCTGCCCAGCAGGGCGAGCGTGTGCGAGATCGAATCCAGAGAAGGCGCCATCAGCTCGTCGTCCAGCGAATCCGACAGGCAGATGGTTTCAGAGGGGGAGGAGGGAGGCCGGCGCGCCGCGGGGGCTGGGCAGGGGGCTGGAGAAGGTGTGGCCAACGCAGAGGGTGTGGGCGTAGCCATGCGGACCCAGCCGCCCTCCTGTGCAGAGAAAAACAGATATACACGATGAAGAAAAAAAAAAGATTAAAAACTGGGAATTGTGGGCCAGTCAGGGGAAAATAATGTCCCAAAGTTCCCTCAGCTATGACTTACAGATCTCCACCTCAGGTCCCAAAGTAATCTTCTCGCTCACAATACCATTTTAGGTAAACTGGCACCATTACATTCAAACTCCTATGAAATGCCACTGGTTTTTCAGAAAAGCAGCCACACACACACACACACACACACACACACACACACACACACACACACACACACACACACACACACACACACACACACACACACACACACACACACACACACACACACACACACACACACACACACACACACACACACACACACACACACACACACAGAGTATGAAGGGGAGTGCCACGCTGGAGAGGGAAGTAGAAGCTCCCACTTTATTTACTCATTAACTTTTTAAAATACTCACTAATGAAGACATTAGCTTGCAGTTAGCCAATTCGCAGGCTCAATTGGCTATATTTGGTGCATATAAATAATAGCTAGCAAGCTATATAATCACAATTTTCTGTTCTCACTGACCTAACGTTAAGTAGCAAAATCCTGCAACCAAGCAAAGTTATTACACTGCTGGCTACTAACAGCAAGCTTGCATGTGAATTGTTATGCATCACATGCAAGCTTGCTGTTAGTACCCAGCAGTGTAATAACTAGGCTTGGTTGCGGGTTTAATGGTTTCCCGAAGATAGACAACGGCAATTAATCCTACTGCTCAGTTTCCGTCAAGTTAGAGTCGTAAATCTTTGCTGAAACTGAGTTACCTGATTGGCAAGGAACAAATCGCTAGGTACTTGCACATTTGTGCCGTGGACATGTACTTTGCCAAAATGGACTGCAAACTAGACTACAAATGCTCAAGAATTACAATTCTGACAAAAACTATGAATTTGATGTGATTACTTGCATGTGTGCACCCAACAGGAGCGAATCTTGGAGCGAACCAGCTCATGAAACTGATTCTAATTTTAGTAATGCTGAGAACCCAATCCAAACCCAATAATAAATTTCCAGAGATGTTACTTCTGATGCGAAAGGCTAAGTAGCCCTGACAGTAGTCACCTCAGTACACTACAGAATGAGACTTGAAGCCGTTTCCAGTTTCTGCATTTTAAAATACATTGCAGCGCAGGTAGAAACAGCACGGCCACACTCTGCTGAGCTGAGAACAGCGCAATGGCCACCTCTGACACAGGCAGGCCGGGAGGCTGAGCGATATTCACACAGACAGCCTCTTACCTTCGTCCTGGCTTTCTGCGTGGGGACAATCTTCCGCTTGGCTCTGGGGGGGAATTAAACAAAGGGACACTTAAGGCTCGCCTTCATGATGGTAAGAGGTTAACACAGGCTTTGTACAGAGTTCAGACTGCAGGCAGTTCAGATTTGTTTCTCAAATCAGATCTTTGTGACAGACTGTACGCACTGTCATTTGCAAGTGATCAGATTGGATTTCAAGGTCCAGAAATCACCAACCTATCTCCATGGGTTGCTGTGGTAACAATGACGGCGTGACTATGTACGCTGTTGACACGCTCTCTGAATGCAGATGCGTAGGATGAAAACAAGCCACAAAGTGCGAGATGACAAATTATTTCTCCATGTTTTCTTGCACTAAATAAATGTTCTCCTCCATCATTAGTTAACCACGTAGTCGTTATAGCGCTCCGTATTTTACTTCATAGTCAGTGTGGGGAAGTGATGCAATCGACAGTTGGAAATCCAATTTTAAACAGCCAGGGCATCACGACCGAGACGCATCAGAAATCCAATAGGAATCGCGCTTCAAACCACCTCCAAATGTGGCTGAGATTGGATTTGCAAAAATTTGCTTTTCCTGTGGCTTTCTGCAACCGAGGCTTTCTAAAAATCAATCTCATTTCAATCAGGCCGAGCCAAAAAATAGATTTCAGCTGTTAGTCTGAACAAGCCCTGACTTATTCTCACGGAGAGGCATTATCTCCCCCCTCAAGCATCTTTGGCCATTAGCTCGTGAAATCATCCGGATCCTTCAGTCCACATCAAATTAACT